>JBBGZY010001470.1:2907500-3223532 GCA_037952925.1 Lithobates clamitans
TCCTCAAAAATCGTGAGGAAAGGCTCCCTGAATGATAGGGCCTGCAACTCACTTACCCTACGAGCTGAGGTAACCGCTACAAGAAAAACAGTTTTTAATGTAAGTAACTTAACTGAAATATTATCTAGAGGCTCAAAAGGAAATTCAACCAGAGTTTGAAGTACTAGGGATGGGTCCCAAGTTGGACAACTTCTCACCACTACTGGTCTGGCGCTAGAGATTGATTTGAAAAATCTGGCTATAGTGGGATTTTCCAGGAGAGAAAACTGGAGGAACACACTGATAGCTGCCGCCTGTACCTTTACGGTACTAACAGAAAGGCCTTTGTCGACACCCTCTTGAAAAAATTCCAAAATTGAAGGGATATCCTGAGTTAATCTTTGATTTTCAGATAACCATGCGTTAAATCTTTTCCAAACCTTGGAATATATGGCTCTAGTGACTGGTTTTCTGCAATTTACCAGAGTCTTGACTACCTTGTCAGAGAACCCCTGGGCGCTCAGTATCTTTTCTTCAGATACCAATCCCTCAAGTTTAAGGAAACCACCTATGGGTGTGACACTGGACCCTGCGATAGTAAGTCTACTCTCTTTGGAAGATTCAGTGGAGGCTCTGAGACCAGAGTCTGTAGCAGGGAAAACCATGGCCTCTTGGGACAGAAAGGGGCGATTAGGATGAGATCCGTTTTTTCTAGAAGAAACTTCCGGAGGACTTCCGGAATAAGTCTGATCGGCGGGAAGGCGTAACAGAGACCGAATGGCCACGGATTCGCCAGAGCATCGATCCCCAATGATTGATCTGCTGGGTTCAAGGAAAAGAACCTCACTGTCTTGTGGTTCTGATTTGCGAACAGGTCCACTTCGGGACATCCCCATCTGTTGGTGAGATCCGCAAAAACTTCAGGATGAAGGGACCAGTTGTCCCGATCTACCCAGAAGCGGCTGAGATAATCTGCCAGACAATTTTGTGTCCCCTTCAGGGGCACGGCTGAAATTGAAGCTAGATTCCCTTCTGCCCAAGATAAAATCTCCTGGGCAATATATTGAAGTATCCGGCTCCTCTTGCCTCCCTGTTTGTTGAGGTACGCAACATTGTCGGAAAGAATTTAGAGATTGTGCCCCTTGATTTCCGTGTGAAATGACTGCAAGGCTCTCAGAACTGCTAGCAGCTCTGATTGGATGAAGCACTGGCTTCCCTCGAGGACCACTCTCCTTGTGCCACTGCGTTGCTAAGGTGAGCTCCCCATCCCCAGGAACTCGCATCCATAGTGCTCCTCTGGGATATAGGAATGGACCATGGGAGACCCTTTGTTAGGTGCATGTTTGTCCTCCACCACCACAAGCTCCTCTTTACCCTGGCGGGTAGCCAGACCCTTGACTCCAGGGACCCTGCGTCTCCGTCCCAGTTCCTTAATAGAAACAGTTGTAATGGACGTTGATAAAATCTTGCCCATGGTACTGCGGGATAGCATGAGGTCATCAGACCCACTGCTCTCAAAACCTGTCTCAGCGAGACTGACTGGTTGGTCTGTAATGCTGATATAGTTTGGATCATTTTTGTAATCTTCTCCTGTGGAAGAAAAACTTTCTGGTCTACCGAGCAAAAGTCGAATCCCTGATATGTCACTTTCTGGGCCGGAATTAAGGACGACGATTTCTCTACGTTTATTAACCAGCCTAGGGACTGTAGGAAGTCTTGCACTGTCTGAAGATCTTCTAAAAACCTCTGGTATGATTCTGCCACTACAAGGAGGTCATCCAGGTAAGAGATAATAGTTATCACCTTCAACCTTAGCAGGGCCCGTGCCTCCTCTGCATGGGGCTGAGGACAGACCGAAGGGGAGGGCTTGAAACTGAAAGTGTGGAGTCTCTGTTCCCATCCTGACTGCTAGTCTCAAGAATCTCTGAAAGGATGGATAGGGATGTGAAGGTAAGGATCCCTCAAATCCAAAGTGGCCATGAAGCAGTTTGGGTAAAGCAGGTTTTTGATTGTGAATACCGTCTCCATCCGGAAATGCTTGTATCTGATTGAATGGTTTAAAGACCGGAGGTTCAGGATAAGCCGATACTTCCCTGATGGCTTTTTGATGACAAATATATGGGTATAAAGTCCATTGCCCTGGTCTGGCCGGGGAACAGGGATCAGGACCTTTTGAGCCAATAAGTCTCCAATTTGGAGACCCAGAGCCTTCGCTTTCTCTCGATCTCGGGGAGGAAAGGGATCAAAAGCCGCTCCGGTGGTTGGCAAGAAAATTCCAGCCTGTACCCATTGGTCACTAGGTCCAGGATGAAGGGACTTGAGGTGACTGCTGCCCATTGTGGGAGAAATGCCCTCAATCTTTCTCCCACTGGGGGGACACAAGTCACTGTGGCTTGGCAGGTTGTTGAGGAGGATTAAACAAGACCCCCCCTTTACCGCTGCCTTTGTGCCCCGTCCAATGCTTTTTGGGCCTGTTGTCGTTTTCTATAGGACCTTGCTGCCTACCTTGGCCACGAAAAAAACTTTCTGGCTGTTGGGTTTTTCTTTTTCTCTGGAAACGCCTTTTTCCTATCAGCTGTGCGTTCCAGTGCCTCCTGCAGTCCTGGGCCAAAAAGATGATCACCCGTAAGGGGAAGACCACAAAGGCGCAACTTGGAGGCTGAATCACCTGCCCAGGTTTTAAGCCAGAGGCTTCTTCTGGTCGAATTCACTAAGGCCGAAGTCCAGGCTGTCATTCTTACCATCAGCAAAAGAATCAGCCAAAAATCCTACTGCCTTAAAAAGGAGAGGGAAGGACTTCAAAATCTGCTCTCTAGAAGTACCAGCCGACAAATGTGTTTGAATCTGAGTCAACCATACCTCCAGATTTCTGGCTACACATGTGGAGGCCAGAGCGGGTTTGAGATTCCCAATAGCAGAATCCCAAGCTCTGTGGAGAAGGATATCGCCTCTTTTGTCCATCAGATCCCTAAGGGCGCCCATATCATCAAACGCTAAGTCTGAGTTCTTTGAAAACCTTTGAAAGATTTGCGTCCAACTTAGGATTCTTGTTCCACGGCTGCGCTGAGTCCTCATCAAAAGGAAACCTTTTTTAAGTTACCAGAAACGAAATGTTTTCTCTCTTGATTTTACCACTCCAGTTTGATAGTATCAATCAGGGAACTATGTACTGGAAAAACTCTAGACTTCTTATGCAAACCCTTATACATAAGATCATGTTTAGATAATCGAACCTCTTCCTCTTTTAATTCAAGCGTAGTATAGATAGCCTTTAATAAGTCATCAACATCCTCTAAAGCAGTGGTTCTCAACTCCTGTCCTCAGGACCCACTAACAGGCCAGGTTTGCAAGACAACTGAAATACATCACAGGTGATATCATTTGCTGCTCAGTGATTGCAGTATTCTAGGCTGCATCTCCCCAAGGTAATACTTAAATTCTGGCCTGTTAGTGGGTCCTGAGGACTGGAGTTGAGAACCACTGCTCTAAAGATAACTTAAACCTGGAGCCCCTTGTGGATTCTCTATCCCTGGTCTCCCTATCTGACCCCGATTCTTCCGGAGAAGAACGGGTAGCTCTAACTTCAGCTTCAGAGTCTTCACTCTCCGCCTGCTGTGGAGTGCTACTGACTGAAGCTCTAATTGAAGACGGACCCTCAGCTGGCGTTGTCAATTAGCATTTTAAAAGAGCTAAAGGTGGACGCAAGCTCATCTCTGACAGAAATTAACATTTTCTGACAGGAGACTACCGGGCCATCTTTTACTAGGCCTTCTATACAGGTGCGACAAACTGCTTTGCTCCATGAGGAGCTCAATTTGTTTGCGCAAACCGCACATTTCCTCTTTGGTGGCTGTGCTTGGGCCTTGTCCTGAGTCTTGGTCTGCAAGACAAAAATAAAAAGACCCACCATGCAATTATAAGCCACCCAATCACTCCGTAACACCACGTGCAGGAGGGAGGAAATGTGTCCCCTTACACCCACTACTACAGAGGGGGGAGGGAACACTCACAGGGATAGCAAGATGGTTACAAAACACCCCAGGCTTACCTGTGGTCGTCCACAGCCTGGCTGCTTTACACCAAGAACACCAGCGTCCCCTGTTCGCGCCGTTTATGGAGACTGGAACCGGCGTCCGATGATGACGTCATATGCCCCGGAAGTGACCCTTTCCAGGCACTTCCTGTGAGCCAGCTTGGAGCGCAGTAGCTCCGCCCTCTCGAGCACTGCGGCTTCCTCTTTCCCCTGCACAGATCAGCCATGCTGTTGGCAGGGAAAGGACACCGCCGCTCTGCTGAACTCTAGTGCAATGCACCGCGCTTGGGGCCCGACACCACACCGGTCCTGGCCCTCTCCAGGCATTGAGGACAGAGGACAGCAGCACAGCCAACTTCCCCAGCGGAGATGCTGCTTCTGGCAGAGGAAAAGGTTAGTGATGTGCCCCAAAAACAGCCCTATAGAGCCCCTGCTCATAAGACCCAGGGGACCAGGTTCCAGGAACATGTTACCCCCCGTCCGGAGAAAACACAAATAACTGACATGGGGCCTGGAGGACCGCCCTTTTATCTGGTGGGGGTAACGTGTTTCCTGTCCTGGTAGGAGGAGCCCAAGGTCTCATGGGCTGTCCTGGAAGACGCTTGGAGAAAAATCTGTTTGTGTATAGCCAGCATAAGTGACAGCAGGCCCAGGTAGCCTGCATCAAGTGACCTGCCTATGACAAGGAAGTCTGTCATGCATAACATTATAGTGCAGTCCTATTTGAAAATCCACCAGTGTTTTAAGGCTAAATTTTTTTATTATTTTTTTTAAAGCGGAGTTCCACTTGTTTGTATGTTTATTAAAAGTCATCAGCTACAAAAAGTGTAGCTGCTGACTTTAAATAAACAGACACTCACCTGTTTCCCACAATCCAGCGATGCAGGCGCCTGAAGCCTCGCTCCTCTCAGCGGCGTCGTCATCGCAAGTGTGGGCGCCTGGCTGTGACAGCTTGTGGCTTCACAGCCGGGCACGCACTGCACATGCGTGAGTCATGCTGCGCTCTTAGTGGCCAGGCAATCTTCTGGGACCTGTGACGTGTCAAAACAAGGTACCCCCCCATCTCTTCGGTCTGTTATTAGTAGGGCTGGGAGATTTTCTTAAAAAAAAAAAAAAAATCTTCGATTCTCTTAAAAAAAAACTCGATTCACGATTCGAATTTATTTTTTTTTGGAAACCGCGCCGGTCCTGAGGCACTGCGGGCATGAGCTTTTTGGGCGAGGCCGCGGCTTCGGCCTAGTCCGCGGCGTCCGGCCTCGCGGACTAGGCCGAAGCCGCGGCCTCACCTAAAAACTCCTTGCCCGCAGCTCTTCAGGCCCCCGCGGACTAGGCCGAAGCCGCGGCCTCGCCTAAAAACTCATGCCCGCAGCGCCTCGGGACCGCCACGGTGAAAAAAATTAATAAATAAAAAAATCGATTTGCTTAAATTTTGAATCGATTTGACCTCTCAACTCGATTCAAGATTTAAATCAATTTTTTTCCCAGCCCTAGTTATTAGAATATTTTGTTCCCAACCATATAGCTGGTTATTTATTCTTACCACTGCATAAGATATTCAAGAAAAAAAAATTGCCTTTTTTTTTAAACTTTACACATTAACTAAAATTATACACCAAATTTTTTGTTTATGTTATTTGATTATTTGAAACAATAAATCGGCCAACTAATCGATTATGAAAATAATTGTTAGTTACAGCCCTACATATATCATTATTCACTGGTCATCAAAGTTTTTTTCTCTATGCTGTGCCTGCATTTTGTGGTCCACTCTTTTTTTTTTTTTTTTTTGTTAAACCAGCAGGCTGAACAAAAAAAAAGGGAAGGTTTCCTGCATCCACACAAGTGAAGTGGATAGAGGAATTCTCCCCGCTGTGTCATTATATTCTGACAACGTATCTGTATCTTTGCTGTCAGAACACACTGATCAGCAGCTGCAGCCCACTGATTGGTGCTGGAAAACCTCTCTCAATCAGCTTCTGTTAAACAGGGAGGGCCACCCATAGGTTGGAAATTAGCCAATCTGTGCATACCCAGCTTAAGATGTAACCATGGTATGTCAACAGTGTTAAATGGAGTGCTACTTACATTGATTGGGAGACAGGTTTATGACAAGTCACATGACCTTGGACCCACCCCCGGGGGGCTTTCTATACTATTCATTCAGTGCCCAAAACACATTCCTCCAGCACACATGACAGGGCCCCCTGGTTAGCAGATCTTAGTGAGAAGCTTATCAGGGTGGTATCATTTAGCGGATAGTCCATTGCTCCCAGTATGAGTAGAGAGCAGCACAGGTGTCTTCTATGTGCACACGTCCACCCTCATCCCTCACCAGTCCATATCACACTGAGGTGTATCTACACTGATCAGCCATAACATTATGACCACCCACCATAACCCATCAGGGCATGAACTTCACTACACCTCTGAAGGTATGCTGTGGTATCTGGCACCAAGCGGTCAGTAGCAGATTCTTCAAAGGAGAAGTACAACCAAAGCTTGTTTGGCTGTACTACTGTAAATCACAGGGGTGCAGTTTGTTCTGCACTCCTGTGACCCCTTTTCAACAGACAGTGTGCTGAAGTCCGCTGTCGTCACAGAGCCGGTCCAGGCTCAGGTAAGATTGAGCCGAAGGAGTCGGGATCTGCCCACATGCCTGCACGGCACCCAGTTCAGCCTCTCAGCAAGCCGCTGAGAGCCTGAGTCGGCCACTCCCACCCCTCCACAGCCCAGTGCGTGCCGGAGGGGGGGGTCAGAGCTGAGAGCCGATGGCTGGCAGTCACCAGCTCTCTGCTCAGGGAGCTGTGAGAACCAATCGATGTGTTGGATCGTGTGGGGTGTTAAGATGGCTTGGCTCTCAGTGTTATTAAATTAAACAAAAAAAACAATACTTCTCTTTTAAAGTAGTTGTAAACCCTTGCAGACCGCTTTTTGCTACAGGTAAGCTTATAATAAAAGGCATACATGTAGCTACCCCGGATATCTCCTAAACATGAATGGTTTAGGAGAGATCCCCTGTATTGGTATGTGCCAACGTCATCAGCACATGCGCACTGACACAAACTGCATGAATGTGAGTGTGTCGTTACCGTCAGCTCCCACGCGTGATGTCATCTCGGCTCCAGCCAATCACAGCGCCAGACCCGCGATAGTAACCCCCTGGGGAGCGATGTCACAGGCCGGAGCTGTTCACAGGCACTGCAACGAGGGCTTCGATCTCAGGTGAGTATTACATAATGAGCTAGAATGCATACTAGCTCATTATGCCTTTGTCTTGCAGGTGTTTGATTTTTTTTTTTTTTCAAAGTGGGTTTACAACCACTTTAAGTCCTGTAGGTTGTGAGCCGGGGCCTCCATGGATCAGAATTGTTTTTCCAACACTTCCCACAGATACTTGATTGGATTGAGACCTGGAGAGTTTGGAGGCCAAATCAACACCTCAAACTCATTGTGTTCTGCAAACCATTTTTGAATTCATCAGCCCAGGCCACCTTCTTCCATTGCTTCGAGGTACAGTTCTGAATAAGCAGAGCAGACTTGGACCGTCCATCTGTCTGCTCAGCGGGGATTAGCAGACAGTAAGGATGAGCTCCGGCGTGTTCGCATGCTGACGTCCAGAGCCCGCCAGGAAGTCGGCACAGCGGAGCGCTAATCACAAGCAGTGAGACATTTCCAGATGTGCGGCTGCAGAGATCGGGAAATGTCTCACTGCCTGTGATTAGGGCAGCGCATTGCTGACTTCCTGGCGGGCTCGGCACGTGCAGCATGCAAACACGCCGGAGCTCATCCTTAGCAGACAGATTCCCCGCTCAGCAGGGGGTCCGCCCCTTGTGGAAAGGGCCTCATGCTATTCAATCGGACTACATGGACCAACCTTCACTCCCCACAAGCATCAGTGAGCCCTGGTCCTACCACCGCTCTTCCTCCCTTGGACCACTTTTGGTTAGTCCTGATCCCTGCACACCGGGAACATCCCACAAGGCAACCATTATAATCTGTTTCTTGTCAAAGTCCCTCATATCCTAAAACTTGCCCATTTTTTTCTGCTTTCAACACATCAACTTCAGGGACAACATGTTTACTTACTGCCTGATATATCCCACCCACTGCCAGATGTCATTGTAATGGGATACTCAATGGTGTTCACTGTCAGTGGTGATAATGTTGTGTCTGATCGGTGTGTAGATGATGAGGGTAGTAGTGTGGAATGACACAATCACATCCGGTGTACGGGAGCCCCCCTCCTCCTCCCCCCATAATAATCCCCTATGAAGGCCTCCATCGCGCCTACCTCCTGCCGCTGCCTCTGTCCGGGGAGGTCTGCCCAACCAGACTGGTGACGGAGGATTTCCGTTTCGGGACATTTCTTTTTTTAGACTTCACTTTGTCAGAGGGCGGAGAAGGGTCCGCCGGGGGCGCCATGACCTCCTCCCCCTCCATGGTGAGCTCAGCAATCAAACGGCGGACAGGAACGTTCTTCTCACAGCCACCCGCCCTGCCGCTAGTTTGAAAAGAGCGGAAACTGGGCAACAGCCAATTGGGTGGCAAGGACAAGGGTTGCTAGGAGATGAAAAAAGGGTAAGGCGCAGCCCTGAGAAAGAGAACTCGACGCATGCGCTTTCTCGTCTGCTGGCTAGGCGGACATTTTACTTGAGGGCACTTCTGTACTGAACTGTGATGAAGTTTTTCTTCTACGTATTTGTGGAAATCAAATAGATAGACTTCAAAGACAAGTCATGAGGTGTACGCATGTAGCTCGCTGTATAGGACATTTCTTTATTCAACTGAGAAGAAAAGTATAGTTTGTCCAACTGCTGTGCCACAGACTCCACCCCCTCATCCACCACTGTGCACAGACTGCACCCCCTCATCCACCACTGTGCACAAACCCCGACCCTCATCCACCACTGTGCACAGACCCCACCCCCTCATCCACCACTGTGCACAGACCCCACCCCCTCATCCACCACTGTACACAGACCCCACCCCCTTATCCACCACTGTGCACGGACCCCACCCCCTTATCCACCACTGTGCACGGACCCCGCCCACCACTGTGCACAGACCCCACCCCTCATCCACCACTGTGCACAGACCCCACCCACCACTGTGCACAGACCCCACCCACCACTGTGCACAGACCCCACCCCCTCATCCACCACTGTGCACAGACCCCACCCCCTCATCCACCACTAGGCACAGACCCCGACCCTCATCCACCACTGTGCACAGACCCCACCCCCTCATCCACCACTGTGCACAGACCCCACCCCCTCATCCACCACTGTGCACAGACTCCACCCCCTCATCCACCACTGTGCACAGACCCCACCCCCTCATCCACCACTGTGCACAGACCCCACCCCCTCATCCACCACTGTGCACAGACCCCACCCCCTTATCCACCACTGTGCACAGACCCCACCCCCTCATCCACCACTGTGCACGGACCCCACCCCCTTATCCACCACTGTGCACGGACCCCGCCCACCACTGTGCACAGACCCCACCCCTCATCCACCACTGTGCACAGACCCCACCCACCACTGTGCACAGACCCCACCCACCACTGTGCACAGACCCCACCCCCTCATCCACCACTGTGCACAGACCCCACCCCCTCATCCACCACTAGGCACAGACCCCGACCCTCATCCACCACTGTGCACAGACCCCACCCCCTCATCCACCACTGTGCACAGACCCCACCCCCTTATCCACCACTGTGCACGGACCCCGCCCACCACTGTGCACAGACCCCACCCCTCATCCACCACTGTGCACAGACCCCACCCACCACTGTGCACAGACCCCACCCACCACTGTGCACAGACCCCACCCCCTCATCCACCACTGTGCACAGACCCCACCCCCTCATTCACCACTAGGCACAGACCCCGACCCTCATCCACCACTGTGCACAGACCCCACCCCCTCATCCACCACTGTGCACAGACCCCACCCCCTTATCCACCACTGTGCACGGACCCCGCCCACCACTGTGCACAGACTCCACCCCCTCATCCACAACTGTGCACAGACCCCACCCCTCATCCACCACTGTGCACAGACCACATTCTTGCAGCCACTGTTGTGCTACAGACCTCACCCCCTCATCCACCACTGTGCACAGACCCCACCCCTCATCCACCACTGTGCACAGACTCCACCCCCTCATCCACCACTGTGCACAGACCCCACCCCCTCATCCACCACTGTGCACAGACCCCACCCCCTCATCCACCACTGTGCACAGACCCCACCCCCTCATCCACCACTGTGCACAGACCCCACCCACCACTGCACAGACTCCACCCCCTCATCCACCACTGTGCACAGACCCCATTCTTGCAGCCACTGTTGTGCTACAGACCTAATCCACCAATGTGCACAGACCCCACCCACCGCTATACCACAAACCCCACTCCCCTCAGCTACCGTTGTACTTTAGACCCTAAACAGAAGCCACTGCTAGTGCCACAGACCTCACCCACTCTAAGCCACCACCGTGCCCCCTACCCATTCAGCTACTGCTATGGCACAGACCCCTCCCCCCTTGGTAGTTGCTGTGCCACAGACACAACCCCACTGCTGTGCTACATGTAGGCAGGTTGAAACATGTAGTTAGTTCCTGCAGCCAGCCCAAGCTGGGGACGGGGTAAAACATTTTTGATTCTGTTTTCCAGGACTTTTGGTTGTGGTGGGCCCTTCGGTGATATAAAGTAGGGGGACCAGGTGCGAAGGAGGCAGAGTGGAGAACGTAGTGCATTGGCCCACCTGTGAGCGCAAGGACAGCGCTGAAGATATCAAGAGCCACAGACAGTATCCAAGTCATGGACAATGCCTACATGGACTCTCACCTTATGGAGACATGCCTGGGTCACTACATAATTTATGGCTGGGTTCACATATATGTGAATTGGAATGCGGGTTTTCCCGCATCCGATGACAGGCAAGTGTGACTGGCTCTCGATGTAGCCAGTTCACACAGATCTCGGACGGCCGCGGTCCGCTTTGCAGAAGAGTCCTGTGCGTCCTTGGGGAGCCGGTTCAGGTGCGAATTCAGGCAGAAAATTTGGACCTAATTCGCACCTGAACAGGGACACACCGGACCCCATGCTGGGAACTGCAGCCGGACATATGTGAACCCAGCCTCAGAGTTAGGAGCAGAACGTTGTTCATGTTGTATTGCCATAAAGCTTTTCTACAGTAAAAGTTATCTTAACCGTTATGAGCCTGGTCTGAAGGGGTGCATGCTGGTTCTGGTGTATCCCAAAGAACCTGGGTCTGTAATTGCACTGTGGGATATGAGTAACACTACTACGAAAGGTTACCTCAGCAAGACAAGGAAAAGGAAAGTAGTTGCTATGGGTAACCTAGCAACCAGTTGTTAGGTGTGGTACCTGGTAAGGTGACAGGTCCTCCGGTAGTGAGGAGGTCGATGTTCAGACTCCCTCCCCAGCAGTCTGTCTACCACAGCAGCTAGGAGCAGATAATTGGTTTGGAGGTCTATGGCCTGGTCACATGGTTTGGGAAAGAAGGAGTTAAGTGAGCACACACGAGGTCCACCCTAGGTGCTCAGCAGGACCCCATTCTGTTACTGTGAGTGAGGTAATAGAGGTACCCTGGACTGGTGCAGTGGGCGCAGGCACAGCACATCCCTCCTAATGCAAACATACAAGTACAGTGTGTAATGACATGGGACAAGTTGCTTTTCAGAGGAATTCTGCATTATTACTGCACACAGTGAAAGCTCACCTCTAAGTCGGGGAACTGCCTTAATGTTTGATTCTGCACATGACCACAATCTCCGCCTGGTCCTGGGCATTGATGAGCAAGCTCTGCAGGGGTGTTACCTCACATACATGGGTGCAGTAGACCCTGCTTCCCCAGCTATTGTGCTATAATCCCCCTCCTCTTCTCAGCCACCACTGTAGCACAGGCCCTCCCCCCTTCTGATGCCATTATCAGAGAAATGTAGCCGTACCTTCTCCCTTACTGTACAACCACTGCAGTGCTACAGCACCCCTCCCTCCACGGGCTGTAGATTACCTTTCTTTCCTATACAAGCAGGCTGCATGAGGGGAGGGGCAGGGAGCTGTGGAATTATGGTAGCTGCTTGGGCAGGGTGCCCTCAAAGCACTACACACCCCCTTGCTCATCATGAATCCCCAGCTCTACGACATCTTGTGACACTCATAAAGGGATTCCAACCTATGAGAAATTCTACAGCAGGAAAGGGCACCAGTTACAGCGTTCCCTGCAGCATTGACAGTGGCAGCTGTAGAGATGGGGCATGCCAAACCAAGAAGCTGCAACCGCATGCATCTGCAAGTCAATTGCCGTGCAGAGCCAATCATTTGAATGGATCCCATTTAGTGTCAGTACTGCCTGTGGAATGTGACAGAGTTTCATTCTTGTGGCGGCCGCAAAGCGTCGTGGTTGTGACATGTGTACAGCCTGAGCGGCTGCATGTTCTTCCATAGGTGGACAGTCAGGAAGCAGTGAAAGCACAACTGCCTGTTTTTACAGCCATCTTGGGCACCCGTGCAAACAAAGGCCTTAGGCATACAAGGGCAGTTTTCTCTAAATTGCTGTTTGTGCCTAAAAAGTTTGAAGCCAGACACCTGGCATTTACTGAAGGAGGCCAGCAGTACAGCCTAGAAAGTTCCCAGGCTGACACCTTTTCTTGAAAAAAATTACCTGCTTTATGAGTTGGCAAGAAACTACAGTTCTACTGGCCATATGGCTACTCTAGGTGCTGATGTTGACTCCTTTACCAAATTGTATCTAAACTCAATCACAAAATTGTAACATATTGCAGTTTACCAGTCCTTAGATGTGGTGGCTGCATTAGTTTTCTTTTTACAAAGCTATTTTTTTTTCACTTAGTGATTCTGTCAGTCCTAGGGTGACAATGCTTATTCGCCCTTAAAGCTTTTGTTACCCTAAAAAAAACAAACGTTGTTCCCTTAAAGCACGAACAGCACAGTGCTTGTGCTATGTAATTTGACCCCTTCTATCACCTAAAAAAAAAACTTGGCTGATCCTGCCTGGTTCTGCCCTGTCCTCTGTAAACTAACCACGATTTATCGTGGCTGTTGAGCCCTGACATTGTGGACAATTCACGTGCCCCCATCATCTGCAGCTCTCCTCTCTGCTCTCCCCCCTCCCCTCCCTGCCTGTCAGCTCCGTCCACTCCCCAGCTACTATCATAACGACACTATCAACATACAATCCCCTCTGTAAAATAACTGTAGCGGTACCCCTGTAGGGGCTGCTAAGTGATTGTGGCCCACCTGTCACCCTGCCCTCACTTCCCAGACACTCCAAGGCAATGAACAGTCTGTTGCTTTGTTTTTTTGTTTTATTTTATTGAGGGGATTCAACTTGGATGGGGTATGGGAAACATGGGATGCCCAGTAGAATTATAGCAAACTTGCTAGGGACAACTATGTACACTCCTTCAAACTCCTACTGCACAACATATGATTGCAGTGTGTCTGTGTGTGTGTCTCTCTCTCTCTAAAACACCTGGTTAGGCCTGACATTGGCTCAGCCAGGCCTTAGGAATTGCCCTTTGCAGGCAGGGACCATGGGTTCCTTTAGTGTAGCAGAAAATATGTAAGGTCCTGTAAGTGCTAGCTGTCCTCCTCGTGGACTACTGCTCCCAGTCAGTCCTCTTCAGATCCTGCCAGCCCTCCTGGCTGCAGCTGCCCGACTTCACTGCCCATGACATTGCAATCCTCACTACTGGCTCCACACCCAGATCTGACAGTTTCCTCACAGCCCTCGCTGCCATGCCTCTCCAGTCACCCTGACTTGTCAAATGTGGCAGCAGAAGAGGCAAACAAGCAGCACTTCCCTTTTGGGTCAAGCTCCACTTTAAGTTACATAAATAAAAGTTGTATCCCACTTTACCAAGCACTTATACCCCCTTCCTGCCCAGGCCAATTTTTTGCTTTCAGCACTGTCGCATTTTGAACGACAACTGCGCACTCATGGAATGCTGTACCCCAACAAATTTTTTCGCTTTTTTGAGACAGATACTGCTCATTTTGGTGGTATTTAATCAAAACTGGGGTTTGTATTTTTTGCTAAACGAAAAAAAAAGGACCAAAAACTTAAAAAAAAAAAAAAAAAAAAAATTTATAAATAAGAACTTTTTCTTCCTCACAGACAAGGAGGCACTGATCTACACTGATGATCGGTGCCTATGTCCAACGTGGATTTCCACTAACCGACTCTCCTCACACACCATCAGCATGTGGAGACAACTGCAAAGCAAAGCCTATTCACACTGAACGGACACAGCTGGTCAAATGGTTAAGGACCACTGTGATTGGCCCTTTGTCCTGATCTGTTGTCAAAAGACAGCTACAGCACAGACCTCAAATGCCAGGATGGCATCCATGTACACCCACCCATTCTCATGGGGCATGCCAATCACAGAGCAGGGTAAAGGGCCAATCACAGCAGGCCCTTTACCACATGATCAGCTGTCAGCCAATGACCGTCAGTTACTGGCTTCCCCTTTATGCTGTTAGCGTGACGAGAATAAAGCCGGTAACCAGCTTCTGTTAGACGGACATTGGCCCCCTTAGTGCCGCCTACCAGTGAAGGATAAAAAAAAAAAAAAAAGTTTTCAAAATTTTCAGTCTGTTTAATAAAAAAATAAAAATGCAGTGGTGATTAAATACCACCAAAAGAAAGCCATTCGTGTTAAAAAAAAAATAAAAAATTTTGGGTACAGTGTTGCATGACTGTGCAATTGTCATTCAAAGTTTGAGCACTGAAAGCTGGAAATTGGCCTGGTTAGGAAGGGAGTATAAGTGCCCAGTAAGCAAGTGATTAAAGTGGTTATAAACACTTTACTACCACTTTTACTTACAGGTAAGCCTTATTATAGGCTTGCCTGTAGGTACCATAGGTTCCCTCCACATTCCACCCTCTGCACAGACTATTGTTCAGGGCATGGTCAGGGTCACTACTTCTTTTTCAAGATAGCTGGGTTTGCAAAGGGAGTTGGTGCAAAAAAAGTTAAAATTTATATCCTTTGTGGCTTTTGAGGAATAGATTTAGTTTTTAGGTGGTCAAAACCTTCATATAAGCCCACTGGCATATCAAGCTTCAAGTGATAAACAATGATAAAATGCCTGGGTTTTTATAACCCCATTGTTGAACTTTTTTTCTTATTGTATCATGAATTGGGTAGATCCATATGTATATACATTTGTTTTATAATTTGTATTCCTGTATACATCCAGAGCATACTTTCCCCACCTTTGTTTTGCCATATGTTTTCATGTTGGCTTTAGTAGCTCTTCTGAAATTTTTTTTTTTTTTCTCAATAATTTAAGTAAGAGCACTTTCACACCGAGGCGCTTTATCACTAAAAATAGCACCTGTAAAGAGCCTCTCCTGTGTCTCCAGTGTGAATGCCCAAGTGCTTTCACACTGGAGCGGTGCACTTTCAGGACGGTATATAAGCCACATCTTTGCAGCACTGTAACAGCGGTGTATGGACTGCTCCTAAATTGCCCCTTCCCATTGAAAGGAATGAGGCAGCGGCGCTTTCAACCCTTTTTCGGCCACTAGCAGGGGATAAAACCGCCCCGCTAGCGGCCTAATATCGCCGCTTTACCGCCGACAACGCACCAGTCTAAAAGTAGCCTTAAAGCAAAACCTTCCACATAAAGTACCGCCAGGCTGTCACATAGATTGTTGCTTCTGACCGGTTTCAATTACACCAGACAGATGCAGATTGCGGGGGAGAGAGAGCAACCAGGATCCACACTAGATGCCAAGGACTGAGGCTTGTACACAATGTTCAGATATAGCCACACCCACTTTTGGCCAGCACTTTACATGTCACCTTCTCCCCAAGGTGTCAATTTTTAAAGTACTCAAGTTGGGAGGCATTCCAATGTTCTGTTCATCAGATGTCTAATTTGAAGTATAAATGGGCTCTCAAAAAGGAACTTTTAGATGACAGGTGTGAAAGAAGTGCTACTTTCTGAACAACCAATCATAAATCGCTCTGCATTCAGACTGATTAACGCCATTTAACCTTTATTTTATAGCACTGTTGCATACCTCCCAACACGTCCCCTTCCACACCCCCTTAAAAAAAGGAGAATTAAACCCCCCCCCCCCCCCCCCCCAAGAAAAAAAAAAAGTTAATTAAATCCACATGTGCTTTTTTACCACTACTATTCCATTATATTGGCTTTTAAAATGTACAAATGCAGCAATTTAGAAATTGGATGAAAGGTTTAGCACTGGGAAACATTTTTTGAAAGATAAAAGTGCATTTTATATACACAACTATATAGATCAGACCAAAATGAGGGACAAATGAGGGGGGGGGGACAGTCCCTCAAAATCAGGGACAGTTGGGAGGTATGCTGTTGTATTCTCATTATTGCACCCAAGATTGTATGCAGTTAAAATGTTAGAATTAAAAAACCTGACTGCCTCCCAGAGTTCTCATCACTTCCTGTTCTGTCTGATAGCCATCATCTGGACAGGCAGTAAGGGGAAATCTACTCTATGGGGATGGACAGCATTTAAAAATGGAGATGTAACCCTTCTACAAAGAGTTGTGGGGGGTTGCTTTACTAAAACTGGAGATGCCAATTGGCTACCATGCACAGCTGCACCCGATTTTGCACCAGTTTTAGTAAATCAACCCCATTGTTTTAACAGCACTTTTGACACACTAAAACAAAAATGACCACTATGCTGCTCTGGGCTTAGTTTACTAAAGGCAAATAGGCTGTTCACTTTGCAAGGTACTGTACCTTTGCTTATTGAACGTGTTGAAAGTTCACTTCAAAACAAATACCCAATCACCAGCATGACAAAAAAAAAAATAAAATAATCCCACACCACAGTATTTTGCATGTACAAGTATGGGTGTAACATGTTACAAAAAGGAGAACTTATCCTTTATTCAAGACAGGCCATAGAGAATGCATTTTTTTAAGAGATATAGATATAGATTCTCAGAGTGAACAGCCCATTTTCCGTTCATAAAATCATCCGACTTTAAATCACTGTCCTAGACAGTCAAAGCATTGAAACCAGAGAATCAGCATTTTTCAAAAATAGTCAGCAATAGCTGCTCCAGTGTTTCTCTTATGTTCGGTTAGCATTAGCTTGGATACCAGCCGATACTTTTGTTTTTTCCTAAACACCCAACACACCACACAAACCACAAATTAATTGCTTTTATTAATACAAAACCAAAAATACAATATATCACACATTCATTTTTAGGGGTCTCATGCCCCCATGAAAGAAGCCACAGGAAAGAAAATGTATTCCATTGCAAGACAGTGGCTACTACTAAGCAAATATAAATTTACATTGGATTTGTTTTACTGGTCACTGTACAATACAACAGCAGTCAAGTTCAACACTTAGACAAGAGAGTGTGTGCCTAGAAATTAAGCTAAACTATGTTAGTTTTCTTCTTCCTCTTCATCTCCACCAGATTCGGTTCCCACTTCTTCATAATCTTTTTCTAGAGCGGCCAAATCCTCCCTTGCTTCAGAGAACTCTCCTTCCTCCATGCCCTCTCCCACATACCAGTGTACAAATGCTCTCTTAGAATACATGAGATCAAACTTGTGATCTAGCCTTGCCCAGGCCTCTGCAATGGCTGTAGTGTTACTCAGCATACAGACAGCACGTTGGACTTTGGCCAGGTCTCCTCCCGGGACTGCAGTAGGGGCCTGGTAGTTTATTCCTACTTTAAATCCAGTAGGACACCAGTCTACAAACTGAACAGATCTCCTGCTCTTAATTGCAGCTATTGCAGCATTAACATCTTTTGGCACCACATCACCTCTATACAACAGACAGCAAGCCATATATTTACCACGTCGAGGATCACATTTCACCATCTGATTTGAAAATTCAAAGCAAGCATTGGTGATCTCTGGCACAGATAATTGCTCATGGCAAGCCCGCTCTGTTGATATTATGGGGGAATAGGTGACCAGTGGGAAGTGGATTCGTGGATAAGGCACCAAATTAGTCTGGAACTCCGTCAAGTCCACATTCAATGCCCCATCAAACCTCAAAGAGGCTGTGATGGAAGAAACAATCTGGGCAATTAATCTATTCAAGTTAGTATAAGTGGGTCGCTCAATATTCAGATTTGAGTTACAAATATCATAGATGGCTTCATTGTCTACCATAAACGCACAGTCTGAATGCTCCAGAGTTGTGTGGGTTGTCAGAATAGAATTATATGGTTCTACCACTGCAGTAGAGATCTTTGGGGCAGGATAAACTGAAAACTCCAATTTCGATTTCTTTCCATAATCCACCGACAGACGCTCCATTAATAGAGAAGTAAAACCAGAACCTGTGCCACCTCCAAAACTGTGGAAGACCAAAAATCCTTGAAGTCCATAGCATTGTTCAGACTGGAAGAGAATGCAAAACAGTTTGTTGGTAGAATCTTAAAGCTGAACTCTGGACACAAAAATACATTCCTCAATAACCAAAGATGTATAAAGCCACTGTGTGCAACAAATGCTATGCTAATGCTTAGCTCCCAACTGTCCCTGATTAGGAGGGACAGTCCCTCATTTGAAAGAAAATCAATCGCTCCCTCATTTTGGTCTGATCTACAGTATCTCACAAAAGTGAGTACACCCCTCACATTTTTGTAAATATTTTATTATATCTTTTAATGCAAGACTGAAGAAATGACACTTCGCTACAATGTAAAGTACTGAGTGTACAGCTTGTATAACAGTGTAAATTTGCTGTCTCACAGCAAATAAGGTCTAAACTGCTGGCCACAAAAGTGAGTACATCCCTAAGTGAAAATGTCCAAATTGGTCCCAAAGTGTCAATATTGTGTGGCCACCATTATTTTCCAGCACTGCCTTAACCCTCTTGGGCATGGAGTTCAGAGCTTTACTGGTTGCCACTGGAGCCCTCCTCCACGACAACATCACAAGGCTGGTGGACATTAGAGACCTTGTGCTCCTCCACCTTCAGTTTGAGAATGCCCCACAAATGCTCAATAGGGTTTAAGTCTGGAGACATGCTTGGCCAGGCCATCACCTTTACCCTCAGCTTCTTTAGCAAGACAGTGGTCATCATGTTGGAATACTTCCCTGCTGCCCAGTCTCTGAAGGGAGGGGGATCATGCTCTGCTTCAGTATGTCACAGTACATGTTGGCATTCATGGTTCCCTCAATGAACTGTAGCTCCCCAGTGCCAGCAGCACTCGTGCAGCCCCAGACAACACTCCCACCACCATGCTTGACTGTAGGCAAGACACACTTGTCTTTGTACTCCTCACTTGGTTGCCGCCACACACCATCTAAACCAAAGTTTATCTTGGTCTCAGACCACAGGACATGGTTCCAGTAATCCATGCTTTTAGTCTGCTCGTCTTCAGCAAACTGTTTGCAGGCTTTCGGGTACATCATCTTTAGAAGAGGCTTCCTTCTGGGATGACAGCCATGCAGACCAATTTGATGCAGTGTGCGGCGAATGATCTAAGCACTGACAGGTTGACCCCCCACCCCTTCAACCTCTGCAGCAATGCTGGCAGCACTCATGCCTATTTCCCAAAAACAACCTCTGGATATGATGCAGAGCATGTGCACTCAACTTCTTTGGTCGACCATGGCGCAGCCTGTTCTGAGTGGAACCTGTCCTGTTAAACCGCTGTATGATCTTGTCACCATGCTGCAGCTCAGTTTCAGGGTCTTGGCAATCTTCCTATAGCCTAGGCCATCTTTATGTAGAGCAACAATTCCATTTTTTTTTTTTTTTTTTTTTTTTTTTTTTTTTAAGATCCTCAGAGTTCTTTGTCATGAGGTGGCAGAGAGCGAGAGAGCCAAATTTAACACACCCGCTCCCACATTCACACCCGAGACCTTGTAACACACAAGTCCAGAGCCCAATTTGGACATTTTCAAATAAGGGTGTAATCACCTTTGTTTCTAGCGGTTTAGACTTTAAAGGGGGACGTGTTTTTTCACCTTAATGCATCCTGCAGAAAAAACATCTGACAGTGACCGCCCCCCTAGCCCCCCACCCCCGATTTACTCACCTGGGCCTTGTAATTACAATGGCGGAGACACGCTCTTCCTCTGTCCAGGGTTCTTGGCTCTTGATTGGATAGATTGGCGAGAGCCAATGGCTGTACTGTTACCAATCAAATCAAATGACATGGGCGCTGGGGCAGTGCGCCCGCAAGGTGCCCACCAGGAGAGTGCTTCTACAATGCTGGGAGGAGCCGATAGTGATCGGGACCACTCTGTGCAAAACGAACTGCACAGTAGAGGCAAGTATTACAGGTTTTTATTAATATATTTTTTAAAATTAAGCTTTACAAATCACTTTAATGGCTGTGTGTTATTTTGAGGGGACAGCAAATTTACACTGTTATACAAGCTGTACACTCACTATTTTACATTTTAGCAAAGTCATTTCTTCAACGTTGTCACATGAAAAGAAAATATTTACAAAAAGGGGGTATACTCACTTTTGTGAGATACGGTATATAGTGGCATATAGGATGCACTACTTATCAAAAAGTATTTCACAATGCTAAACCTGTCATCCAATTTCTAAAAGCACTTGTGGGTTTAACCAATTTTTTTGTACAATCCTTATAAGGGGCGTGTACTATGCCTACATACTCTTGCTAATAGGTGTTCTTCATTCCCATTTCAAAAAGTTGGGGAGGTATACATTTGTAAACCGATATTAGGATCAAATGTAGCTGTGCCATCATTAGTGTGCTTTACATCAGAAGCATGGAAGGACCCAGAAGGTCCACTTATTACAAGCAGCCAGCAGAAAACCACAGGAGGGGGGCGACTAAGGCCAGTTACCCTGTGCATGGAGAGAGCAGCAGTCGCGAATGCGGCATCAGAGCGCTGCCCTTCTCACCAACGCCTGACAAAGGACTGGCCAATCACACTTACATAACAATGCCACTCAGCTGCACCCAGATTTTCCAGCAGCCTGAGAGAGATTGTTACTGGGTCAGTTAACTCTTTAAAACTGCCACCACCAACTTTTTGAAGAGTCGAAACTTCCACATGATTAGCAATAAAACTAAGATTTCAGAATAAACTTCTGTAACACACATTGTCACCACAGACCAGTATGTTCAGAAATTTATATGACTATAGCGCTCAAGAGACAGGGACTCCGGCAACAGAGAAGAAATTAAAAAAAGGAGTTGAAAATTAGAATACTTGCAATGTCCCGTTTCAGCAGATCAGTCAATGAGCGAGGTGGTAAATTGGCTCTCATAACCTGACAGGTCTTAAGTTGCTTGATAACACAGCACGCTACAAGCTAAGGGAGGTAAAATAGGTCCATATTCTGGATGTGCCATTATTTTAGGAGTTATGAAATATGCTGAAGTGTTAGTTTTGGCTGCTAACCAGTCTTTAAGGGATGTGTATTGCTACAGAATTTATGATTGGGGAGGGGGGGGGAGTTGCAAGTGTATAGAACTCCAGTCACTCAAGCTTTATTCGGCGTTATTCGGGGTTTACAGATGGGAATGGGAATTAGATTAATGGAAAGGGTCTGTGCGTGTCCGATCAATGGATTAATAAGGTCCTGGCAACCGTTAAAAGTTTGTTTATTGTACAAAGTGAGGGAAGGAAGGGGAGATAGGTCACTGTGGCTATGCATTCTTAGGTTGTGACTGGCGCTCCTTGTTAATTCACACGAGCACACCTCCGTTTAGATTTTTCAGTCATCTGAAAAGCGTAAAACAACTTTCTTGCATTTAGAGCTTTGCTGCTTTAAACTTGTTCAACAGCAGATGCTTTCCAGTGCATTTTAACAGTTTGCCGACCAGCCGCCGTCATACTGTGGCAGGTCGGCTCGTTCCCACGAATCGCCGTATCTGTAAGTCGGCTCCTTTTGAGCTATAGCGGGTGCGCGCACGGCAGGGAAGCTAATGCACATGGCAGTCGGTTGTGATGTCCGCAGGCCACTTGTGATCGCTCCACAGAGAGCCAGAACGGGGATCTGTCAATGTAAACAGATCTCTATTCTGACAGGGAAGTAAAGAGTGATAGTCTGTTCCTAGTGATTAGGAACAGCGATCTCTCTGTACTCAGTCAGTCCCATCCTCCCAGTTAGAAACACCTCCCAGGTAACCCCTTCCTTGCCAGTGTCATTTATACAGTAATCAGTGCATTTTTATAACGCTGATCGCTGTATAAATGTCACTGGTCCGCCGCACTGCCAGTCCTGAAAAAAAAAAAAAACCCCACCACACACCATAAATATATCCCCCATTTTGTAGAAGTTATAACTTTTGCGTAAAAAAATATATATATATTTTTTTATTTTTTTTTACCAAAAATGTGTAGAATACATATTGGCCTAAACTGATTAAGACATTGGTTTTATTTTTTTGGGATATTATAGTAAAAAAAGAAGGGTTTTCAAAATTTCGGTCTCTTCTATTTATAGCGCAAAAAATAAAAAAAATTGTTTGGGTACATCGTTGCACGACCACACAATTATCAGTTAAAACGACGTAGTGCTGTATTGCAAAAAATGGCCTGGTCATTAAGGGGGAAAACCTTCCAGGGCTGAAGTGGTGAACATGCATGTACAGCAATTACCATGTATTCCAATGGTCTTAGTTCACACCAGTGCGATCAGTAAAAACATACAAGATTTTCATTACAAGTCACAATTTAGACAAACTTTCGTTATTCAAATGTATCCAAATTACAATAGCAACGAATTTTAATGAAGCTGAAATAAATTAGGACCCAACAACAAATTTGTATTCGTTTGGATGGCATGATGTGATAGTTTGGATCTTTTGTTAATGTTTGAAGCATCCAAAATAATGGATTAAAGTTTATTCTGAGCAATTTTGTTATGATGCATTAATATTTTATTATCAAAAAAAAAAAATTGCACTACATATGAAATTGAAACATGTTGCAGTCAATACAGTAAGGTATAAAAGTGAAATAAGCATTCCTATATATTGTGTTTGGGTTAGATGGAGGTGGATTTATCAATCTCCGAATCATAACTAATGAATCCGAAATTAAATTTCATCCTTCATCCAACTCAAGAGTGCAGTATTAATCTCCTAAATAACGGATTCACGTTGAAAGGAATATAGCCAATCTTCTGAAATAACAACAAGAATAAATAATGTTGTGCTGTCTGACCACATATTACATAATCTATTTGCCAGTAGTGAAAAGGTATAAACTCCCCCTAGCATCCTAGAACTAGCATGAGCAATACAAGGTCTGACCCCTAGCCAGACTAGGGTTATAGACTAGATATGTGCAATTTGTTTTGTTCCAAATTAGTTTTCGAACTAACACTTGTTTAGCGAATTTTTCCAAAATCCAAAAATTCAAAAAAAGTCTAAAATAACTAAAAAAAAATACTACTATTAAATTATAGGTATTGGAATTTCCTCTCAAATTTAGCTGCTCGTGAAAGTAATGAATATGAATTTATCCGAAGAATTATCTGAAACAACAAGTGCTGCATAGTTTAGATGCGGCATTCGTTATATTGGATAAATCCGTAATGTTCACCAACAGCCAAATTTGAAAGGAAATTCGAATACCTATGGTTACTTTGGATTTTCTTTAGAATTTTTCGGATTCTGACTTCATTAGAAATAACGAAATAACACCACCATACAGCAAAAATTCCTTTGCAGCTTAACCACTTGGCTGCTCAATGACCAGGCCATTTTTTGCGATATGGCACTACATTGCTTTAACTGACAATTGTGCGGTTGTGCGACAAAACAAACAAAATTGATGTCTTTTCCCCCCCCCACAAATAGAGCTTTCTTTTGGTGGCATTTGATCACCTCTGCGGTTTTTATTTGTGTTATAAACAAAAAAAGCGCAACAATTTTGAGAAAAAAAAAAAAAAAAAAAAAAAAAAAAATTCTCAGTTTAGGCCGATATGCATTGTACATTTTTTTCCCCCAAAAAAATATTGCAATAAGCATATTAGGATTGGTTTGTGCAAAAGTTATAGCATCTACAAAATAGTGAATAGATTTATGGCATTTTCATTATTTTTTTTACTAGCAATGGTGGTGATCTGCAATTTTTATCGGGACTGAGATATTGCAGCGGACAAATTGGACACTTGACAGATTTTTGGGATCACTGACAATAATACAGCGACCAGTGCGATAGATAGGATAGATAGGATAGATAAACTGGGATCTGTGTGTTTACACACATATTTTAGTTCTCGCTCTGTCACTAGCGATCGCGGGTGCCCGGCTGTCATTGCACCCACATTGGCTCCAGCGTGGCACCGTGGGCATGCGCCTCCTAGTGGTCAAAATGCGAACCGACGTACAGTTACATAGTTTCGCTCAGAGGAGCCAACCTGCCGCAGTATAACTGCGGCTGCTAGTTGCGAAGGGGTTAAAGTGGATGAAAACCCGATTCGTGAAATTTGAGCTGGGCACATATCTGCAGTGTTTTGTCATCTCTCTTCACAGCACTATGTCCTGTAGCTTTCTCCTGCCCCGTTCTTTTATCAGTTTGATAACTGACAAATTCTCCATCACATGCGATAAAAGCAGCCCGAGTTTTGTTTTGGGGAGGATGCTATAAATAGATTAGCAGAGCCCTGAACAACTCAACGGACAGAGCTGAATGTCTCTACCTATGAGGAGAGGGGGTGTGTGTGCACGCCTTTCCTCCAATCAGTTGTCTTGGCTGTATGCCCAGGCTTCACTGCAGTGCTAACCAAGGAGATAATCTAACAGGATGTGCACTTTATAAACAGTATATAAAGCTGCAGAAAGCAGGTATGCATGTAAAACTTAAATAGGGAGAATAGAATATACACACACACACACACACACACATCCACTAATGGGAAGCCATAAATGTGGCTCATCCGAAATCCCCATGTTTTTACTGTGAATTCACCCCCACCCAATACCAATTGGCCTCTCCACCTCAGCCAGTCAAGAGAAGCCTTGTATTCATTCATAAAAATACAAGGTTTCTTAATAGCTGAGCAGCACCTAGCCCGACTCAGTTTTGTTCTGAAACAGGAAGTTCCCATCCCCTGCAAGAACACAGCACTGTATGTGGCCAATGCTGCATACTAACCAATGCACCTGCTGGGGGCAATGTTTTTAAAGGATATAGTTCCATACATCTCAACCATCCAAGATTTGCTTGGATCTTCCTGACATTTCAAGTAAATCCTGGAATCCCATGAGTTTGAGATGAATACTGGAGCCAAGCGTCAGCACTGGGCTCCATTAATTTGCTAGGCAGGCACACGATGTCCTACAGCCATCAAGACTGAGACTTCGTGACACTGTGCCCAGCAAACACCATTCCCCACATGAATGGAAGCATAAGGGGGTGGTGCTGACGCTCTTGTACAAGCCCCAGCAGTTCAACAGGGGGGACCAAGGCAGATAGGAAGCTTTTTATGTTGGGTGCAGGCAGTTTTGATTCCATGAGCTGCAGCTGCCAGAAAGTAAAACTCCCTGGGCCCCTTAGGGGGCTCCTGATAAAACATTAATGCTGGCCTGCACAGGCTGTCCCAACAGAATGATAAGGTCAGTTAACAGATAGCACATATAGCCAGCACCTGGCTGGATACTTCCCATGCTCATGCTGGTGCTGGCAGAGGTAAGCAGAGGACCACCATCCCACTGACACCAATGATGTGGGGGCTTCTCTCCAGGGTGACCACCATTCCACTGACACCACTAGTTAGCCTTTTCCTTCTGACAGTCATTATCCCACCAATATCAATGATTTTTATAGGAAATATTCTCTCCGGTGGGCCACAGTCCCAATGATTTGAGGACCATTCTCTTGTTCATACTTACAGCAGGTACTGCTGCTTCACTGAAAAGCCATTTACACTCTTTTCAGAGGAGTTTTAACAGGCAATATCACACCTCACTGCTTGTTGTAACCCCCTAAATGCTGTGCCACCATACTGCAACAGTGTGCATTGAACTTTGCTGCAGGACGATGCAGAATCACCCCATTCACTTGGTCAATAGTCATAGCAAACCCAAAGTTGGACATTAAAAGGCTTCAAAACTTGCAGAAAGCTCCGCAAATGCTTTATATAAAAAAAAAAAAAAAAAAAAAAAAAAAAAAAAACCCTCAGCATTATAAATATAGAACAAAGTGCCCCTAGAAGGGACTGCGACTAAAGAATATTTCCTCAGTTGAATTAAATCTATAGATTATACTTTTAAATCATTAAACACGATTACTACAGGGGCAGAACCGCCCAACGGCCACTACACACAATTGGAGATGCCAAGTCAAGTGACAGTACAGAAAGCTCAAAATTGCCAACAAATTTGCCTAACGGAAGGCAGATCCATCTTTTCCATAGAGCTTATTGAGGATGCAGGCCAGGATTTAGAAACTCTTGGATTAAAAAGGTATCAGGGAGATGTAATGTCTTAGAACACAACCACCAATAGCTTTTCTAAATCGTAAAATATACTTGCCAGTTTTCGTATCCTATCAAGTGTTTGCTCTATTAACTCCTTGCCAACTGTGTAGTGCCCACGAGCATAATTATTTGCAGAATCTTCTTTGCCTGATATAAGTTGCTCTGGATGGAACAGCTGTCTGTACGCTCCGGATCGAACTTCATCTAGAAAAGTTAGGCATACAAATATTGGCATGCCAGTTTGCAACAGCCTTTCATTTTCAGCAAAACAAGTTTTACAATTGCAAAATTTTCTTGTATATTTTTATCTGCTCTCCACAATCTCCTTTTACAAAAAAAAGGGGATGAGTAAGCCTGCTGCACCACTGCGAGCCAATCATACTTCATTGCATTGTAGTGCCATCATACAAAAAGGTTTTAGGCACTGAGGCCTAAAGAGGGAGGGGTGAACCTCAAAGGTTACAGTAGGGGTAGAATAAAGAGGAACTTTGCAATTTGGTGCTGCTAAGGCTTCGTGCACACTGGAAGTTTACAGCGGCTGTTTTTGGCTTTTGTACTACAGCCAGTAAACGCCCTAGCTTGTTATCCTAGGTGTCCATGCACACAGGCTTTTATCAGCTTTTTTTGGCTGGAAAAAAAACTCCAGAACTAGTGGGTTTTGAGCTGTAAAAAATTCCAATGCCAGTAAGCGTAGCTAGCCAGTGTTTGAGCATTTGTGATCCCATAGCTTGTGTTTTCTTGCTAAAAACAAAAAAAAAAAAAAAAAAAAAAAAAGCGAATGTTAACGCAGTGATATTGGAATTTTTATTAAGTCTAGCGTGCATGAGGCCCAATAGCCCAAACAGGTTGGGGAGTTGAGTAGCAGATGTTCCGATTTTAAAATGCAGTCAAAATAAACAAAAATCAGTACAAGGGACAGAACTTACAGTCCGTGTGATGTGTCCCTTGTGCTGATGCCTCTTTGGTTAGGTGAAATCTTCCTTCATATATGTTCCCCACCCACCCCTGCTGCCGTAAACATCCTGTGTGTCAGGGGTTAGAAGAACTGGGGGAGCGGTCACAGGCCGTTTCACACAGGCTTCAGCTTGTGTAAGGCTGGGTTCACACTAATGCCAATTGGATGCCATTTCTCCTTATCCAATTCGCATGTCAGGAGACTGAACGGCTCTCTATGGAGCCAGTTCACACATCTTCGGGGTGCCTGCAGAGTGAATTGCACATGAGTCCTGTGTGTCTTCTGGTCCATTTCAGGTCGGAATTCAGCCAAAAATTCAGACCGAAATCAGACCTGAAGCGGTGAACAGAGCCACACCGGATCATACAGCATTGTGAACCCAGCCTAAGAGCAGTGTAAACAGCAAGTTTTGACCAAGCATTTGCAGAGCTTTAAGCAAGCTTTGTTGAAATGTTTAAAAATCCATTTAGCTCCAGTTAGTAAATGAGCACCGATCCTAATGAAGTGCCGATTAAACAAGCTGCTAGCAGGCTTCAGAAATTTACAGTGATGGTAAAGTCTTGTTTAAAAAAAAAAAAAAAAACCCACACACGTTATACTTGCCTCCTCTGTGCAGTTGGTTTTGCACAGACAAGCCCGGATCCTCTTTCTCAGGTTTCTCTTTGCTGCTCCTCCCTCCCATTGAGTGCCTCCACACAGTCAGCAGCTTCCTATGGGGGGCACTGGAGCGGAGTCACAGCTCCGTGTCTCCATTCAGACACAGAGCCCCAACCCAGCCCCATCCCCACTCTCCCCTGATTGGCTGACTGATTTTGATTGAAAGCCACGGGAGCCAATGGCCCTGCTGCTGTGTCTCAGCCAGCTTAGACATTCGTGGACATCACTGAGATGGGGTTCCGGTAAGTAATTAGGGGGTGCTGGGGTGGCTGCTACACACTAGATTTTTTATCTTAATGCATTAAGAAAAAAACCTTCTGCCTTTACAATTCCTTTAGGCTGAGTTCACACTATTGCGAATTGGATGTGGGTTTCTCCGCATTCAATTCACATGTCAGGAGACTGACCGGCTCTCTATGAAGACGGTTCACACATCTCCGCATCGGCTCCGGTGCAAATTGCACAGGAGTCCTGTGCGTTTATTGGTCTGTTTCAGGTCCGAATTCAGCCAAAAATTTGTTTGAACCCAGCCCTAAAGCCTGTTGAAAACCTGCTAGCAGCTTGTTTAAAGCGGCAATCAGCACTCCCATTTGCATCCATGTTCAGCATTTACAAACTGGAGTTGAAGGTACTTTAAACGCTTCAACAAAGCTTGCTGGAAGCTCTCCAAATGCAAGTGTTGCTATACAAGCTGAAGCCCGATTGAAACAGGCCTTAATGAAAAACCCTCATCACTGCATTGTCCCAGATTAGCCCCCCTTTATGGCCTTGAGATCTCAAATCTGGGAATGTACGCAGAAGATGGGAGATGTACAGTCTAAGTACTGTTCACCTCCTACATCAATAAGAACGTCTCAGCAGCCAATAGTAATTAAAAGGCAAAAGTATGTGCTCTTACAGACCAACTATGTCAGGGCTACCCCACAGCACTCTGCAGATTATTTTTATTTTTTGGCCAATGGGTTACACAAATGTAAAACAGCAGGACCTGCAAAATAAAGGGCGACCCTGCTCCAACCCACAAAGTTTTTTTTGTTTTTTAAGAGCCACAACAGATACAATACACCATGCTTTGTTTAAATAAGCTTAAGAAATACTGTACCGATAACAGTTGGCTCCAAGTCAACGAGAACACATCTTGGAACATACTTTCCTTTCCCAGTCTCACTGAAGAAGGTAGAAAAAGAAGAAGAAGAATCAGCACTTTCCACCGTCTTGTCATTTGGTATTGTGCCATCTGGTTGAATTGCATGCTCCAAGCAATAAAGTTCCCAGCAAGCGCTTCCCATCTGAACTCCAGCCTGGCCAACATGGATAGATAAACATTCCCTCTGCAATAGAGAAAAGCTTTCAGTCATGTCTAGATAAGGTCTTAATCCTATATGCAGTTTCTAAAAACCAATCTTCAGATGACATTACAGTTTAGAAAAAAAAAAAAAAAAAAAAAAAAAAAAAAAAAAAAAAGAAGGAAGAAGAAGAGGGGGAAGAAAGAAACCATATTTCCTAGTAATTGAGAATGGATAAAGAGGACATAAGAACACTGCCAAGAGCATTGCAAAGTCCTCTGGCACCCAAAGTGAGCATCCCAGGTTTGCTGAGAGTTCAACTTCTGTGGTCTACCTACTTATTCCAGGCCAGTGCAATGCATACATCCTGCAAACGCTCCAGTTTTTGTTTTGGATTCACATCAATGCTAATGCAATAGGAGTTATGCCTCCTCTTCCCATTTACTGAATTACAGCAAATTGACAAGTACATATTTCAGAAACGCAAATCAAGAATGATTCAAGTGGAAAGGATCATTTACCTTCTAGAGCAGAACCAAGAAAACAAGCATTAGGCCTCATGCACATTGGACGTTTCTACAGCTACTCCTAGACGTGTCCGGTGTTTTTCTTCCCCCTGCCACTAAACTCCCCTGCATGTTAGCCTACGTGTCCATGCACACATAGGCTTTTAACAGCGTTTATTGGCAGGGGCTTTTAGGGAAAAAAAACACTGCCAGTGTCCAGGAGAAGCAGTGTTTGGGCAGAAAAAAAAAAAAAAAAATAAATCTTAGCGCTACCAAAAGCTGCTAAATGTGCCCAAGCACTAGGCACATTTAGAAATGAAAAAAAACTTAGATTATTCTGGCCAACAAAATTAACGCCCCAAGTGCTTGATGCCTGTAAACATGCCTAAACATTTGTAGAAAACTCCTGTCCTCAGGACCCACTAACAGGCCAGGTTTGCAAGATAACTGAAATACATCACAGGTGATATTTGCTGCTCAGTGATTGTAGTATTCCAGTCTGCATCTCCACAAGGTAATACTTAAAATCTGGCCTGTTAGTGAGTCCCGAGGACAGGAGTTAAGAACCAATGGTTTAGAGCAGGGGTCTCAAACTGGTGGCCCTCCAGCTGTTGCAAAACTACAAGTCCCATCATGCCTTTGCCTGTGGGAGTCATGCTTGTAATGGTCAGCCTGGCAATGCCTCATGGGACTTGTAGTTTCGCAACAGCCAGAGGGCCGCCAGTTTGAGACCCCTGGTTTAGAGTGACCTACACAAAGTAGACATTTTTAGGCCTCATGTACACAGGACATTTTTCAAACTCTCCTAGAAGCATTTCCTTTTGGCAGCAACGTTTTTGCTGAAAACTCCCCCCCTTTTTTTTTTTTTTTTTTTTTTTACACACACACATACATACTATAGATCCCCCCCCCCATTGACATGAGGTAATAAGTGAAAGTCAGCTATCAACCCACTGTATAAACTTCATAGATTAAAACTCAGTGGTTTTAGAATCATTTAAAATATGCATTTTAATACCAATAACCCTAATCATAGACAACATAGTCTTCCACAAATGCTAGTGACCTACATGAAGTAATTTAAAAAGTCAAGTCCTTACCATGGTTGGCTTCTGGGAACAAAGCACAATAGTTTAGCTATAGAGCACAAAGCAGGTGTTCTCTGCTCTCCACCATTTATTAAGTAGCCTTGCTGCTATGCCACCTGAGAGGAAGTATAGTCTCTGGTAAAATTAGGGGGAGATGGAAAGGAAGCTTTAACCCCTTTACTACTGGTGGTAAAAAAAATAAAAATAAAAAGGTAAAGACCTACACATATGGGAGCTTAAATTGATTCCTACAAATCAGAAGATATAATTGTGGGTTTGTATAAGTGTTTATAAACTGCTGCAAGAGTGGAACCAATGCTCAGAGCATCCTAGCAGCCTTCATCATTAATTTGATGGGAAATGAGGAATCTGATTTGTAGGATGTAATTTTTTAGCTATCTGATCCAGTTGGATTATTTAATGAATTGGTCCTAGCCAAAAATGTATCGTAGACAATTCTTCCACAGTCAAGAAGACATTAAACTATACAATCCACATCAGTTCCTGACCTCAAAGGAACTTGCATTATATAATGTGCCTACCATACTGACATACTAAGCAATATTTTTTTTATTTTATTTCAAAGGCAAAGAAGAGCACTTGGGGGGAACCCATCAAAGGTGGGTAGAACACAGGGGCAAACTGATAACTCATGGGGCCCCTGGGCAATAGGAGATTATGGGGTCCCCAGGCAATCAGAGATTATGGGGCCACACAGTATACACACACACAGTGTACAATCACACAGTATACACATACATGTACACACAGTATACACAGACATGTAAAAAAACCACAGATTTATACATACTGTACCTGGTTTTACTGAGGCTGGCAACCCTGATGGGGCCCCCTAGTGGCCCAGGGCCCTCGGGCAGTGCCCGAGTCGCTCAATGGTCAGTCCGCCCCTGGTAGAACATAAAAACTTCTTGCAAACAGTGCGTTGGTAGGTATAAAACAGAGGTCCCCAGACCTACAAGATCTCTAACCACCTATCCACCATGCTGCTCAATGGTGATATTTCAGTTACTAGTGGAGAGTGGTTGAGATGCCAGTGCCAAAATCTGTCCTTATTCCTGAAAAAAGGAGGAATGCTCTTTTTAAGCCTAGGTTTACACTGCTGCGAAATTGTGCGAGTTCAGCTGAGCTCGCATGATTTCATACCCGCATGCCAGTCCAACTTTGGGGATGATTTCAGAGACATCTGTGCAGGTTTGTGCACAGATGTCTATTGAAATCGCACCCGAAGTTGCCAAAAGTAGTACAGAAACTACTTTTGGGAATCGTTGTGGCACCGCAAAGTCGGCGTCGCACCAATTCGGATGGTGCCATTGCTGGCAATAGACGCCAATTTGGCATGCGATTTGATATGTCACACTTATGCGAATTGGATGTGGGTTTCTCCGCATCCAATTTGCATGACAGGAGAGTGTGACCAGCTCTCAATGGAGTCAGTTCACACGCCTCCGGGGCCACCACTGAGCGCACTGGAAAAGGGTCCTGTGTGTCTTTGGCCCTGTTTCAGGTCCGAATTCAGGCTAAAATTTGGACCTGGTTCGCACCTGAAATGGAGAACAGGGACGCACCAGATCCCCCTGCTGTGAACCGCGGCAACAGCTAGTGTGAACCCAGCCTGACAAAGGAATTCACAAATGTGAATAGCACTGCTGAGGTTTAGGCTGGGTTCACACATATTTTTCAGTGTGGCAGTTCGGTGTGTTTCTGTTCACCAGTTCAGGTGCAATTCAGATGTAAATTTATACCAGAAATTGCACCTGAACCGGACCCAAAAACGCACAGGACCCTTTTTAAAACCACACTGCAGCCACCCCGCTCATGTGGGAATCGGCTCCATTGAAAGCCGCTCCGATTTACATGTTATGCAAATTGGATGCGATTAAAAATGCATCCAATTCGCATGTATGTGAACCGAGCCTAACTCATAAAAACCATAAAAAAATGGGGCATGACTTTGTACTGAAGCCTTGCTTCTTAAAGGGGGCTGGCTGCTAAAGACAATTCTTGTGTTTCTTCTCCAATTTTCAGTCCCAAAGAATATCACCAGGGCAATTATTATTCAGTTACCTGTTGTGAATGGTTCATGAAAGCTGGAGAATGTTTGCCCATAGCAGCCAATCAATTTTCAGTTCTCTGAGAAAATTCAAAAATATGTTTGGTTGATATGAGCAAATGTCAGTAATCATCAAATTTTTATAAATGGGTCTTTAGTTTTAACACATTGCAGCAAATATATTAAATGTAAAAAACACACACTAAGGGCTCATTGTGTGTTGCATGAGCCCATTCATTAAAAAGGGTTGCTAATGCACCAAAACAGGTACATGCCTGATTTCAGCAATGCGGCTCAGCAGACACACAGGCTGGTGCATTACTGTGCCCTGTGGTGTGCTGCAAGGCAGATGCATTGGGGTTCCAATGTACACAATGCACATTACCCCAACGCAGTGCGAATTTGGTCCTAGTGGTTTCAGTTTTAGGTGAGTTCCACTTTAATTATTTGAGACCTCCCACTTCCCAAAGCTGGAATGGTTTAAATGCTGATGGGTTAAGCTTGCTTGTAATGTCTAGTCTTCTTTCAGCTACTTTGTAAGCACACAAAGGTGAAGATGGTGAGTATGGGAAAAAAAAAAATGGGGCAGAGCTGGAGGGTTTTCCTGGGGGAGGAGGATTTTGGAGATAAGTATAAGAATATATATATATATATATATATATATATAAAACAGGCCACATAAAACAAAAAATTAATATTTTTTTTTATGTGCCCTTTTCATCCCATATATGTACTGTATAAACTGCATAAGGCATCAGCTACATAAAGTATACAGTGTTGTGTTCTGGCAGTTGTCCCCATCCTACTAAATAACATTGCTGTGGAGATGGCTGTGTTCCCAGGATCTATAGTCCTATGTGGATAGAGTAAGGAAGGGTTATCACCCCTGCAAGCTTTATTTTTGTCATGTTGGGGGAGGTTTACCTCTTGCTTCCTGTCCCAAAGCCAAAACAGGAAGTGAGAGGGAATATCTACATTAGGGGAATCTGTTGGGGTGTGTGTGTGCCAGAACAGAACTATTGTCTTCATTGAAAGATTTCCCCTCTAGTTTCTGGGGACAACCTACAATGTGGATTTTTTTTTTTTTTTTTTTCATAACAGTAAACATGACATAGAGGGTTAATCTCCCTAATGGGGACACAGACATAAAAGAAATGGACAGGTGTTCTAATTTTCCTCTCCTCTATTCACAACTAAAAAAGTTTCTTTGTCTTTTATGTATACTGTTAACATTCCCAAACCTTGGGCTCAATTTGTGTGTGTGTGTGTGTGGTGGTTTTTTTTTTTTTTTTTTTTCCCTTTAAGCCATAATCATTGACAGCTCATCGTGGTTTTGTTAAAGCTCCAAATGCTCTATAAAAACCTGCCATACATGCTGCTCTGTATGAACATGGTCACTGAAAGGTATAGCACGCATGCATCAGTGACATTTTATATTGTAGTACCGACCACCAAACGTGACCTATTCACGTTTATGGGACTGAGCTGTAATGCCCTACATTACATATGTGTGCAGTGAGCTTTCAGTTAAAACGGGCAACAATGAGCATCCATTGGGGCAATTGCGTATGACTGCCAACATCATACACATATAGCCATTAGGATTAAAATAAAATTCTATTCTGGCCAATCAGGGCCTGTCACTTTACTATGTGGGTTATGTATGGCTGGATCTGCTCTTGCTCTTTTAAAGTAGAGCTTCAGCCAAAAATAAGTTGAAAACTAATAGCCATACACTTCTAAACCTTCTGTCTGATTTTCATTGACTATTGGAGTAGGGTTTTCACCTCATCCCTTTAAACCCAAACAAATATTAAGTATGCAGGTTCTGTGGCTGATTAAGGTGGTAATTAAACTCGGTGCCTTATCTGCATTGAATTGGCCTCAGAACCTGTGTAATTCATGTGTGCGGGTTTAAAAGGATGAGGCGGCAACTATATAAAAATAACTAACCGATAAAGTTGCAATATTCATCTCAGATTCCCAGGAATTGTCCTAACTTTTGACTGGACAGTAAGCCTCGGTTCACACTGTGATATATGATGTGGGAAATGCAACAAATCCTGTGCGTTTCCAGCACTGCATTGAAATTGCACAGCGTTCTGCTATCTGCTGCAGGTGTAAATGTTAAATTCACGACCCCTCAAAACAGCTTGCAAAATGCAGTGCGATTGACTGAATTGGTGTGCATGAATACGGTACGATTCACGTGCGACTTGCATGCGATAGGCTGCATTGCAGCAGTGTCAACCTAAGTTAAAAGAAGCAGCACAGCTATGAGCTCATCTTTCACTCCCTATCAGCATGCTTCTTGTGATGCTTCATCCTCCTAATTCCAGCCCTGTTATATAGTGACTAAAAGATACCAGGTCAAATTCAGGTACTTGCACTGCATAAATGTAATGCTATTTTGATAAATACAGGGCTGCATTATTTGTCTTTTGTATCTACCTAGACTTCAGACCTGTGTGTGTGTGTGTGTGTGTGTGTGTGTGTGTGTGTACACCTAGGGTGTGAAATGTCGGCGATGGAGCCAAAACTGTCTAATGGGTTTTATTGGGAAATGTATCATTCTGGTCTTGGGTGAGGTCAAAAAGCTGTGAATTTTGGTTTTTATTTTATTTTCTAATCAGTTGAATAGCTGGATTTAGAAGCTTGTCATCGGTCCTATGTCTGAACTATATTATATTTTTATTTTACCTTTCAGAGGGAGTGTATCTCTATACATATTGGCCAAGCAGGTGTTCAGATGGGGAATGCCTGCTGGGAGCTTTACTGTCTAGAGCATGGAATCCAGCCTGATGGAGTTGTTGGTAAAGATAACATTGCTCCAGTAGATTCATCCTTTGGAACATTCTTCAATGAGACTGGAACAGGCAAACATGTTCCACGAGCAATATTTGTTGACCTTGAACCAACTGTAATTGGTAAGCAGCAGTTATGTACTTGTGTATAAAGGCATGAGGAAATATAGAAGTTTATTTGGATATAAAAAATGATTTCTTTAATTTTGATCCCCTTGTAAAGAGTTCTTAATATATTGGGCCCCCTCACTCAATATTAACATAACATCTATAACGTCAAAGGAAATAAACTGTAATGTAATGCATATACTTGGCTTGCCCCCAGCTTCCTTTATCACTATCCTTCCAGCAGCATCTCGGGAAATGCTGAGTAGCACTTTACAGGAACGTAATGTGCATTTCGATTTCGTAAAACGTGTCTGCCTCTGTTCCCAGGTTTTTTTGTTTTTTTTGATATAATAAAGCCTTTTTGCCTCGAGTGGGAGTGCTGCCAGGCATCTAATTTTTCTCATTATTTTGTTTTGCACTAAGTTTTTTTGGTATAGGAAGAGAAGCCTTAAGCTAGTGGTTCTCAACCCCTGTCTTTTAGGACCCACTAACAGGCCAGATTTTAAGTATTACCTTGGAGATTCAGACTAGCATACTGCAATTGCTGAGCAGCAAATATCACCTTTAATGTATTTCAGTTATCTTGCAAACCTAGCCTGTTGGTGGGTCCTGAGTGCCGGAGTTGAGAACCACTGCCTTTAGCTGATTTTTTTTTTTTGTCCGGTCCACTTTAAAGGAATCCATTATCTGTTGCCTACCTTTATGAAGATGCTAGATGCATCTCCTATCATAATTTTCAAATCCTTAAACATGTATGCAGCCATTATAGTTGCAACCTGTACCCGGAGTAAGTTTCAGGTCACTTCTCAAACATTTTTAAAGTATATCAAATGTTTAACCTCTCCAGGCATCTGGCATTTTCAGAGGTTGGCAATGGCAGCCTACATGTATCTTAGCACAGCTTTCCTTTAAGCCTCCAAATATATATATATATATATATATATATATATATATATATATATATATATATATATATATATATATATATATATATATATATATATATATATATATATATATATATATATATATATATATATATATATATATATATATACATATACATATACATATACATATACATATACATATACATATACATATACATATACATATACATATACATATACATATACATATATACATATATATATATATATATATATATATATATATATATATATATATATATATATACATACATACCACACACTGGAGAAAACACCGGTAATGCCTTATAGAAACTTTCCTGCTGCCATGATACAGGTTTCCTAAGCCTCCTTCTCATAAGTTGGCCATGGTGCAATTTTTCTTCCTGCGACCAGTTTGAAATTGATAGATTGCTAGATTCTGAGTGTTTCAATGGGGGAATCACTCTCGCAGGTGTATTCTCCCGGTGGGGGGAGCCGTGATTGCTAGCAGCTATAGCCGCAATGGCAACATTCGCATGAAAAATAAAAAAGGCTTGTTGATCAATCAGCCTGCCCATACGTGATTCAAATCTCTGCTGGTCGATGCTGAACCGACTGAGATTTGAACTGTCTATGGCCAGCTTTACAGTTCTTTATGAGGGGGGGGGGGGGATCATTACCATAGAAGCTCTATAGAGCTTTCCTGATGGAATAGAGAAAAACCCTAGTTAGACTTACCGGTAACGGTATTTCAACGAGTCTTTCAGGACAGCACCTGGAGAGAGCGCAGCTCCACCCACTTTTCCCAGGAAACACTGCAGTCAGTTTTTTTTTCTTTAAAGACCGGACGCTTCCACTATGGCCTCAGTTGTTCAGAGTACCTCCAGCCATGCTGAAATTAGATAAGCAAAACATAGCAATGACACCACATGTTACACAAACCATTAGGGTGGGTCATCGGTGCTGTCCTGAAAGACTTGTAGAAATACCGTTACCGGTAAGTCTCTAACTAGGGTTTTTCTCCCCTCGTCTTTCAGGACAGCACCTGGAGATAAGAGTACTTACTCTAGGGTGGGACTACCGCCTGCAGGACTTTCCTGCCAAACGATTGTTCCGATGCTGATAGCAAGTCCAACCTGTAGTGGCGGGTAAAGGTGGAGAAGCTTGCCGCTTTACAGATCCGACCTGGAGAAGCCCCTGCTCTTTCCGCCCAGGATGTTGCTACTGCCCTTGTTGAATGGGCCATTACCCCCGTGGGAGGATCAGCCCCTGAAGCTTTATAGGCTTCACTAATAGCCATTCTTGGCCATCTGCCTATAGTGCTTTTGGAAGCACTATGACCCTTACGAGATCCAGAGAAAAGAATAAAATGAGAATTTGACTTCCTAAAGTCTCTCGTGATTTCTAAATAATGAAGTAAACATCTTCTCACATCCAGAGTATGAAAAGACTCCTCTTTAGAGTTGGATGGTGTAGGACAAAAAGTAGGTAAAATTATCTCTTGTGCCTTATGAAAAACGGTTGCAACTTTTGGCAAAAACCCCGGGTCAGTTTTCGGCACTACCCGGTCTGGAAATATAAAGCAAAAGGGCTCTATTATAGATAGAGCTTGTAATTCACTACCTCTTCTGGCCGAGGTAATTGCTACCAACAGGACTAATTTGAGCGACCATAAATTTTATAGTTGCTTCCTCTTGGGGCTCAAAAGGTGATTTGATCAATCCCTGTAGCACCAATGATAAATCCCATTTAGGAAAGGATTTAAAAGGTATTGGCCTAAGCCTGGCCAATGCTTTAAAAAATTTAATTCTGAACGGCTCTTGAGAACTTTCTCTCAAAGACCGACAATGCAGCCACTTGCACTTTTAGGGTACTGGCTGCCAAACCCATCTCCATTCCTTCATTGAGAAACTCTAATATTGAAGGCAATTCCTGTGGTGAACATTTTTTAGTCATGCACCAGGAATTAAACCGCTTCCATGTTTTAAAACACTTCTGGTAACCTTTTTACGGCTATTTAACAGGGTCGACACCAGTTTATCTGAGAAGCCTTTTCTTTTTAGAATCTGCTCTTCAGTAACCACCCCGTCAGCTTGAGCTGGTTGATATTTGGATGCTGAAGGGGACCCTGGGTTAAGAGATCTTTTTGAAGTGGAAGGACCCAGTGAGGTTCCACCGCCATCCTCTGTATAGTTGTAAACCAGGGCCTCTTGGGCCAAAAAGGAGCCACTAGGATCATACTTGTGGATTCTTGTTTTAATTTCTTTAAAACCAAAGGGATCATTTGAAAGGGGGGGGGGGGGGAAGGCGTAGCACAAGTGGAAGTTCCATGGTTGTGCCAGCGCATACAGCCCTCTTGCCTTATCTTGCCTGTTTAGTGAATAATAGGCTTTCCCCTTTGAATTCTTCTGGGATGCGAACAGGTCTATCTGAGGAGCTCCCCATTTCTCTGTTAACTTTTGGAATACCTCCTTGTTTAGACTCCACTCTGCCTCTAGTATCCTTTCTCTGCTTAGAAAGTCGGCCACTAGATTCAGATCCCCTTTTAAGTGTAACGCTGTTAGGGATTTTAAATTGTTTTCTGCCCAGGATAGAATCTGAAGGGACAAGGCTAGCAAGACTTTGCTTCTTGTACTTCCTTGTCTTGTCACATATGCCACTGCTGTGGCATTGTCTGATAGTATTTGAACATGGTGACCCTGGACAAGTTTCTCGAAAGCCCATAGTCCTAGGAGAATGGCCCTTAGTTCCCTCCAATTGGAGGATCTCCTGGCTTCCCTGTTCGTCCAATTCCCCTGAGCCATCTGTCCTTCCAGGTGGGTGCCCCAGGAACTCGCATCCGTTGTTGACCTCTTCTCACGGGGAAAACACCAGAGCAGGCCCCTGACCAGATTGGAGTGACTCCTCCACCACCAGAGTTTCCTCTGAACTCGGGTGGATACTATCATTTTTTTTCTAGGTCCTCTCCATAGGACCAATTGTTCAAGATTGTCTGCTGAAGATCCCTTGCGTGTAAACGTGCCCACTGTACTGCTGGTATTGCTGCAGTAAGGAGCCCCAAGACTGACATAGCTGCCCTGATGGAAATTGGCAGGTTTGGCTGGGTCTTTTTTTACCGCATTCTGAAGTTTTACAAACTTTTCTTCTGGGAGGAAGATCCTCTCCTGTATGGAATCTATCGTGTAACCTAGAAACTTTATTATCTGTGATGGAATCATGTTTGTTTTTTTTTTTTTTTTTTTCCTCGTTTATTAACCAGCCCAGGCTCTCCAGATGTCTTTGTCCTTTCCAGATCCTTCTCTAATACGTGCCTTGTTTTGGCAAATAGAACGTCTAAATATGGGACAATCGAGATTCTCTCTACTCTGAGAGGGGCTAAGGCCTCTGCCAGGATCTTCGTGAATATCCTTGGCGAGGATGACAGCCCGAAAGGGAGAGCTCTGAACTGAAGATGTATGATAGACTCTCCCATCCTGATTGCAAATCTGAGGTGTTTTTGTGATGCTGGGGCAATAGGCACATGGAGATATGCATCCATCAGGTCTATGGATACCATAAAACCGTTTGGGATCAGGAGACCCCTTACAGAGAAGATCGTATCCATCTTGAATTTTTTGTACCTGACAGATCTGTTGAGAATCTTCAGGTTCAGAATTAATCTGAATTTGCCTGAAGGCTTCTTTACCAGAAATATGTGCGAATAGCACCCCTGTTCCACTTCTTTGGGGGGAACATTTATGATCACCTTTTGCTGAAATAATTCCTGTAGAATTGTAGTCATAGCTGCAAGCTTTTCTGGATCTCTGGGAGCCTGAGTTATAAAAAGCCGAACCGGAGGTGGTTGTGAAAACTCAAGCCTGTAACTCTCTTTTATGGTTTTGAGGATAAGCGGACTGTCTGTTATCCTCTGCCACTGTGGAAAGAAGGTCTGTAACCTTGCTACCACAGTCAGAGGACAGTCACTGGCTTTTTGTATTCGGGGTAGGGGGGTGAAATAGCACTCCTGACTTGCCCCTGCCTCTCTGAGACCTCCAAGGTCTTTTTATAACCTGCCTCCTTTGTATCTGAGGTTTTCCGAAAAGGACGAAAATTTTTACTGCCCTGAGGGATCACCTTTTTCTTAATGGGGAAGGCCTTTTTCTTGTCAGCCATTCTTTCCAGTATGGCTTCAAGACCCGGGCCAAAAACCAAATCCCCTTCAAAGGGTAGACCACACAGCTTGGTCTTTGAGGCTGTATCTCCGGTCCAAGTCTTGACCCACAAAGCTCTACGCGTTGAATTAATTAAAGCAGAGGATCTGGCTGACATCCTGACTGATTCAGCTGAAGCATCTGCTATATATCCTACTGCTTTCAGTAATACCGGTAGCGTCTCTAAAAGATCTTTTACGAGGGGTCCCTGCCATGATGTGATCTTTTAGTTGTTCCAGCCAATGCTCTAGGTTTCTGGCCACAACTGTTGAGGCCATAGCTGGCTTTAGATTTGCTAGGGTGGAATCCCAAGCTTTCTTCAGCAAGGAGTCGGCCCTTTTATCCATGGGATCCTTTAAAGATACCCATGTCCTCAAACGCAAGGTCGGTGTTTCTCGACACTTGAGAGAAAGCCGCATCCAGTCTAGGTTTTTTGTTCCAGACCTGTGTGCTATCTTCTTCAAAGGGAAACCTGCGTTTGAGGGATCTAGAAAAGAAAGGAGCCCTCTCTGGGTCCTACCATTCCCTTTTAATTGTTTCTGACAGAAACTAATGCACCGGAAACACCCTGTGCTTTACTTCACCCATGCCTTGAAACATTTTGTCATGTAACAAAAGCAGGGTTTTATCCTCTGTAATATTTAGAGTAGTGTGGATAGTTTTCAGCAGATCGTCCACCTCCTCTAGGGATAATTTATAGCGAGGAAGATTCTTTCTCTTCCTCTGCTTCTTCCTCAGATTCCGTAGCCACGCTATGATCTTCCTCTTCCAAGTCACTGCTTCCTCTGTATGCAGAAACAGAGGACTGAACGAGTTACTGAGCTGCTGCCTGCAGCTGGACGTTTGTCAAGATGAGATCTGAATGATTCAAAAGTATCAGCCAAATCTTTTCTGAAAGGGCTCAGTAAATCTTGCTGAACCACAGGTGTGGTAGGAGTGGATTCCTCTTTCACTAAGTCTGCAATACATCCTTTGCATAACACTTTTGCCCAAGACTCTTTTTAAGTACATTTTTACAAGATGGGCATTTCCTTTTAACAGAGGAATGTTTGGTCTTTTTTGCCCTCTGAAATACATAAGCAAATAAAATCGTATGGTTTTTACCCTACAAACAAAACAGCATGCTGAAAAAATGGAGGAGCTAACACTTTAACCCCTCTACTTAAACTCGGCCAGTAAATACCCCCCCCAGATTTACTTCACAATCTTTAAACACGCTTACTTCCTGCTTTAATACACAGGAAGAGTGTTGCAGGCTCTTCAAAATTCCCAGAATTTTAGCAAAGAGGGAAACTAAAACATGCCTATAGAGTAAGTTGCAGAGACCGCTGTCCCTGCTTACCTGGGCCTGGCTGACTTGTGTGGCTCCTGCTGCTGCCACTACCAATTGTTCCTCCTGCATGCTGCCAGGATTCCCAATGGTGTCAGGTGCCTGTATTTAAAGTTTCCCGGTCCGCTTGCCGCTGCGAGGGCCGTAAATGACGTCAGCCAATTGCGACCGCCCTCTCCTCCTGCGTTCCAGCGGCTGGAACCGGAAGCCGCGTCCCGCCCCCGGCCGTAGTGACGCGCTCGCCACCGGAACCCGGAAGGCTGAGCATTGGATAAAGAGGAGACGCCGCTCCTCCCCAGCCAGCGGGGACCCCCAGCAGCCTGACCCTCGCCGGGTATGAAGAGGGGAGGGCGCCGGAGCAACCCCCGCACGTAAAGGGAGGAAGCTGGGCTGGTCTGTGCACAGAAAAAAATGAAATACAGGTATGCCTCCAACTCTCTCCACCTGGAGAGAGCGCAGCACACCCCTGGCTCCCTGCAGCGCTTCCACCATGGTGGAGGAAACACTACAACTGAGGCCATGGTGGAAGCGTCCGGTCTTTAAAGAAAAAACTGACTGCAGTGTTTCCTGGGAAAAGTGGGTGGAGCTGCACTCTCTCCAGGTGCTGTCCTGAAAGACGAGGGGAGAAAATTGAGTACTGTCCGTGATACTTTTTTTTATTTGCACTAACATACAATTTTTCAGGACAAGCTTTCGGGGTATGTCCCTTTCAAGGTCCAAGCAGTACTGAATTACAAATTTTTAAGCAGCATGTTAAAGAAGGAAATATAATTTATTATATATTTTTCCTTCTTTAACATGCTGCTTAAAAATTTGTAATTCAGTACTGCTTGGACCTTGAAAGGGACATACCCCGAAAGCTTGTCCTGAAAAATTGTATGTTAGTGCAAATAAAGTATCACGGACAGTACTCAATTTTCTCTGTCACAATTGCACTAATACGGCTACAATCAAATCAAGTCTGATGGAATAGCATACAGTTCAGATAAGCATGCTTTGATCTTATAATATGCCTGCTCTACCCCTACTTTACCTTGCTTCATGTTTTTGCACTTTTTTTTTTTGCGTTAGTAAAATCGGAAAGCTCAATTTCAAACAGTATAGTCTAACTTACTATTTTTACTACTACTTTTAAAGACCTGCTGTTTAGGAGCTATCGCGCTCTCTCTCCTGTCCATGACGTCACTTGACGTGCACATTGTAAACCCCATTGACAGCACAACCTCAGTGTGCCTTCTATCTGTACATCAACGTACCATCTTTACGTTCTTTTTCCTCGTCACAACTGAAATCCCGCAAGGGTTTTAAAGTAGTTGTAAACCCTTACAGACCACTTTGAGCTACAGGTAAGGCTTACCTGTATGCCCAAGAAATATCTCCTAAACCTACACGGTTTAGGAGATATTTGCAAAAAAGACAGGCACCGCTGTCTACGGCGCATGCACAGGAGCACTGAGCATGCCGCCGCTAACGGCGATATGCTGTTAGTGGCGGCTCCTGTGTGCATGTGCAAGAGTGACATCATCGCGGCTCTGGCCAATCACAGCCCCGGAGCCACGATACCCAGAAAGAAGATGGACACTCTGTAGCAGAGGGGACATGCGATGCATAGCCCATTATGCTTTACCTTTGCAGGGAAACAAAGACCCGTCGGGGTTTACTTCCTCTTTAGGAATTACCATTACTTGGTCTACTTTCACTGTGCATGCGTGAGATTCCTGCAATTACATTTGAGACAGGGCAGGAGGATAAAGCTTAAGGAAGTTTCCACAAAAATGAAGCAGGCTTTGGTCAGAATGGACCAAAATAGGCTGCAGAAATGGAGGCATTATAGCGTATTGCTGTTTATAACTACATTATAATTTGGTATTATGCTTGCTGAGGATTTTTAAAGTTTACTACTGCTTTAAAATGGAAACCTTTACTTGGATGTCCTTAAAGTGACTTTGCCATGAGGAAAGTATAGGGCTGCAATTGCTTGCCTCCTTTTTGGAAATGCTAGTTACGTGGCTGTCCAAATTCAATAGTTGAGTCAGACATGGCACAAGCATGCTGTAAAAGTCTGCATTCCAGATCTCCTACATGTGTTCAAGGAAGACTGATAAAGCATTGAAACCAAAACTGCATGAAAACCAGTCAAAACCATTTTAAAAGCCAATCTCATGAAGACCCTGTGACCCAGATTCAGCCGACAGTGGACTTAAGTCTGCTGTCGGCTGGTTCAGGCTCCAATGTTGGGATCAACCCAGATGGCCTAGCTTTTGTTGAAGCCAGTTTTGCAAGCCGCCCTGTGAGTGTTTGTTTTTTCCCTAGACTAATTCCCTGGTCCATTGGGGTGGCCATGCCAATTGTGTGGACAGCTTTTGGATGTCCAGTGGTGGTGTCCCCGAGGGGCACTACTCCCTTGCCTCAAGTCTTGAAGGCAAGAAGTGGAACCCTCTGTGCACACCTGCTAGTAACCTCTCCTGAATGCTTTAACTTGACAGATAATAACCCATGTTTAAAACATCCATCTAGCCACGTTTGCGTTTGAAAACTTTTTTGGCTTAAAAAAAAAAAAAAAAAAAAAGCCTGTAAACTAAAAGTGTGTTACTGCGTTTGGTGCTTGAAATGCCTCTAAACTCGGCGTCTGAACTCTTTTGGAAAGAAAAAAAGGCCTCTAAACTCAACTGCCTAAACGACATTAAACTACCCTGTGTACATGTACACATAAGATAACATTGGATGAGTTCAGGGGCAGCTGAAAAAAGCAGCCAACTGCCTCTGGACGTCTGTTTACCAGCAGCAGTGTGCATGAGGCACTTTACCTCTGAAGTTGTTGCTGTTCCCACATAAATATGAACTAAACAAAATGTGCTGCACAACACCTTTTTGTGTCTCAAAGTTATTACCCCTACTTGACTATTGAGTGCTAAAATAAGTTAAATAACACTACTATAAAGCAACAAACTCTTAAAACAACCAATTTCATTGTTGCATTAATCAAAGGTTCTCCATTTAACATTGAGAGACAATAACACATTATGTGAATTGTAATACAAATCGCATAAACATGTCCATCACACAAGTGCCTTCTCCAAAGTGATAACATACTTCTTTAATCATTCACATGCATCAACAGCACAAGTGAGCTTCATCATGTGCTCTCATATGAACTTGGTGGACCTATTGGTGTAAGTAATGGATCAAATGTGCCTTCCCTTTTTTATAGGGTCTATTCCCAGAGCTTCCCGACTCTCCCTCCTGGGGATGTCTCTGGTCGCTCCTGTATGAATCGTCACCAATATGCAGCCTCTGCTCAAAGAATAGCACTGTTCTTTACTGTTAGAGCACAAAAATCCCTTTTTAAAATGAGAGCAGTGCACCACTTTAATTGCTTGCCACAATGTCCCTTTAAGGCTAAACCTCAGTACCGCCCATTTCCAGCTAGATGCAATGACCTCATAGGCCCCACCTTGACATGTTTCAGCACTCCCTTGTGACTTTATCAAAGGTTATTGGAGCACTTGATATAGTCAAGTAGGGGTAATAACTTTGTTATTTGTGTTGCGCAGCACCCTTGGCAATGACTCTTCTATGGCTGGGGAAAATTGTTGCACCAGGCCTGATTTTTCACATGGTTACAGGATGGGTATCCTACTCCCCGATCTACCACTAGTGCTCTGGGATGAGCTACACTCTGTTTTTTAATGAGATCCTTCTAGGAAGGCGTTTTGCTTGCATCTATCTAGCAAGGTTATTTTGTGGCATAAGCAAGGAAGCTGAGACCTCTGCAGTGTGCAAATGTGCTTTTACTATACAAAACTATTACAATATTAGGAATACAAGACTGGTATCTATCAAGCAAATAGACTGTACCAGTAGAAATACACAAGTTACTTGGCTCCAGTTACGGTGTTCATGATCTCCATTTGCTCCTGGAGATCAGGCATCTTCTTGTTCGCTGATTACAGATTCAAGTGTCCTTTGGTTTTGAACCATGTTGAGTGGGCTCCACTATCCGTCTCTACTGCTCCTTTTTTTATTTGGGCTTTTGCTTAACGTGGCTACAAACTTGTTTTCCATAACAGTCATTCTTTCCGTTTTTGAGACCCTCTTACCTGTTTACTATAGCCATAGAGACAATGGCCTATTCAAACTGTCAATTGTTAACAGCATTTGTTTGAGAAATATCTACTCAAGCCAAAACCTGACAGTAAGCTGATTTCTATGACCAACTACTATTGTAATATTGTCCCATGTAATGTTATGTCTGATTTAATATAAAAAAAGTAATATTTTAACAAACACAGAAGGCTATGAAGCTGCCTCCATTTGTGGAAGGATTTAAAGGGGCAACCAAATACACCTGCCTACAGGCAGATCTCTCCTAATATCATGTGATGCTGCCTAGTTTGATTTTGATCTTTCCACTGCAAACAGATGTATTGTCTCCCTTGTATCCTAGCAGAATGGAAGTTATGACCGTAACTTACCAGGATGAGATGTGGGTGCAGTAAATCTTGTGGTGTGGTTTTGTTTTTTTTGTTTTTTGTTAGGCAGCCAAAGTCATAATTTTTAAAGCTTGGTCCTAAATGTTGGCAACCTAATTAGTGGTCTGGAAGATGAAGGGTGTAGTGGCTAGGCCAGCAGCTGTCTTTACTTACACTTTTGCAAGGTTAAGCTTGATTGAGCCTCTGCCCCACTTGGACCTACAATGATGCCCTACTTCCTACTTTTTTTTTTTTTTGCTAGGTCCATTTCAGCTTCATATTTGTTTAAGCAATAAAACGGTCAAAGAGTGGGGGGTTAAAAGGCAGCAGTATAGAGTCAAAGATTAAAAAGTAGATTACCTTTCCAAAGTCTAATTTTAACAAGTGCACTTTTTTTTTTTTTTTTTTTTTTTAATAGGGGAGATCAAAAATGGAATATATCGTACCCTCTTTCATCCTGAACAGCTCATTAGTGGCAAGGAAGATGCAGCAAATAATTATGCCCGCGGCCACTATACTGTTGGAAAGGAGATAATTGATACAGTTTTGGACAAAATGCGTAAAATGGTAAGTTTGGTTTAATGCTGAAATGTCTGAACATGTTTAATGCCAAGTTGGCCTGTAATGCCCCGTACACACGGTTGGATTTTCCGACGGAAAATGTTCGCTGGGAGCCTGTTAGAATTTCCCACCGTGTGTAGGCTCCATCAGACTTTCTGTCGCCCAAAATTTGAGACCTGGATCTCAAATTTTCCGACCACAAAATCCATTCTCGTAAATTCTGATCGGGTGTACACTATTCCGATGCAGAAAGTTCCATGCATGCTCGGAATCAAGCAGAAGAGCCACACTGGCTATTGAACTTCATTTTTCTCGGCTCGTCGTACATGTTGTACGTCACCATGTTCTTGACATTTGGAATTTCCGACAGGACTTGTGTGTATGAAGTACAAGTTTGAGCCAACATCCGTCGGGAAAAAAACATGGGTTTTGTTGTCGGAATGTGCAGGGCATTGGTGTTGAAGGACTGTGGAAATGGTCCCAGCGTATCGCTGTAAAAAAACTGCAAGGCCCTGTGTTACTGGGGTGTATGGAGGGTTTTAAGTGCAAAAGCTTGTTATAGTATGTATAACTTCTTCCTACTGGTAGTTGGTATGATTGTGCTTTCACCCTTTGAAAGAACATAAGGCTTGCAGGGCAAATGTAATAAACGATCACTTTAAGACTGGCTTTAACTTGATTGTTACAGTAAGTAGGGGGGCCAGGTCCAGCAAGGGTGCAAACTAATGACTCCCACAATAGAGAAGGTGGTGGCATAGTTTCCTATCTGCTAATACAAGGCACCCAATTTGCTAGCTATCTCTGCTGGATTCAGCTATAACTTAATTACCTGGGTGCTGCTGTTGAGAATCCAGCTCCTTTCTTGGTACGTATGGTATCCCTACTTTAATATAGAGCATGTGTGGTATTAATACTAGGGATTTCTTGTAAACTAAGGCATCTACTGAACTCTAAATTGTTTGGGGAGGGGGGTTGGGTGCACTGGGAGCTTCTGCCACTTCGCCCGTCTGTGCAGCATCATAAGGGAGAATGACAGACAATGTGTGGATTTCCCATCACTTCCGTTCTAGCCACTCCAATGCTGCCTTATCCCTCATTACTGCAACTATTGTGCCACACCTACCCTCAACTTTTTCACCTTCCTGGTCACCCGGCTCATCTCACCCCTAGCTGTCCACACATCTCTACGTTCCATGCAGTAATTCCACACTGATCTTCCTGCTCTTCTCTCCTTTTTGACTTTAACCCATCTATGTCTGCTCTCCCTCCATAAATATTCACTGCACACAGCCCTGCAGCCTCTGGTCTCAGCTCTGGTCATTCCACACGCCAATCTGCTGTATAGCTTTTCTATCCCAGTTTACTTTTAACTCTGTTTTGTTCCTGTAATGCAGCCTAGCACGTTCTCTTCACTCTTGATGCACTTTCAGAAAATGCACAGGCCAATAAAAATTGTTGGGAGCACACAACTTGGTGGCGTTCCCTTAAAGTATGTTCTACAGCCCAGGGCCTGTGCTCTGTAATTTGCCCCTATGTATCTGAAATGCCTGGTTCTGCCCTCCCCTTTGTAAATTGACCGTGGTTTATCATGGCTGCTGAGCTCTGACACAATGGTCAGTTTACATGCCTCTGTCATTTGCAGCTCTCCAGTCCTCTGTCCTACTCTCCCCTTTTTCCCCTTCCCTGCCTGTCAGCTCATGACAGTGGCACTCCTCACGTGCCTCCTTGGCTCTCTCCTCTTGGCTGAGGTCGGCAGGAGTTCTTGGGGCCCCGCCCACTGGAGCGGTCAGCCCAGGAGGGGAGAGCCAAGAGGTCACGGGAGTGCCGGGAGACGCTCTGAAAGAAGGCAGAAATCGGCATCTTTTTATAAAACATACTGTGCGGCACATGTCCTTAACAGAGGGGATGGCATGTTAGTACAATAGTGGCTTTACAACCACTGTAAACAACACCTAATCACACTGGGGTTTAAGATGGCGTGATGGTGTGGACCCACTAGAAGGCTAGGTTTACACCTTTGCATGTCAGGACTGTGCACAAAATTGTGCTTTTACTGACGCACACAGAAATGCCTCTGCAATGGCTAATGCGCACAATTCTAAAAAATAAAAAATAAAAAATAAAAAGGTTTGGTCTCTGAAGAGCAGTTGGCATTTGGACTGTTTTTTCAGGGAACATTTGAGAATGTAAGGAAGCATTGTATCGCCTCAATGCCTGCTTTAACCCCTTCAACCCCCACACTAGCATATGCATTGCATGCAGTTGCTGGATGCTTGCAGAGCAACATTTACTTGAATGGGTTGCGTTCGACATGGGGTGAAAGTCATGCCACGGCTGTGAAGCAATGCATCATGGCCATAGCATGTGTACATACCTAGACACTTACTCTGCAGCTAATGTGTGTAGCCGTTGCAGGCACCCGGGGATGCAATGTTGTCCCCCCTCCCAGCCATCATAACTTAACCATATTCCGCTTTTAGCTTTTAGCTATGCACTCTGCAGGTTACAATCCCCCTGAATAGCCCTTATTTTCAAAGTTGAGAGGTATGTTGGTACTATTTCAGTGCATGTCACAAATCCAACATGCGTTACAAACCGTGCACCACTATTGGCTCCATCTGGGGGAGGGGGGGAGGGGTTGGGTGCAGTTGGCCATGTTAGTCCTGCGTGCTGGATGACCTGGGACTGCACTAAACAGGAGGGGAGGACAGAAGGAGAAACCAAAATCCATAAGTTGTATTGGCCCATTACTCCACAATAACAGAAACTTTGATTCTAGACACACAGACTATGTACACTTGATAGGAGCACAGAGAAAAATATCCTTATACTATATCGGCTTATTCTATATATTCTTTGAAGGGTGTATGTGCCTGATCTGCCAGTTCATCAAACTGTCTGTCTAGTGTTTGAGTATCCTAAAGTCGTTGCTATGGTACCTAACAGAAAAGTGTTTAATTTTAAATTTTATTTTTGCAGAGTGAACAGTGCTCTGGTCTTCAAGGATTTCTAATTTTCCACAGCTTTGGAGGTGGTACAGGGTCTGGCTTCTCTTCCCTGTTGATGGAGCGTCTTTCGGTCGATTATGGAAAAAAATCAAAGCTGGAATTCTCTATTTATCCTGCTCCACAAGTCTCTACTGCAGTGGTAGAACCATATAATTCTATTCTGACAACCCACACTACTCTGGAGCATTCGGACTGTGCCTTTATGGTAGACAATGAAGCCATCTATGATATTTGCAACCGAAATTTGAACATTGAACGTCCTTCATATACCAACTTAAATCGACTGATAGGACAAATTGTTTCTTCCATTACAGCCTCCTTGAGGTTTGATGGGGCATTAAATGTGGATTTGACTGAGTTCCAGACTAATTTGGTGCCTTATCCTCGCATCCACTTCCCACTGGTCACATATTCACCCATAATATCAGCAGAGAAGGCTTACCATGAGCAATTGTCGGTGCCAGAGATCACCAATGCTTGCTTTGAATATACAAATCAGATGGTGAAATGTGATCCTCGACGTGGTAAATATATGGCTTGCTGTCTGTTGTATAGAGGTGATGTGGTGCCAAAAGATGTCAATGCTGCAATCGCTGCAATTAAAACCAGGAGGTCTATACAGTTTGTAGACTGGTGTCCTACTGGATTTAAAGTGGGAATAAACTACCAGCCGCCTACTGTAGTTCCGGGAGGAGACCTGGCCAAAGTCCAACGGGCTGTCTGTATGCTGAGTAACACTACAGCTATTGCAGAGGCCTGGGCAAGGCTAGATCACAAATTTGATCTCATGTATTCTAAGAGGGCATTTGTACACTGGTACGTGGGGGAGGGCATGGAGGAAGGAGAGTTCTCTGAAGCAAGGGAGGATATGGCTGCTCTAGAAAAAGATTATGAAGAAGTGGGAACCGACTCTGTTAAAGAGGAGGAAGATGATGATGAATACTGAAACTGTTGGTTAACTAGAGTCAAAAATGGCTTTATTAAGGAACTGATTTTGAGGCATTGGAACGCCCATTTCACGATTTCAGTGTGTAAAATAAAGTAGTAAAATGTTTGACTTGGGCAAAAATGTTAAACTATTGCCTGGTTTCTGATAATTTAATAAATCTGACTTTGGTTTCAAATATCTGCAGACTGTTTTATGGAGGGTTTCATTTGTAAAAAAAACATCATTCTGAAAGGTACACTTGTGACAGTCTATATGTAAAGGCTACATGCAGAGAACAGGTACATATAGTATGTTGGCAGACTGTCCAACAGAACTGAAGGCATTTAATTATGGAAGTGCTCTTCTATGCTGCCTATTCCTTGGCTTTTTGTCCAGCAGAGGGTGCAATAAAAGGCCTGCAAACTTTCAATTTAAGCTTTTAGCTTAATGTTAAAGCCTCATGCACACTGGACGTTGTTAAAATGCCAGTAGCATTGATGCGTTAATAAAAAAAAAAAAAATGAAAACTTGAGTTTTTGCATTAGTGTTTTTGGCAAGAAAATACAAACTATGGGACCAGAAAAATGCTCAAATGCTGGTTAGCTGTGCATGTGGTGTGTTTGTTGTTTTTTGTGTTTTGTCTTTTTCTCCAGGAAACATCCCTGCCAAAAAATGCTGATGGCAGCCTATGTGTGCATGGGCACATATGATAACATGCTGGGGAGTTCATTGGCTGTAGGAAAAGCAAAAAAACAGCTGCTGTAAAAATGTCCAGTGTGCATGAGGCTTAATTGTGTACTTTCTGCTTAAACTTAAATTGAAGTTATTAATGCCATCAATTGAACAGCTTTGTGCTCATTAAAGCTAAAACCAAAGTGAGGCTATTGCAAGTAATGGAAATGTTGGCATATTAAATGTTCTCATTGGAGGAATTCTGACCCACAGACAACTGAACTGGATTTTCATATGCTTTCAGTCCTGGTGATGGCTGCACCAGACAAATGGGGTGCGTCTCCAAAAGTGGGTACAGACAGCAAAAAAATTGACATGGATTCTAAACCCTCACTCTATCAAACAAGTGGCTTTTAGATGCACTTTAATGCTTTTGGTGGGGGGGGGGTTATTCCTATTTTTTTTTCATTACTTTCTAACCTTGGCTAGCAGAGTTTGAATACTGGTTTATCACTGAGCTGTTAACGGCCCACTGGGGTTGCTGTCCATGTCTGAAATGCCCTCTTCCTAGCACAGTTATAGAGGGCTTGGAGTCTGTCAGTGCTGTGTATGTTAGCGGTTCCCATTTAGGGCTTCCTCTGCCATTTGTGGTGCTGCAAGATGGTTCTGGAAAACAAAATTGGCACATGAATGTAATGCTACAAATTGAAAGTCCCAATATTTCACAAAATTAGAGCACAAATGCCATGAATTTCTCTGCACTACCAGACCTACCAGACAGTATTTCTGGAAGCTACTGCCCCTTGTAGAGATTCCGGTTCATGTCTAGCTACCAAATGTTAAACACAGATTTACACTGTTCATCTTTGTTTTGTCTTCAGTCAACTATAGCATGTGTGTGTGCTGCAAGTTTAACCATTATAATTGTTATTGTCTTTTGGTCCATTGTAAAAGAGAACATGTACTGAGGATTTTCTGTTCTGAAAATGCTAGCTTCTTCTTTTTTTTTTTTTTTTTTTTTTTTTTTTTATGCTAATTTAATTGCTTTCAATTACCAAAAAAAAAAAGTCACTTGTTATAGGTAATTGAAAGCAATTAAATTAGCATAAAAAAAGTCACTTGTTATAATATATTGTGGGAGTGTACAACCTGACCCTTTCTTGCATCTTGGACTCTTTTGAGATCACTTGTGGGATTTGCACACCTGATGTGACAATGTTCTATGTTGGGAATATTAAAGGCCTATTAATAAAAAAAATAAAATAAAAAAATGGGGTGACCCAGGCCTCGCCTATAAAACGCCACTGTGGACTGCACTGCAACTTATTCCTGCTTTGAGCTTGGCCTAAAATACGTTGCTTTTCAAGGGCATCCAAAGCTTGTATTCACCTATGGTGCAGTCCAATTTTAGCAACAGATTTTCTAGGGTGGAATTTTCTTCATCTGAAGAAATTTTAAGCCTCTTCCTGAGCAGTGTGAAAGCCCTTTTGTATAGCACAAAACCAAATTTGTTTTAGATTGACCACTGATCTAGCCCTACTACACTGCGCACACACACACACTGTGTTTTTCAACTGTTAGCATGGTTACTTGCAGGTTTTTAGGGTTTGCATACACTTTAAAATACACCGATGCTAAAAACAGACTTATCACATTTCAATCTCTAGCTCTCTCATTTCTCTCTAGCTATACTCAGGGGAAGAAATGACAAGGTGGTATTGAGTCCCGACTAATAAGCTCATGTTTCCCTCTGCCACAGATGTCTGCTGGAGATCTCACTCAGAGAGGCACCTACCTCCATACTTGGTGGGAGTGCATAGGCATTTGCCCATGCTGGTCAGATTTTACAAATATTCACCGAAATCTAATAAACCATTAACAACCCCCCCCCCCCTTCCCCTCTCTCCATTGCCCTTTTATCCTTACACCTTAACTAATTCCAAATTTTTGGTACTATTCAGAATGGTCGAAAAATAATCAACTGATTCCAATTGTGTGAAGAATGGCTGGTTAAGGAGCAGGCCAAGACCCCCCCCCCCCCCCCCTTTTTTTTTTTTTTTTTTTTTTCTCTGCCCCCCTTCCTTTCATAAAGTATGGGGTACATAGTTCTCATCCACCATAAAAATCTAAATCAAAGGTAAGCTTTGTACACATCAGTATTGGTGTGTGTGTGTGTTCAGCCAAGCAGGGCTAAACAAAAAAAATGACAGCTCATGAGGAGCCACTATACTAACTATTCGACATTGGTACAGCGATCTCCCCTGCTGTTCTATTGTATTCTGACAGGGGGCCCGCTCCCTGTCAGAATACTTCAATCAGCGCTTTCAGCCAATGGCTGGCTGGCTTCTGTCAGACCGACTCTAGTACACGTTGGCCGGTTTCTATTGAACTGGCCGATGCCACCTGACATTTGACCCGTGTGTACTAGGCTTTAATAAAATCAAACCACCACCATCCTTTTCTTTTTAAAAAAAAAAAAAAAGCATTCCCCATAATTCTTTTCATTAGGGGGCTGGAATATGGGGGTTCCAGATTCCAATAAATCACTACCCGCACCCCCACAACCACTGAGCCAGGGTTGTGGGGAAGAGGCCCTTGTCCCCATGTTGAGGGCATGTGGCCTGGTATGATTCAGGAGGGGGGGGGGGTGCTCACAAGTTCCCCTTTTCCTTCCTGGCTGCATGCTCAGTTAAGGGTCTGGATTTTGTGGGGGACCCCATGCCATATTGTATTATATATAATTTTTTTTTTTTTCCCACACAGAATTCAAATCGGTTGATCATTTTTTGGCCGCTCCGAAAATTGGTAATGCATTACAAAGCGAATTAAAATTAAATTAGTAACATCAATTTTACCAGAATTAGTCAAGGCTTACCACTCTCATTGGCATGTATGATGGACTGATGGTTAAGTGTTTGGTGTTGATGGGGGCCTTTTAAACCTGGCATTTGTCTTTGAAAACCTATGTCATTACATCGCTTAGAAAATCCACCTTTAAATCCATGGAAAGTTTCTTCTGTCAATCTAGAAGGAAAATAAATTCTAAAAAAAGGAAAGCTAAAATTGCTGAGTCTGGTCCAAATGTTCAAAAAAAAAAAAACCACATCCAAAGATTTTATATGAAGAGACTGTACAGTATAAAAGGAAAGATGTGCAATTTTCCCTTTTAAGAACTTGCTTAACGTGCTAAGCATCTGATCATTTAATCCTATTTTTCTTGTGTATTGATCCATGCAGATGAAAAAGCCCACAATTTGTTAATGTTCCCTTACGAATTTTGATGTTTTTCAAAAGCCATATTATTTAGACTGATTCAAGCAACAAAAGGGCTGCCTCTTTGATACTTCAGGCTGCAGCTGATAACTGATGGCCATCATTAGATTTCTACCACACACTTGTGGATTCTTTATGGGAGTTTATGGAGAATGCAGAAGGTTTAGCTCCCTACAGAGCCTGCCTGCCACAATAGGACTGGGTCAAACCAATTGATTAGAAGGTTAAAAACTAACCCATTCAACTCAAAATAAGGAAATGATACAGTTCAACCCTTTTTTTTTTTTTTTTTTTTTTCTTTTATATTATTTAGGACCAGTTATAGCAGGAGGATCTACACCCTTCTTTCAACAATAGACTCCCGCAACAAAATGACCCTCCAGTAACAATAGACCCCTGTCAGCAACAACAGATCTCCCAGCAGCCAGCAACAAGAAATCCCTCCCAGCAACAATTGGCCCCCAGCAGCCAGCAGTAATAGACCCTCCAGCAGCCAACAACAATAGACCCTTCCCTCAACAGTAGATTCCTCCCATCAACAATAGATCTCCCGGCCCCCAGCACCCTTTGCCATTACATACATTAAGTGCAGGAGATGCTGGAACTGCTGCCCCCCCCCCCCCCAAGTTCCCGCTTAAAAAAAAGCCATATATATATATATATATATATATATACACACTGTATATGTAATTTTAACTTAACCACTTCAACTCCTGAAGGTTTTACCCCTCACCAGGCCATTTTTTTGTGAAACGGTACTGCGTTACTTTAACTGACAATTGCACGGTTGTGCAATGCTTTACCCAAATAAAATTAAATAATTAAATAAAATTGATGTCCTTTTTTCCCACAAATAGAGATTTCTTTTGGTAGTATTTGATCACCTCTGCGGTTTTAAATTTTTTGCGCTATAAACAAAAAAAGACTGACAATTTTGAAAAAGACACAATATTTTTTACTTCCTGCTATAAGACGCATCCAATGAAGAAAATTTGATTATTTGTTATTTATTTTTTTTAATCAGTTTAGACCAATTTATGTTCTGCTACATATTTTTGGAAAAAAAAATCACAAAAAAACGTATATTGATTGGCTTGCACAAAAGTTATAGCATCTACAAGCTATAGGATAGATTTATGGATTTTTTATTTATTTTTTATTGGTTCTACTAGTAATTGCAACAATCAGCGATTTTTAGCGGGACTGCGACATTGCGGTGGACAAATCTGCCACTGATCTTTTTTGGGGACAAGTGACACTAATACAGTGATTAGTGCTAAAGAAAAATGCACTGTCACTGTATAAATGACACTGACAGGGAAGGGGTTAACATCCGGGGCAATCAAAGGGTTAACTGTGTTCCCTGGGTGTGATTTCTTACTGTGTGGGGGATGGGCTGACTCGAGGACGAGAGACATCTGCGTTCCTGATTAGCAGGAATCACAGATCTCTCTCTCCCTCACTGACAGAACGACAGTGTGCCCTGTTTACATAGGCAGACCGCCATTCTGTCTCTTCAGTGAACGATCATGGGTGGCCGGCTGATTGGCTCCCGCTGTGTCCAATCACAGCTGGAGCGTGCGCCCCGGAGCTGATGGAAGGAATCACCTACAGGTACGTGATTTTGCGCTAAAGGGACGTCCTGCTGCAGTATATGTACGTGGGGCGGTCCTTAAGCGGTAAACTGAATATTAGTTTTGAGTAGGTGGATTCTTGCTGATAGGACGGATCACACAGCAGCTTGCTTTATCTCTTGAGAAATCCCTGTCTCTGAACTTCTGATCAATCTGCCTGCTCTGGCATTAATAGGAGAGGTCCCATTCTAACTTTTCTACTTTTTTTTTTTATTACTGTACATTGTTGAGAAATGGGACTCTGCAGCTGAATTGACGAGGTCTAGTAGTTTCAGCAGAGGTATCTATGTTAGTAGGGGGTCCAACCCACCAGCATTCACCCATCTGTTCTTGGTGGGCAGACCCTTTAACATGAATAATGAATCGCAAAGCAAATAGGATTTTCTAACCTGTAGTTATTTCCAACAACCATTTTTGGGACAGTACTTATATGTTTATTTTTGGTCCAAATAGAATTTGTGGTCTTTAGAGGAGGTAAATGAAATGACTTCTCCAATTGATTTATTTTCTGTAGAAATTAAACAAAAGTAAGTGGTAACATTATAATTATAAAAATAAGGTAAACATGTATGTTTCATTATCAGGTTTGAATTTCTAATGAGCAACATTGGCCTGTACATAGATGCACATGAACTGGAATGGCACCAACTTTTAAATGAGTGTATTGCTCTTCCAACTCTTCCTCCTTCCATTCTGTCTTGTTATCAAAGCCACTGCGGGAAACGTTAGGAGTGGACAGCTGAGAAATCCCCTTTTCCCACAAGCAGCTAGTGACTTAATAGGACCAATCAGGGTACATGAGCTGGAATGGTTCCGATCTTTAAAAGAGCATGTTCCTATTCAACTCTTACCACCACCATTGTGCTTTATCAAAATTATCTACTTGTATGTCTTTGGACTGTAACAGGAAACCAAGGCATCGAAAGGAAACCCACATATGCACAATGGAGACTATGGGGTTGATTTACTAAAGGCAAATAGACTGTGCAGTTTGCAAAGTGCACTCTGTAGGAGCAGTTGCTCCAGAGCTTAATAAATGAGTAGAAGCTCTGCTGACTTTCATCGTCCAATCATGTGCAAGCAAAAATGCTGTTTTTTTTAAATTTTCCTTCCACGTGATTGGGTATTCTTTGCAAAGTGAAGCTTTACCTCGTTTACTAAGCTCTGGAGTAACTGCATCTGCAGAGGGCAATTTGCAAAGTGCACAGTCGATTTGCCTTTAGTAAATCAACCCCACTGTCTTTGAACTCAGAACCTCCAAGCTACAAAGCAACACATCTCCTCTATGTATAATTGTTCCTCTGCAGAAGAATAGCAACTAATACTATCTTTTTAAGTCTTTTTAGAACATGGGGAGGCAGGGCCGGATTTACCACAAGGCCACCGAGGCCAGGCCTCGGGGCGGCAGTGGTGCAGGGGCGGCGCCGCTCCTGCGGTGACTTCGTGGCCGCCCCCCCCCCTTCAGGCTGCCCGTTGAGTCGATTAAGGGCACCGGTGCCCTTAGAAATGATGGCCGCGAGCCGCACACTACTGCGCATGCGCCGTTCCGAAGCCGGCCGGGCTCGGGAAAGCTCGTAAGTGCTCGGCTGGGCGGCGCATGCGCAGTAGCGTGATTACACTGCCCGGCGCCATTTTTGAAAATATCGAGGAGTAATGTCAGCAGTGCGGCAGCGGGGGAGAGAGATGACATCTCTCATTGCCCACACCGCTGTTCCACCCTCCTCCATCTGCTGGCAGCCAGGCAGCGTGACAAGTGACATCTCCATAGTGTGGCAAGTGTTATCTCCATAGTGTGGCAGCGTGGCAAGTGACATCTCCATCTGGTGGCAGGCAGCGTGGCACGTGACATCTCATTCTGGTGGCAGGCAGCGTGGCTAGTGACATCTCAATCTGGTGGCAGGCAGCGTGGCTAGTGACATCTCCATCTGGTGGCAGGCAGCGTGGCAAGTGACATCTCAATCTGGTGGCAGGCAGCGTGGTTAGTGACATCTCCATCTGGTGGCAAGTGACATCTCCATCTGGTGGCAGGCAGCGTGGCAAGTGACATCTCCATCTGGTGGCAGGCAGCGTGGCTAGTGACATCTCAATCTGAGGGCAGGCAGCGTGGCTAGTGACATCCCCATCTGGTGGCAGCGTGGCAAGTGACATCCCCATCTGGTGGCAGCATGGCAAGTGACATCTCCATCTGGTGGCAGGCAGCGTGGCTAGTGACATCTCAATCTGGTGGCAGGCAGCGTGGCTAGTGACATCCCCATCTGGTGGCAGCGTGGCAAGTGACATCCCCATCTGGTGGCAGCGTGGCAAGTGACATCCCCATCTGGTGGCAGCGTGGCAAGTGACATCCCCATCTGGTGGCAGGCATAGTGGCAAGTGACACGCTCAGGGCTCCCAATGGTTCTGCATTATGGCGAGTTGAACTATTTCATTTTACATTACAATGTAATGATAGAAATAATGTGTTTCATTCATCCTGACACCATAACAACCATGGTGCCGGGGATGATTGAAGCACTAACACCAGCCATTGCCCTGAAAAATTGCCCGCAAAAAATCCTTACCCTTCGCGCGCTTACCCTGAAGTATTTTTAGTCTGTACAATTAAAGTCAGTTATTTTCAGTGTTCTCGTGTGTGGAGATATGTTTTTAACTGATCTATTGTAGCAGTCATCGATAAAGGACAAGAATGGTGATGTGTGTGTGTGTGTGTGTGTGTGTGTGTGTGTGGGGGGGGGGGGGCGGCATTGAAGGACCCGGCCTTGGGGCGGCAAAGGGAGTAAATCTGGGCCTGTGGGGAGGGAAAGAGCGGTGCCACGCCACCACTGGTGTAGTACAGTTTAATGTAATAAACACAAACGTACAGTTAAAATTCACTCACAATGTGGTCTGTGGTGACTGGCAGATGTGAACAGGGTGAAGTCCCCCGGAGAGAGTCCAGGGAGAGCAAGAGCTGCTGGAGAACGGAGCTGCCTGGGAAAATGGTGCAGGGATCCTCACCATCCTATGAGCGGACGCCACGAAAAGGGAGCTGTCAAGCTTAGTCTGGATGACCTGTCAACCCAGAAGCTGTGTGGCCAATCGGAAAGCGTTTTGGAGGCCAGCCACGCCTCCTTCCTCACCCTATCTGGTCTGTTAACCTCCGGAAATTAATTACCAGCTGCAGCTAACCCTTTCATGCCCTCCAGATTCAGTATTGCACTTCATTTCGCTGCTCATCATAAGAAAACGCACAAGAAACATACTGGATATTTAAATTAAACCGTCTATCACCAGAATATAGGACTACAGGAAAATGGCCCGAAACAATGACTGATATATGATATAAACACGCTTCCCTTGTCCCCCACTTCCCCTGATGATGTCACGTGACCGCGATGTAACGTGATTGTGGAACGAGCTTGGAGCTCGTGGATTTACGCCGTTACTCAGCTTTTTAATGTGAGTGCACTGTATGATGTTAGGATTTTAATAAATTCATTCTAAGTTATTACACTATGAGAACGCTCTTCTCCCTTTATATATACCCCTTTGAGAGGACATTAGAGGGAACCCCCTGGGAGAAAACAGAGACACAACATATGTGAGAGCAGATCATCGGAAACAACTATAGTGGACCCCAAGAGATGACTACACCGTAGTCATCTCTTGGGGTCCAGTACACCGTCTTGGGGTCCACTAACAACTATAGTGGACCCCAAGAGATGACTACACCGTAGTCATCTCTTGGGGTCCAGTACACCGTCTTGGGGTCCACTAACAACTATAGTGGACCCCAAGAGATGACTACACCGTAGTCATCTCTTGGGGTCCAGTACGCCAGTACACCGTCCAAGGAACCATAGGCAATGCTGATTTAATAATTACCTGAGGTGAGAGGCTAGATAGCACGGAGGTGATGTGAGAGCAAGATTGTCACCTATATTGTGAATAATCACCACTAAGGGTGTAGGGATATTGTGCACTACTTTACAAAAGGGACTTTTTATATAAGGACTTGTATCGATGGACATACACCATTATATTGTTGTTTAGATTTGTGTGTTAGGTGTCCAGCCTTCAGACACAAGTTATTATTTATGCACTAGGATCACTTTTATTACATGTTTTGGATCATTATTTATATTGCATGTTTATACACCTATTTTCTATTGCTGATTTAACACAGTGTGAAGAGTGTGGTGATCGCTGGATGACTAGAGGCATCATAGAGTGATTGCTTTTAGCCTTGAGGTTACACCCAGTAACGTTCAATTGGTTTATGCACTGAAGTCACTTTATATTTATATTTATTTTGATGGTTATCTATTAGGAGTGATTAACTAGGTTTACCTACCACAAGAGTTCATGTCACATATTGGTTAGATTGAGTTAACTGTCAGTGCCTCACTACTCTAACAATTTATTTATGAATAGTCAAGGATAAGCTATTTACGTGAAGGCGGCAGGCTTGCTATACATTTTTTACCCCACACAGAGTGGTAGCGCGAGAGTAACACATAACAACTATAACCGGAAGGCCTCAATGAAGAGCTAGAGGTTAACACTATTTTATAACTCTGGCCCCCATTTGGTTTCTTTGCTCTTTGCTATTTGCTTTCCTTTCCCCACCCCATGTCTAGGGAAGATATGTTCTTCAGCTTCCTTTCCACAGCAGCTCAAATAGAGGCCATACCTGCTGAGGGAGCAGTAGTAGGGCAAGTGATCTGCAGCCAGAGGAGAGGTCTTCCACTGTCCGAGGCAACATGAGGGCAGGTGGACAGAAGCCTAATAGTACACAGCTTCTCAGGGGATGAGGAGCCCTTCTTCAACTGCTACCAGAGTATTCTAGATCCAGCGGTGTGGCCTCTTGTCCTTGGATTCCTCCAGCTGTTTGCCTGTGTTACCATAGTTTACCTGGACTTTACTGATAGGGTTCCTGGTTTATGAGGATAATCACAAGTAGCTGTTTGTGTTCTAAATTGTTTTAGTGAAGTAGTGATTCTCAGCCAGGCTTCCTTTTGTTATAAAATGTCATAGAGACTACGCTATGCAGCCACATATTATCCTGATCGAGCCACAGAGCATGGCTGTGACAAGTTCATGTTTGTTCAATTTTCATAATCTGTTTTGTATTTTTTTGCAGTGCATGCATGCTATTTACTATCCTGGACCTGTTATGCAGTGTTGCTTCTCAGAACATCTAGCTTCTGAGAACACCTGGTGGCTCTACCATCAAGGTCATGGCAGGTTCTGGTATTTTCTGTTAGGGAGTTAACTGTCTCCTATTAGTGCTCCTGCATTGTCACCTCGTCACATGAACCCCTGTGGTCATAGCAAGTTTATAGCAATCATGCAGCACTGAGATGTGACAAAGAATGCAAAAAGTGAAAAAACAAGTATATTATGGAAAAAAGTGACAATTGTTTCTGATAAACAATACTTTAGCAAACTAAATGCTATCCAGTTAGGGTTTACATCCACACCAGAAAAAAAATTAAAATGTTAACAGTCTAAGGTAAAGGTAATAAATCATACTTCCAAAGGAATTGTATAAGATCATAGGTAGCCTCTAGTCTAGGGTAAGAAAAAAACGTAATTTAACCTTTTTTTCCAGAAAATTAACACAGCTAAATAATTTCTGCTGTAGGGCTTGCTGCCATTTTAGCTTGCCTCTATACCCATCCATCATGAATGCAATAGGCACAGCAATTCAGCAAACAACGCTTACTTATTTATTCTTTGCTGAAAGGAAATGTTAATCACAACACAATCCAGATCTGTAACCTACCTTGGTCAAGAAAGTTTCTTTATTCAGATACTTAGGAAGGGAGCTTGTATTCTGCCCTTCATTCACATCTGGTAGGGGATATTTGGTCATGAAAAGTATTGCTTTTTCCTGATTAATCTCAGAGACTCTGGACATCAGCCAAAGTGTTCTCTTATGATCTCTGATTTCATCTAGAAGTTTTGAAGGTGGCAAGTGGCTCACACCTGGGTTCTAAAGAAAAGATACACAATTGAGTGTTTATCATCAAATGTTCCACGTAACCATACATTTTATCGAAAACCTGAAGATGAAATATTGCCTGCACTATTTACTTCAAGCATGTTGCACATATGTTTTGCTTCTATTGTTCTCCCCATTAAATGTTCCATTGCTCCTGAACCAAGCTAAATGTGGGTAAAAATTATACTATGATGCTGAAAATATCCCTTTGTGATTTATGTTTTCTTAATTAAGTTGTAACAACATATCAGGGACCTACTTGTTATGCTGTTAGCATTTCGGAATTGCTGGCTGACTTTGCTTTACCAGACCCCCTTATTCTAGTCACAAGTATAGGTTATAAATCCATAATAGTCACCCCAGTGATTTCTAACAGGTCTGTGAGAGATCACAAATTTGCAACCAGCAAAAACAGTGAGAGAATGGACAGGGCATCCAAAATGTGAATCTTTTTTAGCTGGAGCTTAAGCGAAACAAATGGAGGGACTTTTTTTATCAGACAGTTAACATTAGTGGTTATACTGTGCTTTGCAATTTAAATTTAACTTTTGAATGGACTGCATAAATCTATGGATAAAGAAGAAACCCTGCTTAACATTCACACTCCGGATCATGGAGATGAGAATCCAATGATCATGACATCTAGTATAATGAGACAAAGTGCCATGACATAGATATCAAGAATGAAGTCTAGGGCAGTGTTTCTCAACTCCAGTCCTCAAGGCGCCCCAACGGGTCATGTTTTCAGGATTTCCCTCAGATGAAACGGCTGTGGTAATTACTTAGGCAGTGAAACTGATCAAATCACCTGTGCAAATCAATGGAAATCCTGAAAACATGACCTGTTGGGGCGCCTCGAGGACTGGAGTTGAGAAACACTGGTCTAGGGCACCCAGTGACTTGGGGGGTACTGAATCTAAGGAAATCAATGATTAGGGACACATAATTTGAGGGTATCAAACCAGGGATATAAAATCTGTGACTTCAAAGGAATAGAGGAATTATATTTTGAAATATGTATATATGTACAGTACTGTAAAAAAGTATTTGCCTCTTTCCTGATTTTTTATTTTTTTGCATATTTGTCACACTTAAAATATTTAGATCATCAAACAAATTTTAATACTACACAAAGATAACCTGAGTAGATACAAAATGCAGTTTTTAAATGATGATTTAATTTATTAACCACTTCAGATCCGGGCCATTGCCAAATGACGGCAACAGCGCGGATCTACATTGCCGCGAGCGGCCTGCGCGCCCCCTGCAGGGCGCGCATGGCGATCAGCGAGTCTATGAGACTCGCCTGATCACAGATCAGAGTAAGGGGTTGGTCCCGACCCCTTACCACATGATCAGCTGTCAGCCAATGACAGCTGATCATGTGATGTAAACAGAGCCGGTAATCGCTGACAGCGTGAGGAGGGAAAAAAACCCCGATCACCAGCGGCCGTGATTGGGACATCAGTCCCGATCACGGCGATCTTCTGTGACACAGCAATAGGCAGCAGTGCCGCCTACCAGAGCCCACCAGCGGCACCCATCAGTGCCCACAGTGCCATCAATCAGTGCCACCCATCAGTGCCCAGAGTGCCACCCATCAGTGCCCACAGTGCCACCCATCAGTGCCACCCATCAGCACCCACATCAGTGCAACAACAGTGCTGCACATCAGTGCCACCTATCAGTGCCCATCAGTGTCACCTACCAGTGCCCATCAGTGCCCCCCATCAGTGGTACCTATCAGTGCCACCTATCCGTGCCACCCATCTGTGCTACCCATCCGTGCCACCCATCAGAGCCCATCAGTGGCCATCAGTGCCACCTTATCTGTGCCCATGAGTACCGCCTTATCTGTCCCCATCAGTGCTGCCTTAACTGTGCCTATCAGTGCCGCCTTATCTGTGCCTATCCGTGCCCATCAGTGCAGCCTATCAGTACCCACCAGTGCCGCCTCATCAGCGCATATCAGTGAAGGAGAAAAATTACCTGTTTGCAAAATTTTATAACAAACTATTAAACATGATTTTTTTTTTTTTTTTTTTTAATTTCCATATATTTGTGTTTGTTTAGCAAAAAATAAAAACCCCAGCTGTGATTAAATACCACCAAAAGAAAGCTCTATTTGTGGGAAAAAAATGATAAAAATTTCATTTGGGTACAGTTACATAGTTACATAGTAGGTGAGGTTGAAAAAAGACACAAGTCCATCAAGTCCAACCTATGTGTGTGATTATGTGTCAGTATTACATTACATATCCCTGTATATTGCGGTCATTCAGGTGATTATCTAATAGTTTCTTGAAGCTATCAATGCTCCCCGCTGAGACCACCGCCTGTGGAAGGGAATTCCACATCCTTGCCGCTCTTACAGTAAAGAACCCTCTACGTAGTTTAAGGTTAAACCTCTTTTCTTCTAATTGTAATGAGTGGCCACGAGTCTTATTAAACTCTCTTCTGCGAAAAAGTTTTATCCCTATTGTGGGGTCACCAGTACAGTATTTGTAAATTGAAATCATATCCCCTCTCAAGCGTCTCTTCTCCAGAGAGAATAAGCTCAGTGCTCGCAACCTTTCCTCATAACTAAGATCCTCCAGACCCTTTATTAGCTTTGTTGCCCTTCTTTGTACTCGCTCCATTTCCAGTACGTCCCTCCTGAGGACTGGTGCCCAGAACTGGACAGCATACTCCAGGTGCGGCCGGACCAGAGTCTTGTAGAGCGGGAGAATTATCGTTTTATCTCTGCAGTTGATCCCCCTTTTAATGCATGCCAATATTCTGTTTGCTTTATTAGCAGCAGCTTGGCATTGCATGCCGTTGCTGAGCCTATCATCCACTAGGACCCCCAAGTCTTTTTCCATCCTAGATTCCCCCAGAGGTTCTCCCACCAGTGTATAGATTGCATTCATATTTTTGGCACCCAAATGCATTATTTTACATTTTTCTACATTGAACCTCATTTGCCATGTAGTCGCCCACCCCATTAATTTGTTCAGGTCTTTTTGCAAGATTTCCACATCCTGCGGAGAAGTTATTGCCCTGCTTAGCTTAGTATCGTCTGCAAATACAGAGATGGAACTGTTTATCCCATCCTCCAGGTCATTTATGAACAAATTAAATAGGATTGGTCCCAGCACAGAACCCTGGGGGACCCCACTACCCACCCCTGACCATTCTGAGTACTTCCCATTTATCACCTACAGTGTTGTATGACCGCGCAATTGTCATTCAAAGTGCGTCAGCGCTGAAAGCTGAAAATTGGTCTGGGCAGGAGGGGGGTTTAAGTGCCCAGTAAGCAAGTGGTTAAAGGGTAACTCCACTTTCATGGGGGAAAAATAACAAATAAATAAAAAATAATATAGGGTGTACAATTGCGATGCAAGTCATATTGTAGTTGAACGTTATTGAAAATGACCTTTCCTTTTCAATCTTCAGCCGCTGTTATTTTCTATAAATGCAAAGCAATGTGGCTACATGGAGGTGTTCTGTACACAGAATGTGTACTGACCACTCGCCAGAAACATCATTTCCTGCTTGTGTGATTGGCTCACCAATTTTCCCAGAAGTCTGCCTAAGATATGAGTCATATTTCAGGCATCCCCTGCAACAAAAATGTCATTTTTAGTGAGATATTTCCAATAGGAACACTTCTAAAGGGATGCAGGTCCAGCAGCTTTCCTCATTAGTGCCCTGAAGCTGCCACAGCTTACCGATAATTATGAAACCCCTTCCATTAGACCCACTCAGCCCAGAGGCACAGACAAACAGACACACGGATTTCTTCAGAATAACAAAAGGTAGGAATCTGCAACAAAGGTTGTCATAATCCTTGCAATGTACATAGATCACACGGGGGCAAATGTTTGTTTCTCAACAAAAGCTGTCCAAACCTGCCTGGTCCTATGTGAAAAAGTAATTTTCACATTAATGAATTGCCCCCTAAACCTAATAACTGGTTGTGCCACCCTTGGCAAACAATGGTTTGCGAAAACTGGCAATGAGCCTTTCACATCGCTGTGGAGGAATTTTCGCCCACTCTTCTTTTCAGAATTGTTTTAATTCAGCCACATTGGAGGGTTTTTGAGCATAAACGGCCTGTTTGAGGTCATGCCACATCATCTCAATTGGATTTAAGTCCAGACTTTGACTAAGCCACTCCAAAGCCTTAATTTTGTTGTTTTGAGCCATTCAGAGGTGGACTTGCTGGTGTGTTTTGGGTCATTGTTCTGCTGCATAACCTAAGTGCGCTTGAGTTATGTCTGATGTCCAGACATTCTTCTTCAGGATTTTCTGGTAGAGCGCAGAATTCATGGTTCCAATAATTATGCAAAGCAGCCCCAGACCATCACACTACCACCACCATGTTTGACTGTTGGTATGATGTTCTTTTTATGAAATGCTGTGTTAGTTTTACGCCAGATGTAACGGGACGCACACCTTCCAAAAATTTCAACTTTTCTCTCATCAGTCCACAGAATATTTGCCCAAAAGTCTTGGGGATAATCAAAATGGTTTTTGGCAAATGTGAGACAAGCCTTTCTGTTCTTCTTGGTCAGCAGTGACTTTTGCCTTGGAACTTTCTCATGAATGCCATTTTTGCCCAGTCTCTTTCTTATTGTTGAATCATGAACACTGATCTTAACTGAGGCAAGTGAGGCCTGCAGTTATTTAGATGTTGTTCTTGGTTCTTTTATGACCTTCTAGAAGAGTCATTGTCATGCTCTTGGAGTCATTTTGATAGGCACTCCTGGGAAGGTTCACCACTGTTCCAAGTTTTCTCCATTTGTGAATAATGGCTCTCACCAGGGTGCGCTGGAGTCCCAAAGCCTGTAAAGTTATAAATGGCTTTATAACCCTTCCCAGACTGACACATGTGAATTACTTTGTTTCCCATCTGTTCTTGAATTTCTTTAGATCGTGACATGATGTGTTGCTTTTTGAGATCTATTAGTGTGCTTCACTTTGCCAGACAGATTCTATTTAAGTGATTTCTTGATTCAACAGTTCTGGCAGTAATCAGGCCTGGTTGTGGGAAGTTAAATTTAACTCTGCTTTCCAAAAAATGTGGTTAATCACAGTTCATTCATGATTTAGCAAGGGGGGGCATTTACTTTTTAATATAGGGCCAGGCAGGTTTAGACAGTTTTTATCCCTTAATAAATGAAATCATCATTTAAAAACTGCATTTTGTATTTACTTGGGTTATCTTTGTGTAATATTAAAATTGGTTTGATTATCTGAATCATTTAAGTGTGACAAATACACAGAAAAACAAAAAACAAAAAAAAATAATCAGAAAGGGGGCAAATACTTTTTCGCAGCACTGTATGTGTGTACATGTGCGGCAGGTAGCACAGAAAGCAAGGATAACTTGCCACAAATTTGTGGCAGTGTTGAATTGTAAATCTGTTAACTTGCTGCACATTTTCATTGGCAAGTTGTACACTTGCAGAGCACTTGAAGCACACTTTCTAGTTGACACTTTTTCAGTTTGAAGCAAATTTGCATGGCAAGTCTCTAGCAAGAGCAAATTTGAAGTGGTGAGTCAACAGCAAGAGATCTGCAAGTCTACAGCATGAAAATTCAGCCACAGTGACCCCTGTGGTGGGATGACTATTACAAAACATAATTGAACCAGACCTTGCAGCAGACTTGGAGAATGTTGGAAAGAAAGTTGATCTGCAGTCATGCAATGCTGACTTGATGCAATTGTGTAACAAACTTGTGAAACCTGGCAAGTCTAGCAATAGCTTAGCAAGTCATTTTCAAATTTGCAGCACAATTGCTTGCTATCTGGGGTAGTATGCAGCTATAATTTTCACATGCAAATGAGTTATTCATTTATATCCTATGGGTACAAATACTGCATAGCTCCCAACTGTCCCTGGTTTCGAGGGACTGCCACTTTTTTTTGGAACAGAGTCCCTTTGTCCCTCTTTCCTCATTATTTGTACCCTCATTTTGGTCTGATCTGTATAGTTGTATATAAAATGCACTTATCTTTCAAAAAGTGTTTCCCAGTGTTAAACCTTTCATTCTAAATTGCTGTATTTGTAAATTTCAATATTAAGGAATAATAGTGGTAAAAAAAAAAACACTTGTGGGTTTATCTGATATTTTTCTTTAATTCTCCTTTAAGGGGAAGTGGCAGGGGGTGTGTTCTATGCCTACATACTTTTGCTAATATGTTTCCCTTGTTCTAAACTCAAAAAGTTGGGAGGTACAAATGCTGGCATATAGGTGCACATACACTATTTAACCATGACCTCTCTAACATCCATGTTCTTATACCATCCTCTCCTCTATCTCAGTGCATTGTTCCCCCCCTAATATAGGAAAGTGGTCTCATGTTTTTATTTTCTGATTTCAGCAACTCCTCATTAAACACAATTAGCTGATTTTCAGATCAACATCAGTTGTTTAAAGCATTACATTATTTTTTAATCCACAAGCAAAAGAAAAAACCTTGACCATGAATGCTCCAGATATGTCAGTGGCGATATCTTGCATTAGTCGTGCCTCAGAATGTTCTCTCAAGAGCTTCCAGTAATCTTTTGCTCCACAACCTAAAACAACTGCACTTAGCAATTTTTCCTTTTAATAATACATTAAAATCTGAAAAAGATGACAACATAAATGCTTCACCTAAGAAATCTTTTCACATAAAATGTTACATTGCCAATTCCTGTTTTTACCTTTTGGCATTAAAAGTGTTTCATATGCAGATCATCAGGTGCTCTGGGACTACAGCCCAGTGTTCAGTGGTGCAAAACAGCAATGCCGTTTCTTGTTATTGTATGCAGTGACTGATAGTATAAAACAGTGGTTCTCAACTCCAGTCCTCGGGACCCACCAACAGGTCAGATTTTCAGTATTACCTTGGGGAGTTGCAGACTAGAATACTGCAATCACTGAGCAGCAAGTGATATCACCTGTGATGTATTTCAGCTATCTTGCAAACCTGGCCTGTTGGTGGGTCCTGAGGACTGGAGTTGAGAACCACTGGTATAAAAGGACCTGTCAGTCTCTTTGTGGAAGTGCAGTAAGCATCAGGGTAGAGGTTAGAACAAGACCGGAATGTGGGTTAGGGGCTGTTTCCACAACTGATTAGATTCTGTCACTTGTCTGGTGCAAATTAAAATTACATTACTTAATTGGTTCCTAAAATAAATACCAACATTTTTTCCTTACTTTCAGCAAAATAAAAATGCTGCATTTTGTCTAGATAACACGCACCTTGTAAAATCACTATGAAATGAAATTGTTTTTTAATGATATTTTATGTACATTCTGTTTTCTTGCATTGTATTATTAGACAGGGGGTACTTACCTTCTGTATCAAGGTGCAGAGGTTGTACACGACTTACTGGGACTTCATTAGAAGGGTCAAGGAAGCGTTCAGCAAACTGTTTGCCAAGAAACCTGGAGAAATCATATAAATAATAAAAAAAAGAGGTATATATTAGTCTGTTCCACATATTATTTAGATTTAAGTTTTACTTTAACAAAAAACAAAAAACTATTTGGCTCTCAAATTATGATCAATCAATTGTTCTTGGCCCAGGTAGTTTCTCCACACCTGCTCATGGCACAGGACCCCTGTAGTGCAGGGGTCTCCAAACTGTGACCCCGATGTGGCCCTTTCCTTGCCTTTATCCAGCTCTTTGGCCACTTCTTCCACAGATACAAGGCACTAGTCCTTCCATTGACACAAAAGATGGAGCACTATTCCTACCACTGACCAACAATGGGGTACTTTTTCTCCCATTAACATCAGAGAAGGGGAACTAATGCTCCATCTGACACCAATAATGGGGCGCTATTTCTCACACTGTCATCTTTGATGTAATTTATTTATTCCCATTGATCACCAAGCCTATGCATTGTTTTCTCCCACGATGCCAGGGCATTCTCTCCTCACACTGGCCAAAGTCCGGCCTCCCTAAAGTTTACAGGGCAGTAAACTGGCCCTTTGTTTCAAAAGGTTGGAGACCCCCTGGTGTAGCGTGAAGGATGTTTTTAAAGGTAAAATAAAATTATAGCCAGGGATTAGACATCTACTTTCAGTTTTAGGGTTAAATTATAGGGAATTAGGGGTGAGATTAAAGTAGAATTCCAGTTTCCCCCTAACTAGCCTTAAAACTGTCCCCAACCCCCCTGCCCCCTCATAACACATATACTAACTAACCTCTGTAATAAAGATGTATATACTTACCCACAATTTATAGCTTGCTTCCGTCGAGTGACCAGTACATTAGGCACAAGTATAGTAAGAGATGAGAGAGAAAGCAACAAAAACATATTCATTCAGTGGTATGAGCATGGGTTAGAACATGGCAAGGGTTTTTTCTTATTGCTTTCTGTGTCTTCATGTCCCAGTGACACCCACACCCTCTCATTTCTTGTACTGGTGTCACTGAAAGAAGTGAGGTTAAATCTCATCACTGAGGCAGCAGTAACAACTTGACAGAGGTTCTGACTTTTACACACTCTATTGAACAAACATGCTTAGAGTTGAGTTATAAAGTTGAGATTGTGACCAAACTATTTGCAAGGTTAGAAAAGTTAGAACGTTTGTCACGTTTTTACTGTTTTGTGTCCCCATTGAGGAAATCTCTCCTCGCTTCCTGTCCCCAAGATACAAGAAAAAAGGAGAGAGGAGTTCCTACATCAAGGCAACTACAGTCACGATTTCCCCCCCATGCTCCTTTTTAGAGAACAACTGTAATATATTAGCTTTATCCACACTTTGTATGTTGGTGACAGCAGTCAACATAACAGAAACTAGGACATTTTCCCAAGGGAGACATACACAGCAATAGATTTAACCATTGCCTTCTCCAAAACTAGAAAAATAAGTTCTAGCTGAGTTCCACTCTAACAGGACTTACTAAGACCCTACATCTTACTAATGTTTATATAGGTCAACAGATGTTTATGGGCTCTGCTATCCTGCTGGTCCAGCCTGGTCAAGTAGGGGTTAATACGTTTTATACATCTAGGCTGCTTTTACGCTCAATCTAGCCTTTACCATATAACTGCAGTATAATAACATTGTACAACATTGATATGTAAATGAAATAATCTGCTCTTACTTGTGCAGTAGTAAAATATGTGGCTCCAGCTCGGTCTTCATTTCTGTCACCTCATTTTGCATCATTGGGATTGTATCTTCCATATCTTGAATTGGTTGGATGTCCAATTTCTGTGCTCTTTCAGTTCCACTATGATCTACTTGTGACATTTCTTTCTAAACCATCACAAAGGGTGTCAACCAATAGGCAGATCCTTATTAGAAATTGTATCTATAATAAATATAAAGAATAAAATGACAAGAAACATTGTTTTACTACACCCTAAAACAAAATGGAAGTACTGTAGAGCAGTGTTAATTTCGACGACCAAAACCGACTAAAACATTTTAGTCGACTAACTTAATACCATTTTAGTCAACTAAAATACGACTAAAACAATTGAGATAACTAAAAAACGACTAAAACCAAAATGCCATTTTAGTCAAAAGACTAAAATAGGACTAAAACTACAATGCCATTTTAGTCAAAAGACTAATGCCCCGTACACACGGTCGGACATTGATCGGACATTCCGACAACAAAATCCTAGGATTTTTTCCGACAGATGTTGGCTCAAACTTGTCTTGCATACACACGGTCACACAAAGTTGTCGGAAAATCCGATCATTCTGAACGCGGTGACGTAAAACACGTACGTCGGGACTATAAACGGGGCAGTAGCCAATAGCTTTCATCTCTTTATTTATTCTGAGCATGCATGGCACTTTGTGCGTCGGATTTGTGTACACACAATCGGAAATTCCGACAACGGATTTTGTTATCGGAAAATTTTATAGCAAACTCTAAAACATTGTGTGTCGGAAAATCCGATGGAAAATGTGTGATGGAGCCTACACACGGTCGGAATTTCCGACAACAAGGTCCTATCACACATTTTCCGTCGGAAAATCCGACCGTGTGTACGGGGCATAAGACTAAAACTAAATTAAAGTTTGACATCAAAATTAACACTGGTCTATAGTGCATGTTCATACCTCAATACCATAACTAATAACATATTAGATTTTTCACTCCAGCAGTATATAATGAGTTTGGAAATTGTAGAGAAATGCTTAAATAATGCATTACAATTTAACTCTACCCATTAGATTTTAGATGACTTAAATAAGTTTTAGTCAACTAAAATTATTTTAGTCGACTAACATGTACTGGAGATTTTAATCGACTAAAATGTCCTGGAGATTTAGTCGACTAAATACGACTAAAACTAATGCCGTGTACACACGAGCAGACTTTTCGACTGGACTGATCCGACGGACCGAACCTGGCGGACAATCCGACCGTGTGTGGGCTTCATCGGACCTTCTGTTGAAAATCTGATGGACTTTAGATTTAGAACATGTTTCAAATCTTTAAGTCGGAACTCCGCCAGACCCAGTTTTTATCGAAAATTCGCTCGTCTGTATGCTAGTCCAATGGACGAAAGCCGACGCTAGGGCAACTATTGGCTACTGGCTATGAACTTCCTTATTTTAGTCCGGTTGTACGTCATCACGTACGAATCCGTCAGACTTTGGTGTGATCGTGTGTAGGCAAGTCCGTTCGTTCAAAGTCAAAAGTCTGTCAAAAGTCCGTCGGAAAGACTGTCGGACCTTTGTTGCCGAAAAGTCCGCCCGTGTGTACAGGGCATAAAACAATTGCAGAAGACTAAAATGGGACTAAAACTAAAATTCCATTTTAGTCCTAAGACTAAAACTAAATCGAAATTTGCTGCCAAAAATAACACTGGTGTGGATGGGGGAATCTATGGCCATATGTGTATAACCAACTTAACTGTGCATGTGTGTTTTGTCATCAAATAATCATGTGTTGCGCAAGTTTTGATATGTATGATATCATTCTAGAATTTGGTGCCTGTAAATTCTCTATCATGATTTGTGAAAAAAAATAAAATAAAGTGGCTGTATACATTATAGTCAAGAGAACATGCTAAGATTCTCTGGGCACGTTTTATTTTTATGTTTTTTTTTTTTTTTTATAGTTCTTGGATAGTTTGACCTATATATAGAGGGCTGCAATTCCATTCAATGTAATACATAGCACAATCCTAACTACTGTTATATCTGTGGATTGGCTAGCTGGTGCTAAGATATTTAGAGGTCACAGATATTGTATTGTGCCTAATGGAAATGCCTCTACCTCTGCCTTCTTCCAGCTGTGGTTGACATGGGTAGTTTACTTATATTACCTAAACAGGGCTTGGCACACAATTAGCTTTATGCATTAAGTGGTGGTGAAGCCTTTTGCACTGGCTAATATATATTGGCAAAAAGAGCGCTAAAGGTTAAAGCTTCTTGGGAAGTGGAAAAATACTAAAATGCCCCCCAATATTCCATACATGCTAGTATTAACGACATAAAGGATGGAGGAGTTGTTCAGCATTATTTACATGCAGAAGTGTCATAAAGTGCTTTATTTATGTGTCTGAGTGCAGAATATACTGGAAATCAGGGTTGTAAGACTTTCATGCGTTATTGTTGTGCAGCCTCCTTGAGAGCTTACAGAGAGCAGGAAATACAATAAGCAACGTTTACATAGACTGAGTAATTAACAAGCTGATCTGCTATTTACAGCAGTGTTGCCACGGGATTCTTTCCATAACAGCGCTCTTTTTTACAGGCTAAGGATAAAAAACTAATTACTTCATATGATATCAGATCTAGCAGTGTAATCCCCACAGCCTCATTGGCATCACACACACATTTGCGAGAACGCCTGCCTTCACTGCGACAGCTTGATCTCCAAAGGAAACTATAGTCAATTTGGGTCAGTTGAGGAGTCAGCACTCAGACACATTCAAGGAAATTCAAAAAAGTCCCAATTACACTTTTCTGGTGGTAGTTTTTTTTTTTTTAAGAATTACCTACCTCTAATTCAGGCAAGCACAGTGTCAGTAACATTTAGGGATAAAAAACTCACGGTTTGGATCGTTCCTCGGATCAGGAGTCACGGTTCGGATCATTTTCGGATCAACAAAAAAAAAAATCTCCCCCACTGTAATATCCACAATCTCTCTATTGGCAGGGTGTGGCAGAGTATTGCAGGGTATTGGCAGGGTATTGGTGGGTATATTGGCAGGGTATTGGCGGGTATATTGGCAGGGTATTGGCAGGGTATTTGCAGAGTATGGCAGAGTATTGGCAGGGTATGGCAGAGTATTGGCAGGGTATGGCAGAGTATTGGCAGGGTATGGAAGAGTATTGTCAGGGCATTGCAGAGTATTGGCAGGGCATTGCAGAGTATTGTCAGGGCATTGCAGCAGGGCATTGCAGAGTATTGGCAGGGCATTGCAGAGTATTGGCAGGGCATTGCAGAGTATTGGCACTGCTGCCATCCGATCTCTCCCCTCCACTGTACAGATCAGTACACAGAGGGGAGAGAGGAATCGGCGTCATGTCAGGACGCCGGTTTGTTACAAGTGATCACAACGTCATTTGACGGAGCGATCACGTGCTAAACGGCCGCCGGGTGTACCAAGATGGCCCCTGCTCTGGAGCTAGGCCGAAGCCGTGGCCTTTCCTATGGCCGAGGCCACAGAGCGCTCCGCGGATCGCGGGATGTTTCTGGGGAGTGCTCAGTACACATTTTGTGTACAGAACAACTCCATGTAGCCATATTGCTTTGCATTTATAGAAAATTACAGCGGCTGCAGATTGAAGAGGAAAGGTAATTATTAATAACATTCAATTACAATATGACTTGTATCGCAATTATATACGCTAGATTATTTTTTCTTTATTTGCAGTTTTTTCCCCCACAAAAGTGGAGTTACCCTTTAAAGAATTACTGCCAGTACTACAGTACTCAGAGTGTTCATGTCTGTGCTGGGAAGGTGTCAAGAATATGACAGTGTCTCCCACAGTGCTCTATTCCTGGCCCCATTTAGGTGTCGGCTGGGAGATTCCCTGGCCAAAAGATACATTTAAACAGAGGGGCTTGAGATATAGATTATGTCATTATCCAAATGTGGAAATGCCCATGTTTGGGAAATCACTTGTCATTGGGTGGGTGGATCCTGATGGGAACCTAAAGACCCATCAGTTCCGCCTGGCTGTTGATTGAGAGCACATGGTAGTGGGCAGATCAATAGCTAGTATTCATTCCAATAGCTTTGTGACAGGTACATGAATTGGACACAAGCACCAACACTTTCGATGCTCCATCTAATGGAGTGTCTCTGAAACACATTATGAATTCCTTGGATTAACTTGTGTGTTTAAATTTCAGCAGAAGCTATTGTGCTCTGTAAACAAGAGCCTTTTTTTGGATATGAAACTATATATCCATTTACAATATCTGAGATGTATATATATCTATATCTATATCTATATAATCATTGTATTTTTTACTCCTTGCTTTGCTATAATAACGAAAATAAAAGAGAAATCACTATACATCCCTTTAAAATCTATTTAGTTCATAAGCTCCTGAATTAAAAATGTTGTAACAGTGAATCACTTGGATGAGATTTACTGGTCTCTGCTTTAGTCCAAAGCTTATCGAGTCAAGGTGACTTTAAAGCAGAGTTCCACCCAAAAGTGGAACTTTCACTCATTTGTCTCCTCTCCCCCTCCGGTGCCACAATTGGCACTTGTCAGGGTGGACAGGATACCTGTCTTTGAAAGGTATCCTGTTCCCACTTCCGGGAGTCCGCACCATGGCCCATGACGTCACCGCGGGGTTCCTTCCTCTTCCCCCTGTCGCTGGACCATTAGGAGAGAGGAGTGGGGCCTCGCAATGTGCAGTAGGGTTCCCGGCGTGAAGTCTTAAGGCTACACTGCCGGGTTCCCTTTCCTGCAATGGCCACGGCAGCACCTGACAGCTGATGGAAACATCAGCTGCGGTGCAGACATCGCTGGACTCCAGGACAGGTAAGTGTTCTTTTTTTAAAAGCCAGCAGCTTTTACTAATAGAATAATATGTGTAGCTGCTGGCTTTTAATTTTTTTTTTTTGCGGGGGTGCGGACCTTCGCTTTGAAGCCACAGTACAAAAAATAAAATCACAAAACTGATCATTAGTTTTTTGGGTCAAATCAAAGGAAATATTTTAAATCAGCCGGTAACTAGGTTACTGTAGATGTTTTCATGGAAAATGCCCTAATTTGTGTAGATATTCTAAATAGGCAGATGTGCTAGATGGACCTGAAATAAAGATTTTATAACAAGGAACTTGCTTAATTGACTATAGAAAATATTGTGTGAACTATTTTAAAGCAAACTCATTGCAGGGGTCACACAAAACAACAAAGCAGCTTGGTAGTATAAATCATCTAGAGACACACCTTACCTTTTAAATATCTAGCCAGTGTGTGGCTAAGACGCAGAAGCCCTCCAAAGTACCAGAATTTCCAAGTATAGGCCAAACACCTTACCTACTTTTAGAAAACAAAACATTTTCGTAGCCCCTTGGGGGATACAACAGAGAGTTTGGGCAGCAGCTTGGCACACTGAAAGTACATCATGGCACCAGAGCATATTTACTATCCAGATTCACAGTCGCCTAAATATCAGTTTGCTTTTCACCGATATTGTTACTGATATAATAATATTTTTATTTAATGTTTTTGGAGCATACAGAAGTTGGGAAAACTAAAGTAAAATGCAAAAATCCGGAAACAAATTTTATGTCTTCTATGTGTGAATTTCAGAATAAATTAAATGGATGTAAAGGGGTTGATTTATTAAAAGTTGTGAATGTGGCTTCAGCTTCAATTTTTTAATTAGGTAAAATCATACAAACTTTTAGTGAATCAACCCTTTAAATAAAGGTTATAATTAGCACTTTCACAGATTTTATAATTACAAATTCCTAAATAAGTAAAGACTACAAATATAAAAAAAAATGTATATATGTTTGGGATGTCACTCTTTGCCATGATATGTTTACTGAAGGCTTTCTAGATACCGTATTTAATCTGGTGCTTTCTTTAATGCCTAAATGGTAAATGCTGTAAAATTAGGCTGTACACGCAATCTTAATGACATCCCCCCAACATGTACATTACTTCTTTTCAATTTATACTTTTTAATGTTATAGTAATAAGTGAAAAAACGTACTTACCGTATTGATGAGCTTCTTCTTTTGAGCTTACTGTTGCACAATAAAATTTCACACGTTCCCTGTGCATGAGTGGTGTTATAAAATGCAAGCTCTTGAGCTGGTGGTGATAAATATGTGCTGGTGCCTTGCCAGTGTTTGCACAGTGCTATACATACTTAACAAAGGTATTTTGTCCTGTGGGGCTGATTTACCTAGGCTGTGGTTTTTAGAGCTTTAAAGTCTATGAAAACCCTTGAATACTTCCACATGGCAACCTCATAGAACGGGCTTCCAAAAACTGCCCTCCACTTTTCATAGGTACATGTTCTGTCACTTTCTTTTCTTTCTCCAATAAAAGAATTGTTACAGTGTTTATGTTGTATTGTTTTGGTGTTTGCATTTCACTTTCCCCGTAAGCTAAGGCTGGGGACACAAGCTATCCAATGATATCATCTTACAATGTAAGCTAATTACATAGGCCATGTAACAGTTTAACATCTTAGTGACTAAAGATCTTTAATTTAATGCTAAGGTCACGACAAAAGAAATACCCTTTCGCCCAAGAGTGCCATATCAATCCAGTAAGTTCACTGCCCATATATGTAAATGTGTATACCTGTGTCTGCTCAACACTTAGACCTTTTCCTGCCTTCCAGGTCCTCTACTGTCTTGGTGGAGTTCTGCCATAGTGGTGGGCGCTTATGCCCCTGTGCCCGCCCCCAGGTTATGCTAGTATAGGTTTTATGATCCACCACAGTAATGTGAGTTGTATGTATAGATATACTAACAATTTTGAAAACGTTATGTACATGTGATACTACTATGTGTATATTTTGGAGATGGCAAAGCCTTTTTTCTTAAATCCTATTTTATTGTTGAATAATACATTTACCATGTTTTATATTAGTGTGTGGTCTCCCATATTAATCCTATAAAGTCAATCTATTCTGGGTGGTATCTGACTGTTGTCAGACCGTACTTTTTTGTACACCCCATTAAAACCCATTATACCATAACAACATACTTAAAGTGGAACCTCACTTTAAAGTGAAAGATGTGCTTATACTCCCCCCCCCACCATTATTGAAACTTTTTTGTGGCGGCACAGTGGTGTAGTGGGTAGCACTCTCACCTAGCAGTAAGAAGGGTCGCTGGTTTGAATCCCAACCACGACACTACCTGCCTGGAGTTTGCATGTTCTCCCTGTGCCTGCGTGGGTTTCCTCCGGGTACTCCGGTTTCCTCCTACACTCCAAAGACATGCTGGTAGGTTAATTGGCTTCTGTCCAAAAATTGGCCCTAGTATATGAATTGGGGGCCTTGGATTGAGGGTAGGGACTGATGTGAGTTTGGGATGTACAGGGTTAGGGCCAATTGTAGACACACACCTACACTCTCAGGTTGAACTGGATGGACTGGTGTCTTTATTCAACCTTACTAACTATGTAACTATGTAACTATGTAACTAGGAAAAGGTTCTTTTTTCCTGACATTTCCACAGTTCTCACTTAGGAGAGAATTGGGGAAGTTCAGACCTCGTTACATGTCCCAGGAGGCAGCGTGTCTCATGCATGAGCAGTGGGGGAACATCAGGATTTCACTGCCGGCTTCCCAAAGTCAAAATGGTGCCAGGGATCAAGAAGACTGACAGTCTTTAATTTTTTTAATAAATAGTAGTTCCTCTTTAAACACTTCATGCCCAGCCCTATTGTCAAATGACAGCTGGGTGGGACATTCTTCGTTCCAGGTGGATGCCATATGACGTCCTCCCAGAACACGCCCTGCTCTGGTATGATCTGTCATGGGCTGTGCCCACCGATGACTGATCAGTGTACAGGCCCGCTGCTGGTATCATGTGATCACTGTGACCAATCACAGCAGATCACATGACAATTGTAAACAATTAAACAATCAATTGCTTTGATTCATGCCCCTCATTGTGTACAATTGTGCTTCTGGTCACAGCAATCACATGGTACAGACAGGGCCAACCACAGCCCACCTGTACATGTGATTAGCTGTGGCCAATCACAGCTAACCACAATAGTAAACACTGAATGAATCAGTTTCATTCCGTTGAAATGGTTGCTTAAACCAGTGAAAATCATGTGTAGAAAATACTGATCACTTCCCCAGAGTAGGACAGTGTTACTATGGTAACAAAGCATTGCTCTGGTCACAGTGTGTTAAAAAAATAAAAAATCGGGAAAAAATAAAAAATGTAATAAAAAAAAAATTATATATATTTTTTTTTCTACATACTGTCACCAGTCGGTGTCCCTGATCACCACCACACCAGTTATATGTACAGATGACGCTGTACTGCAATGGTGATAGTATGTAAAAAAAACTTCAACTTAACTTAACAAAAAACAAATGCATTGAACTGTCTTTGCAAAAAGGAATAATTTGGGGGTATTTGTACTGTCCTGGTTCTCGGGCCTGAAGAAATGAGATAGGCCATCAGTACCTCAGGATTGATCAATTTTCAGATATATACCATAGTTTGTGGACTCTATAACTTTGCTACAGACTAAATAATAAACACTGATTTGGGTTATTTTAAGCAAAGAAATGTAGCAGAATAAAGTTTGGCCTACATTTATGAAGAAAGAGTACTTATTTGCAAAATTTTATAACAGAATCAAAAACAAAAAAAACATGTTTTTTTTTTTTCAAAATTTTTGGTCTTTTTTTTCATTTATTTAGCAAAAAAATAAAAACCCAGTGGTGATTAAATACTACCAAAAGAAAGCTATATTTGTGTGAAAAAATTATAAAAATGTCATATGATTACAGTGTCGCATGACCAGGCAATTGTCATTCAAAGTGCGACATTGCTGAAACCTGAAAATTGGTCTGGGCAGAAAGGAGATGAAAGTGCCCTGTATTCAAGTGGTTACATATTAAAGTAAACACATGATAAACACACACGCCACAAAGGTTGTGAAGAAACTTTAGGCTACATCCCTTTTACTGGGTTTAAATAAATTTTAATTATTTAATAAGCTTTAAACTTTAATGCAAATAGACCAACTGTTAACTATTAACAGACCAACATACGTAGCCACTAAGACTCAAGCAGTAATATCTTACACCAACCAAATAACAGTTTACCAACTGCTGTCCACCACATGTCCTGCATAGAGTTGGGCTGAACACCCCCCGGTTTGGTTCGCACCAGAACTCCCAAACAGAGAAAAAGTTCTGATCCGAACGGCAAACCCCTTTAAAGTCTATAGGACCCGAACTTGAAAAAAATTAAAAGGCCCCATTTTGAAGGCTTATATGCAAGTAAATGGCCATAAAAAGGGCATGGGGGCCTGGGTACTACCGTGGGAGATATGTATCAATGCAAATTTTTTTTTTTTTAAAAAGATTGTTTTTACAGGAACAGTGATTTCAATGATGCTTAAAGTGCAGCAATAAAAATAAAAAATACCTTTACCCCTGTGAATGCACTTTTGATCACTTCCCGTGGGGGACGGTGTGAGTTGGGGGTTCAGGCGGTGGTTGATGCTGGGTGGAAGTTGCTGCGGGGTAGGCAACTAGTTTGCAGTGTCTGATATATACTGTGCTCTCCTTAAAATATATTTGCATACATTTGCTATATTTTTGTCTATTCACTGTTTTTTTGTTTCAATGCTTGTATAGTTCTCCTTGATATTCGTGTTTTCATTCGCACATTCCCTGAAGAAGCATTTCAGTGAAACATGTCGGGTTAATGTGCGATATTTTTGTTTCCAATGAACCTGCTTATTGTGACCACCATACCTGTATAACATTGCGAATATCTGTTTATGTGTTTTTAACCTTGAATTTATTAAAAGTTATAAAAACATTTTTCTCAAAAATGTTTTCTCTGGATCTACTTGCACCGTTAAAATCCCTTGTACTCTTTTATTTCGATCCATTCACCTTTAAATATAGTGTCTGGGGGTCCCCTTAGTCTGCCTGTAAAGTGGCGCATCTGTATCGTGGATAGAACCTACTGCAGCAAAACTGACATTTCTAACGACATTTTATTTGCTGGCAATAAAAAAATGTTCAAAAAAATGGCGTGGGGGTCTCCCCCCAATCCATACCAGGCCCTTTGGGTCTAGTATAAATTTTAAGGGGAACCACAAAAAAAAACAGTGTGGGGCTCCCCAAAATCTATACTAGACCCTTAGCTGAGCACGGAGCCCGGCAGGCCAGGATAGGAGGGTGGTACAAGCGAGTGCCCTGCCTAAGTCACTAGGGTACCAAGACTTGCTTCTATACTTGGCTGGTGATGACAGTAGTGCACAATTCACGTTTTAAAGTATATATTGTTTGTTTTGGATAGAGCATGGAAGAGTTCAAGTGTAAGTAAGCCCCCTATCATTTTCAGCCAAGGAATCTGCCATCTTTGCCTCTGTTTAATCTACAACTGCTATGATGCTGCACATATGATCAGTTATGACACCAGTCATTGGATAGTTTGACAGTTTGGTTGAGAGCACAACAAATGGGAGTGTTACATTTCCGGCACGTGCCGAAAATGAAACTGTTCTATGCCGTGGCAGTGCGTCCATAAGGGTGCACGGCGCCACCCCCTCTTTCCAGCCACCCCCTCTGTCACCAATAGATAGATTCATGCATTGCATGAATCTATCCATGGCCGCCGTTGCCACCCCCTATTCAGGCACCCGGCCCCTTTTTGGGCGCCTGAATTACAGCAGCGGGGGGTGTTTTTGAAGCACCCGATTAGAGCCATAGGCTCTAATAGGCGTCAAAAAAGGTAAATAGGTAAACAATAAAAGGCGTCAAAAAAGGTAAACAGCGAGCGCCATGCGAATTAATATTCGCTTTCCTAACACTGAACTGCCTCTCCGCCAATCAGGTGCTCGGGTCTGTTACCTGTCACCTGATTGGCTGAAACATCAGGCACTGTGAAGAAGACATCGAGGACATCACTCGTTGCCCGCTGCCGTCACCCGCTGGCCCACCGAGACAGGGTAAGTGCCGGGCAGACAGCAGGTGGGGGGGCACAGTGGCAGCATTTGATGGGCACAGTGGGAGCATTTGATGGGCACAGTGGGAGCATTTGATGGGGCACAGTGGGAGCATTTGATGGCACAGTGGGAGCATTTGATGACACAGTGGCAGCGTTTGATGGGCACAGTGGTTGCGTTTGATGGGCACAGTGGCAGCGTTTGATGGCACAGTGGCTGCGTTTGATGGGCACAGTGGCTGCGTTTGATGGGCACAGTGGTGGCAATTGATGGGCACAGTGGCTGCGTTTGAGGGTACAGTGGCTGCGTTTGATGGCACAGTGGCTGTGTTTGATGGGGACAATGGCGACAATTGATGGGCAGAGTAGCTGCGTTTGATGGCACAGTGGCTGCGCTTGATAATACAGTGGCTGCGTTTGATGGTACAGCGGCTGCTTTTGATGGCACATTGGCTGTGTTTGATCGGCACAGTGAGGCTGCAAGTGATGTTTTATTTTTTTAGAATTTTTCATTTTGTTTGCGCCCCCCCAAAAAATTTTGAGCACCAGCCGCCACCGGTTTTATGGATGGGTTTACTTCCTCTTTAAATACCCTGTCGGTTCACGTTTTTGCTGTCTGTGTAGTGTACCATTGGGGAATTTCCCTTCACTTCTTGTCCCAGATACACAACAAAGTGTACAGTGAAAAAATTGAGGGGAAGTCCCCTCTTAGAGAGATGTCCCTTAAAAAGATTTCCACTCAAATCTTTTTTTCCCCACCAAGTTCAGCTTTGGGGCCCATTCATATTGGCGACAGCCCTTGCTGCCTCTCTGAAAAGCAATCTTGGGTGGATCACTTTCTAGAGGGTGGTATAGCAGATGTCGCCAGGCATTCAGAGGGTGATACAGCTGCCTTGTAAATGTCTAAACGGGTTGCATTTGGCAACTGCCTGCCGAATGGGACAGGGGGGTACCATTTTTGCCGCAGCTGAGGTTTGTGTCCAGCCCCAATCAGCTCAATGTACTCTTTTAGATGGGTGGTTAGGGGGCTGTAAAACTAGCTCAAGTGCAGGCTTTTACTGCCCCCTGGCCTCCTGCCTGGATGAAGCCTAGGCATCTGTAGGTAGCTTTAGGATTTTTCGGAAAGAACAAAGGAACTGTTCTCTCCTATGGCTAGCACCAGACCAGAAATATCCTATTGAATGCAGTACTTGTAAGTGTTAATGTAAAAGAAGCTCTTTGATTACTGCCTGTACATGAACTCTGTATTTACTTTTGTCAGACTAAGGCCCAGGAAGGATAAACATGGATCTTAGGAAATTATTTGGAGCAGGCACAGCAAAGAACAGCATAAAAAAAACCTTCACACACCCTGAAAGCAAACATACTAATGACAGTGGGAATAGCAAACACCTCTTCCACAGAAAATATTTTGCAAGATTCAAAAGTTTTATTAGTTTCAAATAGAGATCACTTTTCATATTCTGATTAAGCTGAAAAGAAACAGAAAAGACAGCATTTTAACATCTTGATTCAACAATCATTCACCCAGCTCTTAAGTTTGTTTTTTTTTTGTTTTATTTTAATCAGCACTATGGTACTTACATTAAGCGAGATGTGTCCCTTGTGTTGGTGGCTGCTGTATTAAGTGAAATCTTCAGTCCTCTTCCCCCTACATACCATTGCATCAGAAATCTTCTGGTGCTGCGAGGGTTAATACAGCCGCTGGACCTGTCATAGGAACCCAACAAGAGTGCTGACAATGCCTGCCCTTTACACCCCCCTCCTTCATTTATAGAAGCTGTACTATAGCCCAGCAGACCAGCAGGTCCACCCACTATAGGTTGCTTGCAGCAAACTAAGTGGTTGGGGGGGGGGGTCATAATTTTTTTTGGAGGAAAGAGGTGAATAAGTATCTGTACAATATTTTTGTGTAGCACCACTGCTGGAGGAGCCGCTGGTTGTTAGCTGGTTCCTCACAAATAGTACAGAGGCTTTCTACCACCACAAGCACCAGTTCATTCACACTGGCTCCAATAACTCAGTCTAGGGGATGTCTTTTTAAGATATATTGCTTGAAGAACTCTACACAGGAAAGGGGTTTGGGCACTGGATACGCTAAAATGATCGGTAAATAACTATTAGAGGGCAATCTTTTCCTTGGGTAATTGTGAATATTGGACAGTCTAGGGCCTAACAGCTGAAGACCACGAGGCAAGTCTCTTTGGCATCTGGTAACCTTGCACCACAGCACAACTGTTGGGAGCCATTGTGATTTCCAGACCATTGTACACTCATAGGGATCCATTCAGAGTCTTTACTCACAGGTCCACAGGACAGTTTCCATCTTCCAGCCTCCTCTGGACACAGTCCATTAAAAGAGATAGTCCTTCTCCCTTGTGGTAAGGTCCTGCACCCAGCTTCTAAGAGGATCCATCCAAACCCTTAACCCTGACACTGCTGAGGGCTGAGGCATCAAGAACAGCTACACAGTCCATGGGCTGCCAAAGGGCAGCAGCCCCTCAGGCTGTGGAACCCTCCTGGGGAGAAGGAACAATCTCTCCAGTTCTTCAGGCTATTTATCTCCTTCCCGGCCAGCTGCTGGACACTCCTTTCCAGGTATTGGCTGGAGCATGATAAATATTCAGGTTGGTTATTTAAATCTCTCTCCCTAAGCTCTGGAAACTACTTCCAGAGACAGGGAAGTAATCAAACTCCCATCCTGTGAAGCCCGGAACAGATCTGGTTTGGACAAGCTAAAATTTTTATTGAGTGAGTGAATTCATGTTCAATCACTACCATTTCCTCCACCTATAGGGTTCCTCTATGCCTGCTTTAGTTTATGCAAAGCTGTGTCAGGGGAACTGATTTGTTGAATACTTGTGCCCTATAATGACCTGGCAAAGGTATATCATCGACCGTTTAAATTTTTCAACTGGGACTGAAAGGGAATTGAGAGAATTCCTTTAAATTCTAAATGATAATGATTGGAACCTGAGGTTCACATAAGCAGTACACCTTAAAGTGGTTCTAAAGACCCCCTACTGGCGTCCGGCCACTGCACATAACCTGACAACTTCCATGAAGGCTATTCTCAAAGCCTGGATGGTGATGCACCCTACACAGTCCACAGTTAAGCATACAGTATGTCTCCTGATACCCCTCTCTAGTTAAACCCCAGTCTCTCGGAATTCCTTTCCATCCTTGAGCCAACTATATGGGCAACACAGGGTATCAAAAATCTCAATGACATCTGGGTGATATTTTTTTAAGACCTTTGCCAGATTCAAACAGCAATTCAATCTTTCATATGCCTACTTGTTCCAGTTCGTGCAACTCCGTCATGCCTTCCATACTCATACTTTGGAGCATCGCCTACTGTTCTTGAAGATGAAACTCTAAGTAAACCCTTTTCTAATATCTTTAAGCCTCTATTACCTTCTATACAGGATGGGCTTGATGCCCTCCGTTCTAAATGGCAGATGGATGTTCCAGAGCTAGATGAAGAGGATTGGGAGGATATTTGGAAATGCCCTTTTCTTCATTTGGTCTCTGCTAGGGACATTTTACTACAATTTAATATTCTACATAGGATTTACCTTACTCCAACGAGATTGCATTAGATTTACCCTTCTGTGCCTTCTACTTGCTGGAGTTGTTCAGCGGCCTCGTAGACTACATCTACATGTTTAGGGCATGTCCCCAGATGCAAACGGAACAATCCTGTGGCCATCTTGATTGTTGGCTGGATGCCAGCTGCGTGTCAGAGTTAGCACAGGGAAAGTGCTAAATTTCGTAAGTGTATCTTTTATTGCCAAGCAGGATTAAATATTTTAAAATGGAGAACACTAGGCTCTTTTTTATTGTCTCATATATGTACATGGTCCTTCGTGCTGACAGCTGGATGTGTCTATATGAGATGCCTACATGTGATGATAAAAGGAGATAAGAAGTGGCGAATACCAGGATATTTTACCCTTGATGGGGAAAGTGTTCTTCGACCTTACTGGTAATGCAGGGGTCATATTTTCAAGCTGAGCAGCCAATGTGATATTGGTGGTGGAGACACGAAGATCACTTCATGATTATATTTGATACAAGATTCTTTACTTTATGATCACAGCGGTGATATTCATTACATGTGGACTTTAATATATGATTGATATTTGTGGACATTCATAAATGTATTTAATGTTTTTTAGAGCATATTTATTGTAGATTAGTTTTATGTCCCCGGATGTAGACTGTTTGGTCCACTCTTCTAACCTTTATCGCCTCCTTAACCACCATTCAGGTTCTGCTGGGGGTGGATGTTGGCCTGCTGGCGTTGATAGACCTCTATTGCCCCTACTATAGATTTCTGGAAATCTCTGGTCAATTTGGTTCTTCCACTTTAAAAGACCACTAAAATGTATAAAGGTTGCCCTGAAAATGTTTCATAAACATAAAGTGTGGGACCTTTGGCTTGAATCGATACCTACCAATATATCCTCTGAGATTCTGGGATAAAATTATTATCTTTTTTGTATTGGAGTCAGAATAGGGTATATTCTTTTCCCCCTTTTTTTTTCTTTTTTAAGTTGAATGCTTTACCCCACTGTAGCTGGTTTGTTAGGTAGGTTAGGTAGTTAGGTTGAGACTATACTGGCTGATATCTCTTGGACCTTCTGAGAAATATTATAAATATTAGAAATTAACCCAGCTCCCTTTCTATTCACTTTCTTATTTTCTCCAATTTTTTTGGTGGACCCAAGTGTATTTAGACTTGTGTGACATTATTTCATGTCTTTTACATTTACCAAGTAATTTTTGAGCCAGGGTGCCTATTTGGCCCTGTTCTGTATTCACCTTCACATGAAACTCTAATAAAGAGTATTTATTAAAAAATAAGGTAAACAATGTAGCACCCTGGAGTTTAGGCAGGGATGCTCCTCACAAATTTACTTGCCAGAAGTAGTTATCCTGGTTGATTGTTAGAGATCCATTGATTTCTCCCTAAATTTGGCCTTGTTGCACTTTTGTTATCTACCACTACGTGGTAATTGGTGGTACTAGATATGAGAAGGGCAACACAGGGTCAGGTTATGGGTATATGGAGTATCTCAGCCAATATGCAGGGTTTTCTTGAATCCCTTGGCCTGCTGGGAGAGCCTATATATTCGGGTGAGGTCAGGTGATCTGTGTTCTGTGGCACCTGGGTGGCTGTTTGGGTGGACATGCGTCGTGTGCCCTGGGCTGCTAGACTGGAGATTGGACCTATCCCGGGGGCGTCTGGCTGCTAGGCTGTCTGAGGGCCTATCCAGAAGCAAGAGAGCAACGCAGGGTTGGGACTGCTGTTTGAAGTGAGAAGTGATGGTTCTGCCGGCCGGAGAACCTGTCAGTGGTCAGAGGTAGAAGGAAAGCTGTCGCCACTTAGAGACCAACCACCTTATTACCAGGGACCAAAGTGAGTAACTGAAGCAAGTACAGGCGCAGCATTCTCACCAACCGGGGACGGTGAAGAATTGGGGAACTTTACTGGAAATCAAGCCAGGGACCCAGCCAGTGGAGGTGACGCTTGCAGAGCAGCCTTGTGTGTCAAGCTAGGGACCAAGCAGGCCAGTGCGGGTGAAGCTTAAGAAGTATCTAGAGTGCCAAGCTAGGGACCCAGCAGGGAGGCGGGGGTGATGCTTGAGGAAGATACCACCATGAAGAGTGGAGGAGCTCAGTGACAGTGATCAGTGGGTCTAGTGAGAGACCGGAAGCTCAGTGTATTGAAGAACTACAAGGAGAAGTTGTAGTGAAGGTGAAAGAACTGTTACGCTTTGTGTTAGGAACTGTTAAAGACTGTTACCATAGGAGACAGCATTCCTGCACATGAAGATGTGGCTTCTTGCTGGAGGCCTTACCCTGCACGGCTGTCCTCCTATTGAAGTTTTGGAGTCTGCTAATTGAACTTGCAACTACTCAAGGGTGTCCTGGCCCTAACCCTCTCTCCCCCAAAGATACAATAAAGGACTGTTAAGAGAAAAAAATCCTCTTTTGCATCCAAGAAGTGTCTGGCGCCCAATAACTTTATCCATCTTGTACCCACTATGCCTCACAACCCACCACATACAGAAGGATGTCAGCTATCTCTGGTCCTGGAGGTTCTCATCAGACCAAAGGAGGCCAGAGACCTTGCTACAAAAATGTTCCAGTATTTGTATTATTATTATACAGGATTTATATAGGGCCAACAGTTTGCACAGTGCTTAAAATATAAAGGGGGACAGTACAGTTACAATGCAGTTCAATACAGAAGGAATAGCAGGACCTTTGGAGCTTACAATCTAAAGGGAGGGGGAGGTGGTACAAAGGTAATAGCTGTAGGGGATGGTCTATATGGAGGTGACTCAAATACAGATCCTAGGTGGAGGTGAGGTAGGCTTCCCTAAATACATGAGATTTCAAGAATCACCTAAAGGCAGATAGGGTAGGAGCTGACCAGACATACTGGGTTAGGGAGTTCCAGAGGATGGGAGAGGTTCTAGAGAAGTCTAGTGTTAGAGAAGGTAACAAGGGAGCTAGAGAGCAATATGTATAGGGAGGTGTGGAGAGGACGATTTGGGTGATATCTGCAGATGAGGTTGGTAATGTAGCTGGGGGCAATGTTGTGGATGGCTTTGTACGTTGTGGTCAGTATTTAGAATTTTATATGGTGGGGTAGTGGAAGCCAGTGGAGAGATTCATAATAGACTGAAGTGGGATAGCCCATGGAAGGGTAGGCCAGTGAGGAGGGAGTTGCAGTAGTCGAGGCAGGAAATAACCAAGGAGTGAATAAGTTGTCGTTATTAGTCAGGAAGGGGCGAATTCTGGACATGTTGCATAGGTTAGGACAGCATGATTTAGCCAGTGATTGGATGTGGGGGCCGAAGGAGAGAACAGAGTGTAGGATTACACCTAGCACCCTGGCATGAGCAGAAGGATCAATGTGTGTGCCGTTGATCTCAGTGTAATGGTAAAGTCGGGGCGGGGGAGGGGGAATCGGAGAGGAGGAAATATTACAAGCTCAGTTTTTGAAAGATTGAGTTTGAAAAAGTGGCTTGAGATCCATACTGATGTAAATTGCCCCATCACAACCCTTTATACTTACATGAGTCCTATATCGACCCTGTCTGCAGTGGCTCTCTCCTCTCATCGCCATTGGCTCCTCCTGCTGCTGTCAATCAAATCCTGTAAGCAGAGAGGGGGCCGTGAGGGGGGCTAAACCACACTGTGTATGTCAATAGACGCACAAAGCCTGGCTTGGGATTGAGCCTGAAGGTGTGCCACCATTGTAAGTGACTTCCTATGGCAGCATACTGAGAAGTGGAGCCAAGGGCACCCACACAGAATCCCAGAAGAGGAGGTTGGGGGCTGCTCTGTGCAGAACCATTGCACAGACCAACTAAGCATGTTTCTTATTATTCTCAATAAAAAAAAAGTACCTTGAAAAACACCTTTAAAAGGTAGTCTTTCTGGATTTAAAGATATCACAGAGAAAAGGATGGAGAAAGCGCATTAACCCTTGCATTGTAGACATAGCCCCCCTGCAAGAGATAATTTTCAAATTTCCTGGAGTTGGGCTTTGAAGTATATATGAATCTTTACTCATATAGTATATGAGTAAATTGATGGCGCTATATAAGTACCTGAAATAAATAAATAAAAAATAAATAAATAGGCTTGCCTACAGGTAAAACTTAAAGATGGAAGTTTACGTCCTCTTTAAGGAAAGAGAAACTCTTTTATATTCCAAATAGGGAACATTCTGCTATTCTACTATAGCTGTGACAAGTGTCATTTCTTTGATTAAATTTTCAAAATGTAATCAAGAAGTTTAAGGTACAATAAATTGTTTCTCTATTTCTGATTTCCCCTGCTTTCCATGAATGTGGCTGTCATCTAGTGGTGAGTTGGCAGTACTGCTGCTTGACCTGTACAGATGTTGGGATATTTATGAACAGAGCTGATATTAGAAATCACGGGGGCCCCATACAGCCTACTTGACAGGGCCGCCTTCTGGGAAAATATCAAATTACATTTTTGCTAAAAATAAATTAAAATTCATTATTAGTGGACACAAAAACAACAAAAATCCTACTAAAGCTCTGTGATTGAATGAGGTATTGGGGCTCATTCATATAGGTGCTGTGGCCTGTAAAGTGTGACTCTTTTTGGTTTGTTTGGTGTGGTTGTTTGGTGTGGTTTGTTTATGTGGCTGGAGCCGCCTGGAGCTGTGTGCAGCCTATGTTACACTAAGGGGGAAGCAGAAATTGTACAAACACAGACACAGGTCCTAATTTGACAGGCGTGTGGATTCAGGTACACGGCGCTGAACAAAGACAAGTGTGCATTCAGGGCCACTCACCCACACCTGTGATATTAGGACCTGTGGATGTGTTCATACAGCTTCTGCATTCTCTTAGAGTAACAGTCGCTTAAAGCGTAGTTCCACCCAAAAATGGAACTTACGCTTTTCGGATTCCTCCCCCCCTCCGGTGTCACATTTGGCACCTTTCAGGGGGGAGCAGATACCTGTCTAATCCAGGTATTTGCTCCCACTTCCGAGCCTAGATCACCGCAGGCTCCGTGGCGATTTACGCCACGTCCGCCTCCCCCCTCTGCTGTCTTCTGGGAGACACACAGGTCCCAGAAGACAGCAGGGACAAGTGAGGATGCGGAGCGCGACTCACGCATGTGCAGTAGGGAACCAGGCTTCACTTCCTGATTCCTTTACCGAACATGGCGGTGCTTCCACCCGAGAGCCGAGGGACAGAGGACATCGTGGGCACCTTGGACAAGTAAGTGTCAATATTTTAAAAGTCAGCAGCTGCAGTATTTGTAGCTGCTGACTTTAAAAAAAAAAAAATTCAGCGGAACTCCGCTTTAAGCAATCCACTAGTGCGGGGTAAAGCAGGCGGTGAGGATTGCCAAATACAAGAGGTTTTTAATATTGTGCTTGTTACAGATTCTAGGGTTGTAAACTCTATGTTTACGATATCTATTAGGGACAAACTTATGAAGAGTCACTACCTGTTTAGTGAATGGAGAGAAAAAGAAAGTGATGTTTAGGTGTAGGATCAGTAGTTCTTGCAAATATGTTAATGATCAGACCTACATATTTCATTTCTTGTGAGTGTGAAACATTTCATGTCAAGAAAACAAAATACACATTCTGATATAGATTATATATATAGATGTAGCAATAACTCTCGGTGGAGCTGCTGGTTTAAGCGGGCTTGTTACCTTCACTCTCGACACCTCTGTTTCACAGCCACCGGGTCTAGGGTTCCGTTGAGTTTACCTCTGGACGATATAAGCACCAAACACTTGAGTACGTTTTCCAATGCTTTAACCACTTGCCGACCGCCGCACGACGATGTACGTCGGCAAAGCGGCACGGGCAGGCAAAAGGGCTTACCTGTACGTCCCTGCCTGCCCGCGGGTGGGGGGTCCGATCGGACCCCCCCCCGGTGCCTGCGGCGGTCGGCAAATGTCCCCCGGCGATCGGTGGTGAGGGGGAGGCCATCCATTCGTGGCCCCCCCCTCGCGATCGCTCCCAGCCAATGGAATCATTTCCCTGCCTCTGTATTGTAAACAGAGGCAGAGGAAATGATGTCATCTCTCCTCGGCTCGGTATTTTCCGTTCCGGGCCGAGGAGAGAAGACTGAACTGTGAGTTACACAAACACACACACACAGTAGAACATGCCAGGCATACATTTCACCCCGATCCCCCCCCCGATCGCCCCCCGATCCCCCCCCGATCACCCCCCCCCCCTGTCACAAACTGACACCAAGCAGGTTTTTTTTTTTTTTTTTTTTTTTTTTCTGATTACTGTATTGGTGTCAGTTTGTGTCAGTTAGTGTGTTAGGGCAGTGAGTCTTAGGCCCCCTTTAGGTCTAGGGTACCCCCCTAACCCCCCTAATAAAGTTTTAACCCCTTGATCACCCCCTGTCACCAGTGTTGCTAAGCGATCATTTTTCTGATCGCTGTATTAGTGTCACTGGTGACGCTAGTTAGTGAGGTAAATATTTAGGTTCGCCGTCAGCGTTTTATAGCGACAGGGATCCCCCTATACTACCTAATAAATGTTTTAACCCCTTGATTGCCCCCTAGTTAACCCTTTCACCACTGATCACCGTATAACCGTTACGGTTGACGCTGGTTAGTTCGTTTATTTTTTATAGTGTCAGGGCACCCGCCGTTTATTACCGAATAAAGGTTTAGCCCCCCGATCGCCCGGCGGTGATATGCGTCGCCCCAGGCAGCGTCAGATTAGCGCCAGTACCGCTAACACCCACGCACGCAGCATACACCTCCCTTAGTGGTATAGTATCTGTATGGATCAATATCTGATCCGATCAGATCTATACTAGCGTCCCCAGCAGTTTAGGGTTCCCAAAAACGCAGTGTTAGCGGGATCAGCCCAGATAACTGCTAGCACCTGCGTTTTGCCCCTCCGCCCGGCCCAGCCCAGCCCACCCAAGTGCAGTATCGATCGATCACTGTCACTTACAAGGCACTAAACGCATAACTGCAGCGTTCGCAGAGTCAGGCCTGATCCCTGCGATCGCTAACAGTTTTCTTGGTAGCGTTTTGGTGAGCTGGCAAGCACCAGCCCCAGGCAGCGTCAGATTAGCGCCAGTACCGCTAACACCCACGCACGCAGCATACGCCTCCCTTAGTGGTATAGTATCTGAACGCATCAATATCTGATCAGATCTATACTAGCGTCCCCAGCAGTTTAGGGTTCCCACAAACGCAGTGTTAGCGGGATCAGCCCAGATACCTGCTAGCACCTGCGTTTTGCCCCTCCGCCCGGCCCAGCCCAGCCCACCCAAGTGCAGTATCGATCGATCACTGTCACTTACAAAACACTAAACGCATAACTGCAGCGTTCGCAGAGTCAGGCCTGATCCCTGCGATCGCTAACAGTTTTTTTGGTAGCGTTTTGGTGAACTGGCAAGCACCAGCCCCAGGCAGCGTCAGATTAGCGCCAGTACCGCTGACACCCGCGCACGCAGCATACACCTCCCTTAGTGGTATAGTATCTGATCGCATCAATATCTGATCCGATCAGATCTATACTAGCGTCCCCAGCAGTTTAGGGTTCCCACAAACGCAGTGTTAGCGGGATCAGCCCAGATACCTGCTAGCACCTGCGTTTTGCCCCTCCGCCCGGCCCGGCCCGGCCCAGCCCACCCAAGTGCAGTATCGATCGATCACTGACACTTACAAAACACTAAACGCATAACTGCAGCGTTCGCAGAGTCAGGCCTGATCCCTGCGATCGCTAACAGTTTTTTTGGTAGCGTTTTGGTGAACTGGCAAGCACCAGCAGCCTAGTACACCCCGGTCGTAGTCAAACCAGCACTGCAGTAACACTTGGTGACGTGGCGAGTCCCATAAGTGCAGTTCAAGCTGGTGAGGTGGCAAGCACAAGTAGTGTCCCGCTGCCACCAAAAAGACAAACACAGTCCCGTCGTGCCCATAGTGCCCTTCCTGCTGCATTCGCCAATCCTAATTGGGAACCCACCACTTCTGCAGCGCCCGTACTTCCCCCATTCACATCCCCAACCAAATGCAGTCGGCTGCATGAGAGGCATTTTTATGTCCTCCCGAGTACCCCTACCCAACGAACCCCCCCAAAAAAGATGTCGTGTCTGCAGCAAGCGCGGATATAGGCGTGACACCCACTATTATTGTCCCACCTGTCCTGACAATCCTGGTCTTTGCATTGGTGAATGTTTTGAATGCTACCATACACTAGTTGACTATTAGAAAAAACAGGACAAATCACCGCGCTATATAAAACTGAATAATGCAAAACCACCTATTGACAAATAAAAAATAAATTGTAAATTAAACCCAATCTAATGTGACAAATAAGTGATCAAATATATAAAGCAGCTGCTAAAACGTGAGATACACACATAACAAAATTAGGTAAAAGAGGAGCAGCGCTGTGAGAAATGTTCCATGTGATGAACAGAATTAGTACATAGGTAAAAAACCAAAAATTGGGATAGGCTCCAAGTTCATAGGTTATATAAACAACTGGACTGTCCTATTAAGAACCAATCTTGATGGTAAATACGGGACGTGAATATGGGAATCAATGAGTCCTTCACCACACCACTGTGATAATAAAATTGTGCGCTTACCAAATGGCAAGCTTAGAAGAGCTTGCGACCTTAACCCGGTCGGGGCCTTTCAAGGTGGAACCATCAAGGAGAGACACACCACTTGGTTTGAATTAGGCACACTGTTCTTCCAGTTACCACTCTAAATGGAGATGTGACCCCAGGCTAGGGATAAACCTCCAAGGAGGTATACCAGAGAAAGAAGGAAAGCAACATAGCGTAATCCTGCTTCCACTTTTATTAAAATCAAAAAGAAATGCACTTACATGTAAAAGGATAACAATAAAACATTAGAGCCGGCCGGCTAGAAAGCGAACGCCCGTCCTGTAGACTGTAGACGGTAAATGCAGCACGTCAGCACGTCAGCACGCCCGACGTACGTTTCGTCACACTCTGACGTCGTCTGGGGCACCTAGTTGACTATTAGCGTAGGGTACAGCATTGCACAGACTAGGCACACTTTCACAGGGTCTCCCAAGATGCCATCGCATTTTGAGAGACCCGAACCTGGAACCGGTTACAGTTATAAAAGTTAGTTACAAAAAAAAGTGAAAAAAAAAAAAAAACACAAACAAAAATATAAAATAAAAAAAAAATAGTTGGCGTTTTATTGTTCTCTCTCTCTCTATTCTCTCTCTATTGTTCTTCTCTTTTTTACTGTATTCTATTCTGCAATGTTTTATTGTTATTATGTTTTATCATGTTTGCTTTTCAGGTATGCAATTTTTTATACCTTACCGTTTACTGTGCTTTATTGTTAACCATTTTTTTTGTCTTCAGGTACGCCATTCACGACTTTGAGTGGTTATACCAGAATGATGCCTGCAGGTTTAGGTATCATCTTGGTATCATTCTTTTCAGCCAGCGGTCAGCTTTCATGTAAAAGCAATCCTAGTGGCTAATTAGCCTCTAGACTGCTTTTACAAGCAGTCGGAGGGAATGCCCCCCCCCCCCCAACGTCTTCCGTGTTTTCCTCTGGCTCTCCTGTCTCAACAGGGAACCTGAGAATGCAGCCGGTGATTCAGCCAGATGACCATAGAGCTGATCAGAGACCAGAGTGGCTCCAAACATCTCTATGGCCTAAGAAACCGGAAGCTACGAGCATTTTATGACTTAGATTTCGCCGGATGTAAACAGCGCCATTGGGAAATTGGGAAAGCATTTTATCAAACCGATCTTGGCGTGGTCAGATGCTTTGAGGGCAGAGGAGAAATCTAGGGTCTAATAGACCCCAATTTTTGCAAAAAAGAGTACCTGTCACTACCTATTGCTATCATAGGGGATATTTACATTCCCTGAGATAACAATAAAAATGATTTAAAAAAAAAAAAAAATGAAAGGAACAGTTTAAAAATAAGATAAAAAAATAATAATAATAAAGAAAAAAAAAAAAAAAAAAAAAAAAAAAAGCACCCCTGTCCCCCCTGCTCTCGCGCTAAGGTGAACGCAAGCGTTGGTCTGGCGTCAAATGTAAACAGCAATTGCACCATGCATGTGAGGTATCGCCGCGAAGGTCAGATCGAGGGCAGTAATTTTAGCAGTAGACCTCCTCTGTAAATCTAAAGTGGTAACCTGTAAAGGCTTTTAAAGGCTTTTAAAAATGTATTTAGTTTGTCGCCACTGCACGTTTGTGCGCAATTTTAAAGCATGTCATGTTTGGTATCTATGTACTCGGCCTAAGATCATCTTTTTTATCTCATCAAACATTTGGGCAATATAGTGTGTTTTAGTGCATTAAAATGTAAAAAAGTGTGTTTTTTCCCCAAAAAATGCGTTTGAAAAATCGCTGCGCAAATACTGTGTGAAAAAAAAAAATGAAACACCCACCATTTTAATCTGTAGGGCATTTGCTTTAAAAAAAATATATAATGTTTGGGGGTTCAAAGTAATTTTCTTGCAAAAAAAAATTATTTTTTTATGTAAACAATAAGTGTCAGAAAGGGCTTTGTCTTCAAGTGGTTAGAAGAGTGGGTGATGTGTGACATAAGCTTCTAGATGTTGTGCATAAAATGCCAGGACAGTTCAAACCCCCCCCAAATGACCCCATTTTGGAAAGTAGACACCCCAAGCTATTTGCTGAGAGTCATGTTGAGTCCATGGAATAATTTATATTGTGACACAAGTTGCGGGAAAGAGACAATTTTTTATTTTTTTTATTTTTTTTTGCGCAAAGTTGTCACTAAATGATATATTGCTCAAACATGCCATGGGAATATGTGAAATTACACCCCAAAATACATTCTGCTGCTTCTCCTGAGTACGGGGATACCACATGTGTGAGACTTTTTGGGAGCCTAGCCGCGTACGGGACCCCGAAAACCAAGCACCGCCTTCAGGCTTTCTAAGGCCGTAAATTTTTGATTTCACTCTTCACCGCCTATCACAGTTTCGGGGGCCATGGAATGCCCAGGTGGCAAAAAAAACCCCCAAATGACCCCATTTTGGAAAGTAGACACCCCAAGCTATTTGATGAGAGGTATAGTGAGTATTTTGCAGACCTCACTTTTTGTCACAAAGTTTTGAAAATTGAAAAAAGAAAAAAAAAATTTTTTTTTCTCGTCTTTCTTTATTTTCAAAAACAAATGAGAGCTGCAAAATACTCACCATGCCTCTCAGCAAATAGCTTGGGGTGTCTACTTTCCAAAATGGGGTCATTTGGGGGGGGTTTGTGCCACCTGGGCATTCCATGGCCTCCGAAACTGTGATAGGCAGTGAGGAGTAAAATCAAAAATGTACGCCCTTAGAAATCCTGAAGGCGGTGCTTGGTTTTCGGGGTCCCGTACGCGGCTAGGCTCCTAAAAAGTCCCACACATGTGGTATCCCCGTACTCAGGAGAAGCAGCTAAATGTATTTTGGGGTGCAATTCCACATATGCCCATGGCCTGTGTGAGCAATATATCATTTAGTGACAACTTTGTGCAAAAAAAAAAAAAAAAAAAAATTGTCACTTTCCCGCAACTTGTGTCAAAATATAAAACATTCCATGGACTCAACATGCCTCAAAGCAAATAGCTTGGGGTGTCTACTTTCCAAAATGGGGTCATTTGGGGGGGGTTTATGTCATCTGGGCATTTTATGGCCTTCAAAACCGTGATAGGTAGTGAGGAGTAAAATCAAAAATGTACGCCCTTAGAAATCCTGAAGGCGGTGCTTGGTTTTCGGGGCCCCGTACGCGGCTAGGCTCCCAAAAAGTCCCACACATGTGGTATCCCCGTACTCAGGAGAAGCAGCTAAATGTATTTTGGGGTGCAATTCCACATATGCCCATGGCCTGTGTGAGCAATATATCATTTAGTGACAACTTTTTGTAATTTTTTTTTTTTTTTTTTTGTCATTATTCAATCACTTGGGACAAAAAAAATGAATATTCAATGGGCTCAACATGCCTCTCAGCAAATTCCTTGGGGTGTCTACTTTCCAAAATGGGGTCATTTGTGGGGGTTTTGTACTGCCCTGCCATTTTAGCACCTCAAGAATCGACATAGGCAGTCATAAATTAAAGGCTGTGTAAATTCCAGAAAATGTACCCTAGTTTGTAGACGCTATAACTTTTGCGCAAACCAATAAATATACACTTATCGACATTTTTTTTACCAAAGACATGTGGCCGAATACATTTTGGCCTAAATGTATGACTAAAATTGAGTTTATTGGATTTTTTTTAGAACAAAAAGTAGAAAATATCTTTTTTTTTCCGTGTATAGCGCAAAAAATAAAAACGGCAGAGGTGATCAAATACCATCAAAAGAAAGCTCTATTTGTGGGAAGAAAAGGACGCAAATTTCGTTTGGGTACAGCATTGCATGACCGCGCAATTAGCAGTTAAAGCGACGCAGTGCCGAATTGTAAAAAGTGCTCTGGTCAGGAAGGGGGTAAATCCTTCCGGGGCTGAAGTGGTTAATAAAACGAACAAGGGAAGTAGCAGGAAAGAGGTAGTAGGAAAGCTGCAGGGAAGCTCAAATACCTTTCTGTTGTATTTCTTCAGAAAATTCTTTGTAATTGAACACTTGTAATTGAATAGTCCCCCTTTCGTAGGATTCAATCTTTGCCCGCCTGGATAGGCCTCTCTCACTTGCCTAGCAGCCAGTACGCAGCACGAACAAAAGTCTCTGCCACAGACTTATCCGGAACAAAACCCGTACGATCCCCTGCCACAGGATGTATTGGTTTGTGATGAATGTCAGATACAGTACTTGAACCTTTAAGCCAACCCGGCAGTACTATACTGTAAGATTACTTCAGAATGCGTCCTCCAACCGAGTCACCAGGCCCCTCTCCAGACCAGCACTCTGCATGATCCTTCCATGACGGGTCCTCCCCTGGGATCTTCTTGGTTGTCCAGCTTCTTCACTCTGGATAGACAGCTCAGGACCATTCCTCCGCTGCTGTGGTAGGCCCCAGACAGGCTTCTGGGCCCACCCACAGGCCACAGCGACGCGGGCCTCCGGAACGGAGGACCACGAGGTAGTTTTCCTTAGTGCATACCTGTCGGCCAGGAGGGCCAGCAAGTGGCAGAAAATGAACCCTAAAACATGGCGTCTGTTCCATAAATACCCTCTCCCAGAATGCAACTTGGACGACCACCTCCACCGAGTTATCGCCGGGACAGAAGAGCACTCATTCGCTTCAACACGCTGCTTTTCCAACACCTGCCGATGGTGACAACGACACCCACCGGCACAATGTGGAACTGCATGCAATGTCAGCCAAGCTGGAACAGAGGCAAATCTAACTTCTTATAATAAGTGACCCACTAAATTTACCTATCAGCGGTAGATAAAATCTACCAGCGCTACATATATATATATATATATATATATATATATATATACACCATAGATAATAGAGATTAGTCTTCCTGTATTGGCAAACACACTGCTCATTAGCATCGTAATGCATCATCCTGCATATCTTTTGCAATAATAAATTGGGTTCACTTAGACCAGGGGGTATGCAACTTTAAAGAGGTGGAGATCTACCTGAACAGCATGGGTAAGGTAAAAGATCACCGGACACAGTGTCTCAGCCTCACATTTGATTTAAACCTATACTATTATGCCCGGTGTATTGCTTCACACTGACCTGAAGATCACTTCTTTCATCCTGCTAAGACTGCTGGCCGGGATAAGAGATGGAATGCAGCTGGTATCACTCCACATGGGACAGGAGCAGCGCTACAGAGGAGGCATCGGCTTATGCGGCTCTTGCTCCCTACTACAGCTTTTACAAGTAGTCCCTCTGCATTGTACTCTGGGATGGTGGGGAATTCTGTCTGCATTCCTTTTCTTTTTAGATTTTTATTTTCTTTATTTTTACCTGGTGATCCTGCCTGTATAAGACTATTTTAACAGACCAAGCTGTGCCGCAAAAGTGCCAGTTAGAGGGTTGAGACAATTATTTAACACTGATAGGAGTTCTTACAGTGGTCAGCTTTTATTCTTTTATGTAACTCCCCCCCCAAAAAAAAATTCTGCATTTGTCAAAAAAAAAAAAATGTTAGCTAAAATTTGGCCTAAATTTGTTAATCAAGTCCATCCAAATCTACTAGTCTAAAACAACCCTCTCCCTAGATGGACAATCCTGCTGTCTAAGTAAAAAACATGCAACCCACAAAACGCCAACATGTCCCATAAGCCACATATAGCACAGCCCATTTAAATCAATGGGCTGCCCCTATGCGAGTCACAGGAAAAACAAGCCACAAAACGTTCACTCCCACTATGCTAGATGTGAATGGGGCCTGAAAGTGAAATAGGTGCGAACAATGAGGCTCCATTCCCATCTGTGCGTCTCCTTTCACGCATCAAGCTTTGGGGCGATTGCTGTGTGTAGGGCAGCCCATTCAGGTGGATGGGTTGCCCTATGTGTGATGAGTGAAAATGCTCCAAAAACACCCCCCCCCTAAAAAAAAAAAGACGCATGTGGGAATGCGAGTTTCATGCTATACAGAGATGTGAAAGGGGTTGACAGCTGAGTGTTTGTGACCACTCCCTCCTATGTATTTGTATAAAGATGGCCATACACTATGCAATCTGATTGTGTATTGGGGGTTTAGTGAGAAGATTGATCACTGATTGATTTCATTAAAAAAATGTGCAGCTGGGAATGGGTGGGTGGATGATGCAAGGTGGATGCTAATGAGGTCAGCTGGTCAACTCCTTCCTGTGTCATGACCTACAGTCTGTAAGGACGTAAGACAGAAGCAATAGATACGTTTGGAAACATGGATGGAGGACAGTAAGGTACGTGTCTGTAAATTTTATGGAAAGCTTTGATATTTTTGAAACAAAAAGTACATGAATGCTATATTGGTACATAGGGTAGCTGGAATTTAGAAGAAAAAAAAAAGGTGAACTTATCCTTTTATCCTTATCCTAACATTTTTATCCTTATCCTAACATTTTCAGCAACTTGAGCTACAGTAGCTCTTCTATTGGATTGAATTACAAGGGCCAGCCTCTGCTCCCTGCATGCATCAGTGAGTCTTGGTCCCCCATGACCCTGTCGCTAGTTCACAGCTTTTCCTTCCATGGACCACTTTTGGTCTGTCCTGATCACTGCAGACTGAGAACATCTCACAAGATCTGCAGTTTTGGAGAGGCTCTGACCCAGTTGTCTAGCCATTACAATTTGGTCCTTGTCAAAGTCCCTCAAATCTTTATTCTTGCCCATTATTTCTGCTTTCAACACATCAACTTCAGGGACATATAAAGAGGGGTTGAGGGGCGGGACTTTGAGTGAAGCACACGGATGCATTAAAGAAATGAATTTAGAAAATGGTTTATTAATTGAGTCATCTTAGAGCATAAGTTGGGGGTATACAGTTCAGTACATAAATTGGATATCAATACCTCAAATTACATATCACATATAAATGCATTGTCCAACCAAGGTTTAAAACAGTATTTTACAAATACACGGGTCACGTCATAACATGATTAATTGCATTGCAGTGAATACTCATAAAAGTAGCTTGCGCATTAAAGCGCCGTTAGAAATAATAGTAAAGATAAGATAAGTAGGAAAAATTATTTAAAAACATACATATTGACTCTGTTAGAAGATAAATGTCAGTATTTTACAGTTGCACGGGTCACTTCAGAGCGTGATTAATTGCAGTGTAAATGATACTGGAAAACAAAAATGACAATTTCCTATATGTGTAGTGTGAGCACGCATGGGGGTCACTGTCCGTCATTGTGCATATCCTGTGTCACTCTTGTTACTTCCCGGAGCTGTGACTAGCACTGTGGGTTTTCCCACCGCCCCTTCCTCCCATAGGGCGGGTGGGATTTCCCCCACTGCTCGTCAGCGTTATGCAATCAGTGTCAGCCGTTTGGTGTCTACTCGGCACCTATAAACCAGCTGACCGGCTTCTCCATCTCCAGCAGTGGGGAGACCAGGTTGACGCCCAGGGCTGGCTATGCCGGGCTCCTTTGGTGTGTTCCCTGTTCCTCACTTGGCTATAGCATGACGTTGGAGGTCGGATCTGGACGGCTCACCCGGTTGGGGTTTTTACCCCCCCAAGGTGTGATTGGCACCTCTGTCTTTGATGCTTAATCCTATCCTCACACCACTTTCCTTTGGTTTTCTTGTCCAATTTCACTGTGCAGCAGGCAATCTCTTTTTTTCACTTTATTCAATCTTATTTGCTTTTTCTCCCTTTTCCTCCCCTTTCTCTCTTTCCTCCTCTCTTCCCATTGCCCATCTTTCCTCTCCTTTTCCTTTCTTCTCTTTATTTCTCCTTGTCTTTTCACTATGATCCTCATCATTTCTCACTCTCCACCACTACACATTTCCCCCCCATATTCTCTTTCCATTCCAGTGCACCTCATTCACTGGTTGTTTTTTCTCCAGCAGGTTCCCCCGCCTGGGGTCATTCACTTCTCCCATGCACCATACCTCCCATTCACCTTTTTCCTGTCACTACTTGGGGCCATTGCCGCTGCTGGCTGCGCTGCCGGGTCGGGCCCCCTCAGCTCCGGGGAGTGGCATCCTTGGCCGGATTGTCCTGTGCGGCGATGATCTCTCCCATGCGTGGTCACGCTCATGTAAGTTTGTGGGACAAATGTATGGATATGTGTGGGGTTTTTTGACATTTTCTGCATTTGCCCATGCATTTTTTCAGATAACCACCCATGTCCCTATTTTTTCATCTTTTTAGATAACCAATACGGTTTTGCTCCTGATGAGCGACTTTAAGGTCCCGAAACGCGTAGAGCTAACAACTACCGTTACAACAGTGTATCCATGAACCTACCACGGCCGTTTCCTTTCACCCAGTATATGTACTCCTTTTTTCCCAAGTGATGCTTTAATGCATCCATTTTTGTTTTCCAGTATCATTTACACTGCAATTAATCACGCTCTGAAGTGACCCGTGCAACTGTAAAATACTGACATTTATCTTCTAACAGAGTCAATATGTATGTTTTTAAATAATTTTTCCTACTTATCTTATCTTTACTATTATTTCTAACGGCGCTTTAATGCGCAAGCTACTTTTATGAGTATTCACTGCAATGCAATTAATCATGTTATGACGTGACCCGTGTATTTGTAAAATACTGTTTTAAACCTTGGTTGGACAATGCATTTATATGTGATATGTAATTTGAGGTATTGATATCCAATTTATGTACTGAACTGTATACCCCCAACTTATGCTCTAAGATGACTCAATTAATAAACCATTTTCTAAATTCATTTCTTTAATGCATCCGTGTGCTTCACTCAAAGTCCCGCCCCTCAACCCCTCTTTATATACCAATATGGGATGGAGGATGGGATCTGTACGGCCCCCCTTCCTCATACAAAGTCCCACCTTTTTGTTATTTTTCTTTTGTTCAACTTCAGGGACATGTTTAGTTGCTGCCTAATATATCTCACCAACTTTTAGATGGCATTGTCACAAGATAATTAATGTTATTCACTTTACCTGTCAATAGTCATAATGCTATGGCTGATTGGTGTATTTTATATAAGGTAAGAGCAACTTTGTGTCAATTTTAGGCAAAATGTGCATTTAATGTATGGTAAACCTTTGTAAACAGCAAACATATTCTAATCTCTTGAAATTTGGGTCTACACAGTCTTTACAGTAGGTTTTAATATTTTCCCTTCCTTTATTTCATCTGCTCTGCATATAATTTACACTATAATTATTAATTTACACTTTTATTAGTATTATAGTGAAGGTTATTGTATTCCATAGAGATGTATGGAATACCAAGGTGTCACAACGGAGTGCTGTTCTCAAAACCTTTAAAATGGTTGTAAACCTCAGACATGAAATATGAACAAAGCATATCCATCCATAGTGTGTACTTGTTTCAATTAAGAGCAGTAAGTGTCATTTCTATCTGCTTCCTCCTTCCTCTGCTATCAGCATGCCGTTTTCCTGATACCAAGAGGTAAAGAGGTTACAGGGGAGATATCTCCAGCACACAGCCTGTGATTAACAGCCTCAGCTCTGTTCCTATGCGCAGGGGGATGTGGCCCTTCCCTCCAATCAGCTCTCATAGCTCTTCTCACTGAGCTCTGCAGAGTGTAACTTTAGCTCTCAGCCCCCTTTCCAAAAGCTCAGCCAAGCTTTATAAATTCTGCACTTTGAACGGATGTAGAGAAGAGACGGCTGCAGACAGACAGGTACAACTTATGTAGGACGATTTGTTTCATCTCTGTGTATAACCAGAGGCCAGTCACTTCACTGGGTATATGGAAGGGTTTACAACCACTTTAACTTCCTGGCCACAGCGCAGGCCTACATTCCCGGGAGGCCGTCATATGACGGCCTCCCCTGTGCACGCTCCCTGCGCGCGCCCTGCAGGGCGCGCGCCGGGCGCGTTGTGATCACCGAGTCACTGAGACTCGGCTGATCACCGATCTGTGTAAGGGGCCGGTCCCGGCCCCTTACCATGTGATCAGCTGTCAGCCAATGACAGCTGATCACATGATGTAAACAAAAGATCGGTAATCGTTTTTTTTTTTACTCACGCTGACAGCGCGAGTAGAAAAAAAAGCCGATCACCGGATCGGATGTGAGGGACATCGGTCCCCAAGTGGAAGAGGCACATCTGCCTCATCAGTGCCCACTAAAAGTGCCACCTAACAGTGCCCACAGTGCCACCTAACAGTGCCCACAGTGCCACCTAACAGTGCCCACAGTTCCACCTAACAGTGCCCACAAGTGCCACCTATTAATGCCCACAAGTACCACCTATCAATGCCCACCTGTAGTGCCAATCAGTGCCACCTGCCAGTGCTGCCCATCACTGCCACCCATCAGTGCCCATCACTGCCACCCATCAGTGCCCATCACTGCCGCCTATCAGTGCCCATCACTGCTGCCTCATCAGCGTACATCAATGAAGGAGAAAAATTACCCGTTTAAAATTTTTTATAATAAAATATAAAAAAATAAACTTTTTTTTAAAAAAAAAATTCAGTTTTTTACATTTTTTTAATAAAAAGTAAAAACTGCAGAGGTGATCAAATACCACCAAAAGAAAGCTCTATTTGTGGTGAAAAAATGATAAAAATTTCATTTGGGTACAGTGTTGTATGACCGCGCAATTGTCATTCAAAGTGCGTCAATGCTGAAAGCTGAAAATTGGTCTGGATAGGAGGGGGGTTTAAGTGCCCGGTAAGCAAGTGGTTAAAGCATGTTTAAAGATACAGATCCACTGCTTCAATAAGCCAAAGAAGCACTGAATGTCAGATTCACCAGGTTATAGGTTTTTGTACAATAAGCATCATTTCCCACTAAGGAACAGTCATCAGTTGATGTTATTTGATCCAGTGACTGTGCGGGTGAATATTCCTGGCATTGTTTTATCAATCTGGTGAATGTAATTGTGTAAATACAGTATGTCCACAGGACAGTATATAGCTTTACAACGTAACTTCCCATGCATATTTAGTACTTATTAAATCTCAAAACGTGTATACTGTATCTCTGCATTATATACTTGAAGTAAAGCTTTACTGAGAGAATTGTGTAGGCTGCCATCACTGCCAGCCTTTTTTATATGCTGGTGGCCTATCTCTGGCTTCATTTCTTTCTAAGTAACTTGTTAAAGTACAAGTGTGCAGCATGTAAAGTGAGAATTCTTGATCAGGTCAGCTGCTCACAATTTTGCAGCCAAAGAATGAGGACGATAGTAAAACAGCTTTCAGAAGTAGAGACCAGTAATGGAAAAATGAACTTTTAATACGGACACTCGCACTATAAGCATACTCCATTCCAAAACATTGCCATGCTCGATTTGAAGCCGATTTGTAAGTAGTGGGGCTGTTTGTTGGCCCTGGGGATAATCTGTTTGATTATTTGATATTAATATTTGGTCATAAATCTTCTATATTGAGATTTTACCTTGTAGATCTGCATTTTGCATCTACTCCTGAGGAAGTGAACAGAGATTCACGAAATGCGTTGAGTTGTCAGATGCAAATTGCCATACAATCATGTAACAATGTTTAGAATGTATATGTGTAACAACATTATGACTGTGTATGAATTTATATTGACACGTTATATACTACAAATCAGCCTAATATTATTTTAACTGGATTTTATAATGATGACATTTGTATTAATAAACTAATCCACATAATCCCATAACCGTTTGCTCCCAAGGCAGACAGGAAAAATAGAACAATGGGATACAGCCACTTAACAATAAACACATAATCCCCACCTCAAATTATCTAGCAACGGTCTATGAGACACGCCTACCAGTGGTGGCTGGTGGTTTTTTTTTGGGGGGGTAGCAGACACCTACCCCCCCGCTGTTTGCCGGTTGGTCCGGCACTTACCCCATCTAGGTGGGTAGCGGGCAGTGGCTCCATGTCCTCTCCTCCATTGGTGGCTTCCAGCATGCAGCTCCACCCCTCCTCCTAGGTGTCCAATAGGATCGCCTGTCCTTTCAGCCAATTGGGTGACGGTGTCAAAACCGGTTTCCTGATTTGCTGGGAGGAGGATCAGTGTTACAATAGCGAATATTCATTCGCTGTTGTAACACACCTGGGTGGGCTGTGAGCGCATTCCCTGCGGCCCGAGCCCACCCTATATTGAAGGCTATTAGAGCCTCTGGCTCTAATCAGTGCTTCAAAAAAACACCCCCAGCGCACTGGAATCCATGCATCTGGTGTCCTGAAAGGGGCCGACACATGGATAGGGGGAGGTGGCGATGGATGGGGGGGTGCCGATGCCCCCTTAATGGATGGGCCGCCCCTGACTCCTACAATATTCTAGCAGTCTTAAAGGTGGAATTATTTGTCTTAATATATTTCTTGAGGGAGATTGTTCATAAATATTAATGTCCCAAGTGAAAGAGCCCCTTCATTCTTTTAACACAAACCACACATATAGAACTCAGGATAACAAGGGTAAAATGAAATGCTTAGTCTGGTGTAGTTGTACTGGGAGTTTGGTTAGTGTAGACCCAACTGGGGTTCTTAGTCACCCTGTGCCCCTAAAAGACATAATAAGGGCCCTAGGGGAGCTGAACAAGGAGTTTCCCGATCTCTCTAAAGTAAGCTGGGTTCCACCCCCTCCCCCACCCAAAGTGCCTCCCGTCACAGAATAGAGACCCTTTTTTGTTATTAATGGAATCATGCCCCATTGTTGGTGTCAGTGGGAGGAATAGTGCTTCAAGGGCCAGATAAAGGCAGGCAAAGGGCTGCAGTTTGGAGACCACTGCTATGGTCTGATATATTAAAGTATACTTTTTTTTTGTTTTGGATAGAGTGGAGAGGGATTAGAACTTTTGTCAGTTTTTATTGCTATCTGTGACCTCATTAGGGAGGATGTGTCCTGTTTACCATTAGCATTAAAAATGAAAGTAAAAGCAAATCCCAAATTTTGGGTTGTCCCCAGAAAAGTAATAGAGGGGAAATCTTCCAATTGGGACACTAGTTCTGGTGACCTGGGGGTCCCCAAGGGATTCCATTAGTCTGCAGGGATTTCTTCTTACCTCCTGTCTGGCTATGGGACAGGGAGCGAATCTCCCTAATGGGGCACAGATGGTGAAAAGAAAATTTGACAGGAGTTATAACTGTCCCTTGCTCTATCCAAAATGAAGAAAAAAAAGTTTTGCCTGTAGTTCTACTTTAACAAACTAACTGCATGTGATAAATCCTGTCTGAATTTTAAAGTGTAACTCCTCTTCCAGAGGAAAAGAAAACCATCCCCTCAATGCCATGTATGAAGCACAACATTCTTATTTAAACATTATTTATTTTTTAATAATGTTTACAATGAAACATAAAATAATACTGCTCATATAACTGTCTTCTTTTCTGTTGAAACTGGATTTCAACCAAATCCTTCTCCTTGCCCGCCTGCTATAGTCACATGATCAGTTTTAGTGTTAACATTAAAAGAAAAACTTCTGTAAAGAATGTCCCCTCTGTTGTCATCATTACACAGGATTTTTGAGCACAAAACAACAAATAAAAGGAGCACACCTAGCCCTGTGGAAGTCAATGGATGCACAAGCCCAGAAATAAAATCAAAATTCACTTTAACCTCTTACCGACTGTGTTATAGCCAAATGATGGTTACAGCGGGTCGCACATTTCCGGGAGAGCATCTATTGACGTCCTCTTAGAACCCTGCCTCTCCGCACACATCGGGAGCGCTCTGTGATCGCTGTACCCTTTGGACACAGCGATCACAGATTGGGGTAAAGGACCAGTCAGAATGGCTCTTTACCATGTGATCAGCTTTGCCCAATCACAGTGTAAACAGGATCCACTGGCTTGGTGATGTATCAGTCTGGGCACTCCTGCATCTCAAGCTTTTTCACTTTATATTAACCCCTTTCACCTGGGTGCCTCCGTTGGATGGACTCCGCTTGCTCAGCGGGGGATTGCTCTGCTGATCCCCGCTGAGGAGGCGGATGACAGCTCTGTCTCCGCTCACTGTGCAAAGTCCCGCTCTCCTCTATGGGGAGATCGGATAAAAATGGACGGCCTGCCCATTTTCATCTGATCCGCCAGACAGATGGAAAATAGTAGCACCATCTGTCTGGATTTGGTGGACAGGATAAGCTCAGATAGCGGCGGATGTCCATAGGAGTGAATGGAAGGACCGATCAGGTCCACCTGAAAAACTGACAGTCGGACCTGATCGGACAGCCCATGTGAAGGGAGCCAAAAGGGTAAAACATATCTTGATGCATAAGCACAATTTTGCAACTGTGACATGTGTTGATAAAACCATACATATCTTCGCAACTACTTTGTGCATCCAGGTGGATTATACCTTGTTTTTTTCCAGGACAAAATTTTAAAATGTAGCTGTATATTTCTTGCTACTACTATAACCTTCCACCTAAGAACAACCAAAATAAATTCTCCTGCTCTTGATGATCGCAGCAATACCACATATGTGTATGTTATTTGTTGTTTGTACACGTAGCCCAGAAACAATAGTGTGCATAGTGCACATTTTGCTGACATACTGACTGACACTAGGAAAAAAAAATAACTTGTCCAAAAAAAAATACTGACCCTGACATTGACCCAAACACTAATCTAGGTATTTTTTTTTATTTCCTTCTTATTATTTTTTTACACTTTTTTTTCTCCCTGCAAGGAAATAGAGATACAATGTATCTCTCTACTCCATTCACAGAGAGAGAAAACATGGGGGGTGGGCTTCACAGGGACTGATCACTGTGGTAGCCAATCAGAGACTAGCAATCGCAATCACAGCGATCAGGTGTTTGGGATCCCAATCATTAGTACGCGGCTCTCGGTGAGACCTTGGTCTCTGTGCTGGGAGAGTACTGTGCGGCATGATCCCAGTACAAAGGGAAATACGCAAATATGCGACCCCATGGAAAAAAAAACATCTAGTGGGGCCGCTTATTTGTGAGAGGTCGGCATCAAGGAGTAAAGTGAATTTCGATTTTTTTTCCTCTTCCCGGGCTTGTGGCTTTATTGACTTCCACAGGACTGGGAGCGCTCCTTTATTTGCTGTTTTGTGCTCAGGTCTCATTGCTGGTGGGATGAGTAGTTGAAGCTGCCCTTACTGTGGTTATCTATATATGCCCTTGGAACCTCATTGCGCTTGGTACTTTTTTTTTTTTTTTACACAAGATTTCAGGCAGTAAAATGGTACCTTGGATTACGAGCATAATTCGATCCAGAAGAATTCTTGTAATCCAAAGCACTCGTATATCAAAGCAAGTTTCCCCATAGGAAATAATGGAAACTCAGATAATATGTTTCCGTGGCACTGCTAGTGTATGCAGTACCGCATGTAACCAGAGGTGGGGGGGCGCCGGAGACATTTGAAAACACTTGTATCCGCTCAGATGCACTCGGGAACGGAGTGCTTCCCAGTGTCACTGGCACCGGCGCCCCCGCACCTCTGGCCAAAAGCGGTACTGCACACCCCAGAGGCTTGAATCCTGCTCATTTTGCGAGACAATGCTAGTCAGGATTTTAAAAAAATAATAGCTCTTATTGCGAAACGCTCGTAAACCGCGTTGCTCGCAATCCGAGGTATTACTGTATTTGAAAATCACAGTTGCTGCTTCATGAAACAGGTCCTTTTTAACAACATAAAATATGGAATGGAATGTTCCTTTAAGTGGAAGTATTATGAAGAGTAAAGTGAACATCGGGTGAGTCTGATTAATGAAGGCTGTAATAATGGACACTGTAAGAAGAGTGTAGCAGTTTCTCTTGAATCTGGGCAGATTAATTGCTTAAATTTTGAAGATGATAGCTGAATGGCTTGTTTGAGCGATGGCCCAGCTTATGCTCCAGTCTGCATACGTAAATCTGCCTCAGCATGAGTCAGCATAAAATAAGTTAACTAATTCAACCCGTTCGCTGGAAGGTATAAAATCCAACTCTGAATGTGTTCAGGAGGTATGTACTGACAGGTTAAATAGCATGCCAACTGCAAATTGATTTTTAAAGAGACTGGATTATATATGAATTACCTTCTATTGTAGAGGGTTTGCAGGAGGTCTATTCCTAGCAAAGAATTTAAACATAACTAAAACATATCCAGAAGGCTGATTTTAACCTTGATTTAATGTAGTTTAGCATTATCACATAATGGAGTTGACTGGTGTGAGTAATCATGTCTAGCCATTAGGGCTCAATCATATCTGACCATTCCCGTGTGATATGGTGTTTGTTAAAGCTGAATGCTGAGGAATACAAAAATGCTTGAAGTGGGGCTGACCCCGCATTGCAAGGGTCAAATGTTCGCTTATGTCTAGGGCACCGAACAAAAAACGTACCCAATTCCTTGCTTCTGCAGGCTCCCTCCAGACCAGTGCCCAAAGCCTCTTCTACCCCACAATCCAATGGTTGCATCCCCTTTGACGTCATCACGCACAATGCAAAACCCATAGCCCCGCATTGAACGTGAAGATGCTGAGGGCCAGTCAACAAGCACTGGGGATCGCCAGCTGCTGGAGGAGTGGGAATCGGTTAAGAGAAACGTTTTTTTTTTCCAGTACCCTAGACATAAACAAACATTTCACTCTTGCAATGCAGGGGCAGCTCGACCACAAGTGAGGATTTTTGTTTTCCCCAACATTCAGCTTTACCATACAATATAGCTATTTGCTAGGAATAGACGAACTGCAATAAAAGGTAATTCATAAATAATGATTTCCCCAGAGATCAGCTTGAATGTGTGTTGCATTAAAGCAATATTAAACCCAAATGCAAACATTTATTATAGTGAGACTTACCAATTTTTAGATGTGATGGCTGTATTAGGTTTCTTCTTTTGGCTTTCTTTCTTTTATTTTCTCCTGGTGATCCTGACTTATGCTGGCCATACACTATACGAAAAATCGGCCGAATAATCGTTCATATAGACACTTTGTTCGTTTTTTGGCAAGTTAATGGGCACAAATCGATAATCGTTTGTGACGTACGATAAATTGCAAGGTTAATGTGTTTCCCGTCCGAACTGTCTGCACTAGGTATATGTAAAAAAACGAACAAAAATGATTTATTTATGTCCACTGAACGATTTATCGGCCATTACATGATGGCACGATCGTTTGCGGTCACGGTCGAACGTTCGTTTTTCAAAAGTGCGTTCGACCGATTTTTCGTATAGTGTATGGCCAGCATAAGTCTATTATTTTTCAACAGTACAAGCTGTCCTGCAGTAGCAGTTAGATGGTTGAGACAAATCATTTACCACTGACAGGAGTGCTTACAATGGTCAGTATTTATTTATTTATTTAAAACCTTTATCCCAAAAGGAAAAGAACTGTTTTGTTTCAACTGCTTGAAAAATTTGAGCATTGAGTTTGTTTTAATTAGTTAGTGTATCTAAATATGATCGAACATTTAAAACTCTCTTTTCCCCAGATTGGCAATGCTATTGTCCAAAGGTGACTCTGTTGTTCCTTCAACCAGAGTATAGGCACCCTAAGGCGTGTGTTACTAGCCAGAACATCAGGTGACAATAGAGCGAAAAAAAGCCTAACAAAAAAAAGGAAACAAATGCAACCAGTGCATCCGGAAAGTATTCACAGTGCTTCACTTTTTCCACATTTTCTTATGTTGCAGCCTTATCCAAAAATGGACTAAATTCATTATTTTCCTAAAAATTCTACAAACAATACCCCATATAATGACAACGTGAAAGAAGTGTGTTTGAAATCTTTGCAAATATATATATATATATATATATAAAAATCGCATGTACATAGTATTCACAGCCTTTGCCTTGGCACTCAAAATTGAGCTCAGGTGTGCATCCTGTTTCCACTGATCATCCTTGAGTCTACCTGTGGTAAATTCAGTTGATTGAACATGATTTGGAAAGGCACACACCTGTCTATATAAGATCCCACAGTTAACAGTGCATGTCAGAACACAAACCAAGCCATGAAGTCCAAGGAATTGATTGTAGACCTCCGTGACAGGATTGTATGGAGGCACAGATCTGGGGAAGGGTACAGAAAAATTTCTGCAGCATTGAAGGTCCCAATGAGCACAGTGGCCTCCATTATCCATAAATGGAAGGAGTTTGGAAGCACCAGGGCTGTTTCTAGAGTGGGCCGCCTGGCCAAACTGAGCGATCGGGGGAGAAGTGCCTTAGTCAGGGAGGTGACCAAGAACTGACAGTCACTCTGACAGAGCTCTAGTGTTTCTCTGTGGAGAGAAGAGAACCTTTCAGAAGAACAGCCCACCTGGAGTTTGCCAAAAGGCACCTGAAGGACTCTCAGACCATGAGAAACAAACTCTAGTCTGATGAAACAAAGATTGAAATCTTTGGCTTGAATGGCAAGCTTCATGGCTCAAGAAAACCAGGCACCATCAGCATCATGATGTGGGGATGTTTTTCAGCAGCAGGAACTGGGAGACTAATCAGGATTGAAGGAAAGATGAATGCAGCAATGTACAGAGACATCCTTGATAAAAAAAACCTGCTCCAGAGTGCCCTGGACCTCAGACTGGGGCAAAGGTTCATCTTCCAACAGGACAGCAACAGCCAGGATAACAAAGGAGGGGCTACGGGACAACTTTGTGAATATCCTTGAGTTGACCAGCCAGAGTCCAGACTTGAACCCGATTGAACATCTCTGGAGAGATCTGAAATGGCTGTGCACCGACGCTCCCCATCCAACCTGATGGAGCTTGAGAGGTCCTGCAAAGCAGAATGAGAGAAACTGCCCAAAAATATGTGTGACAAGTTTGTAGCATCATACTCAAAAAGACTTGAGGCTGTAATTGTTGCCAAATGTGCTTCAACAAAGTATTCAGCAAAGGCTGTGAATACTTATGTGCATGTGATTTTTTTTCATTTTTGTAATAAATTTGCAAAGATTTAAAACAAACTATTTTAACGTTGTCATTATGGGGTATTGTTTGAGGAACTTTGAGGAAAATAATACATTTAATCAATTTTGGAATAAGGCTGTAACATAAAATGTGGAGAAAGTGAAGCGATGTGAATACGTATTATACATGTGAATAAGTATTTGTAAACTGCAATATGTTAAATTTTTGGTTTAATACCAGTTTAAGGTAGCTCATTCATATGCAAACACCAGAATGGACAAAAAAAAAATCTTACATGCACCATTTTATACTGACACAGTGCAGCACATTTATTGTTGCTCTACTGTGCGTTGTGGTGCCCAGCAACACAATTTTGTAAAAGGTGCATTGGGTTAATGCATTTGGTTGCCATTGACCACAACATACTGATGCAGGTAACATAGTAAGGGCCCTTTCACACTGTTCAATCAGGTCCGCCTGTCAGTTTTTCAGGCAGACCTGATCGGACCCTCCAGTCTCCCCTATGGTGCGGCGGATGTCAGCAGACACATGTCTGTTGACATCCGCTGCCATCCAATCCGATCCTGCTCGCAAAAAATAGATGGATGGTGGTCCTGTTTTCCATCCGTCTGGTGGATCGAATGGAAACAGACAGGTGGCCCGTTTCCATCCGATTTACCAATAGAGAAGAGCAGGACAGTGTCCGCTCTGCACAGCGGAGAGGACACAGACCTGTCATCTACCTGCTCAACAGGGAACAGCGGAGCAATCCCCCACTGAGCAAGTGGAATTCACTACACGGAGGCGCCCGTGTGAAAGGGGCCTTACACACACAACACACTGCACTAGAAGGGTATTAATGGTCTATTAAACAACAGGATACCTTAACATTTCATATTCCTGATATGTGTCTGTTCTACCACGTATTTCTGTTAAAAAGTATCCTTTTCTCTTTGTATCGATTCTTAAGTATGAAATACCTTGTGAGCCTGCCAGCCACCCTGCTTTCCTATTGCAAATTAACCACACTAGGCATGAGAGTACCCCAATTCCAGCATAGTCAGTTGCCTGGCTTTGTTGGGAGAACAGCCTGCCTTTCCTCCAATGGTCAGACTTCTGCTGACACCCCCCCCCCCCGCACAACCATTCACTGGGAAGATCAGTGTGCTGCTGCTTCTCCTCTAGCTCTCTTAGCCCCTTATGTAGCCAAGAACAGAGGTTATGTGATCACTAGGGTGACCACTTGTCCCAGATAGCCCGGGACAGTCCTGCCTTATTAAGGCCTGTCCCGGGCACCTTCATTCCAGGACAATACACTGTCCCAGAATGCAACTGGCACAGCCACCCTAACGACGAGCCAACGATGGAATCTGTCACTCCTTTCCCTCCTGTTCAGCTATCATGGTGTAGTAAAAGCTGGATGTTAGGGAGCAGGACTGGGAAGCCGGCCGCAGCATCCTTAACAACCGATGAGTCATCAGCTGTCAATGGGCTTCCATGCTGACAGCTGATTAATAGTTTAAAAAAAACAAAAAAAAACGGCGTGGGGTCCCCCCAAATTTAAAACCAGACCCTTATCCAAGCATGCAGCCCGGCAGGTCAGGAAAGCGGGGAGGACGAGCGGTCCCCCCCGAACCATACCAGGCCACATGCCCTCAACATGGGGGGGTGGGTGCTTTGAGGCAGGGGGCTCATATCCGGGTAAAGGAGCTGTTTCTTGCTATCGAGTTTCTGTTTACAGTATCTGGATGTTTTTATGGCGGTCACCTATGTTGTATACAAGGCTGGTTTTTATCTGAACAAATGTAAGTGAAATACTTTTTATTAAATGAATCATTTGGGATTTTACACTATCTGGCGTCTCCTTCATTTGCATGGTTAAATCTGGCCGTGGGGTGAATGGAGCCTGGTTTGATTATCCAATTAAAGTTCTTAATTTGATCAAAGGACACATTTCCAGCTGATGACCCCTGCAAAGATTACTACATCAAGCCTGTTTGACCCCCTGTAATAAAGGGTCCAGGCTCTCTGGTAAGTCTATATTGTTTGTGGTGGCGGCATCTGCACAAGGTGGAGGGTCTTCTGGATTCATCTGCACGAGGTAGAGGGTCTTCTGGATTCATCTGCACGAGGTGGAGGGTCTTCTGGATTCATCTGCAATTTCACGGATTTGTGTTTTTTGAAAGTTGGACTTTTTGTAACACTTTATGAGCAAACTTTATGTTTAGCGCAACAGTTTTTTTGTATATGTTATGTAATGTGATTATATCTCACTTTAGTGGTGCTGCTGGATATTTACACTGTAATGGTTTCATTTCATATGTATGATTTTTTTGCACAAGCACAGTATTGCTTTTGTATGAATAATACATTTAGAAGTACGACCTGTTTTAGGTAGCCAGTGATTGTGTGGTGCGCAATTGCAAAATCCGGAAAAATGTACAGGCAGCTATGTTTATAGCAATCTCAAGCATAACTTCAAAACAGTCCACTCGTGAAAGTAAGGGGTTGATTTACTAAAGCTGGAGAGTGCAAAATCAAGCTCACTTCTGCAGAGAAACCAATCAGCTTCCAATTTTTATTGCCAAAGCCTAATTGAACAAGCTGAAGTTAGAAGCTCATTGGCCACCATGCACAGCTGCACCAGATTCTAAGTGCCCCAGTTTTAGTAAATCAACCCCTAAGTGTCCACGATAGCATGGGGGATGTACAAAGTAGGCCGCTGTAACTAAGGCGCACATTGTATAACCAGCTGTCTAAACTGGTGACCACTGTTTACTTTGGTTTTTCCAAAAAATGACTAACAAAAAGGTATCAAAAATATGCTTTTTTTTTTTTTTTAAATGGGGGGGGGGTCTCTGGCAGGATGGGGCTGAGAGCTGTACTGAATGGTAACTGCAAGGTGCTGTGTCCTAATCCTTTATGTATGTATGAATGCAGAAGACCTGAGCAACAGGACCTTAAGGCTCATACCTGAGCAATCTGCAGAGACAGCTGTAGCCGCTTGTTTTTTTTAGCTTTTTACTTGTTTTTGGAGTGGCACCATCCATTTGAATGGGCCTTCCTCCGCTCCAAAAACGCTCAAAATAAGCTCATGTACCATATCTTGGCACAGAGCCAGAAGCGTTTGCTGTCGCCACGATGTGTCGCTCAACAATCACAAAAAAGTCGTACCCCGTTTGGGGTGCAGCTACGAAATAATGGCATCGCAAATGCATTCCCCCGCGATTTTTTAATCGTGCCCAGGTGTGAATGGAGCCTAAATGTGGGCACCACTCACTACAGCATTCAGCCCCATCCAGCACAGCCGGACATAGACTGACAGGCTGGATGTCTCACCTGTCCCTCCCATTCGCACTGAAACGCAAAGGTGGGACGCACTGCAGTTAGACAGCTCCAAGTGCAAGGATATACAGTATGCTCATCCTAAACTTCATTTAATCAATTTTTGTTTTATGAATATTTAGAAAACAAATATACATCAGGCTTCTTTCTATCCAGAAACACAGTATATCAGATATCGATGGCTTGATCAAATTACTTTAACATTTTCTTAACATTTTTCTTAAAGCTGCATTGTCCCCTGCCTGGCACAGTTGTACAGACTCCTTTATTAAATGATTATTATTTATTACTCCTGTATTAAAATTGCTTATTGTACCAATTGCAGGCATTGTTGATTATGAGTTGCAGCATGTCAGAGCCTACCTCATTTCCTGGCTGGAGGATATCCAGCATCATTTAGCTCTTACTTCCATAGCTTTACTCTCCCTAACCTGTCCCTTTTATTCAGTAGATTTCAGTTCTTTAAATCATAGAAGTTCAGTATCACACATGGACCTTACCTAGGGTGGTCTGCATGCAAATGCAGTCTGCCCACGTATGCTCACTCTTCCAGACTGACACCCACCAATTATAGCATTGATTTGCAAAACATTTCTCCCAAGAGCCAAACCACTGCTTGCATCAGAGCTGAGGGCTCTTTAGAGGGGTGCTAAGGCAAAGTCAGGGTGCTTTAATGTTTTTAGAGCTATGCACAGCATCCTGCTGACCAAACATGATGCTGCCTACACTGTATACAGAAGAACATAGACCTAGTAATGATGCCATTGGGTTTAAATAAAAGATTGAATAATAAATAAAACAATTTTATTTAAAATGTTCATTGGCAAAGTAAATGACTGCAAAATAAAAGCAGGATTAAACATTCATCCATACATTATTATATATACGTACATGCTGTTTCCCCCCCAGGTTAATCACATCAGTCAGTTATTGTAGTAATGCTGAGTTTTCCCCGGTCATTATAACCGATTTCAAATGGTGCTAGAAAAAGCAGAAGACTCTGAACACCAAAAGAAATCGGTCATCCTTTAAAAGGGGTTTGTATTACTGTTTCTTCGGAGGCAATCTTTTTAGTTGTTGTTGCGAGGTGGAGGCTTTTTTCTCAAAAGTTCCCTTAAAGCAATTCAGCAGAATCACTACAAGACAGAAATAGCTTGCTAAGGTTTATACACAATATACATTACAGCAACTGATGGCTGGATGGTCAGACACAAAGAAATACACAGGTTAAATATTATCACTGTACTTATTACTAGATACTACAATTGCCTTCTATATAATATTGTGTACTTGGAAATAAAGAGAGAAAAATATTGAAAGGATTAAAATTAACTGACAATTGGAAAGAGCATTTAGTATTAAGTGGGATTTTTGAGGCACAACACAATGCATATTTCTTCTATTATTGTGTTGCTTTTATCATAAAAAAAGTGTTTAATAACTTTTTTTTTTTTTTTTTTTTTTACAAATCAAAAAACAATACAATAAATTGAAACAATACACCCTTATTACACAGTTTCAAACAAGGGGATGACACATCTCCATCACCAGATGTTTCATTTCAGAGATCTAAGGCTCACCACGTTTCGTGGACGTAGTCCACTTCTTCAGGAACCATACACATACATTATTTTCTAGAGTAAAGTTTTCTGAACAAAACATAAAAATGATAAATGAATATCAAAGGTCATATCATCCAACATTTATACATATAGACAAGGTTGCATTTACCCCAGGTTAGGGCAGAGGAGAGGGGGGGGCAGAACGAAGATTCAAACGGCCAGAGCCTGCGAAACCGGAAGGAAGACCATGTGAAGATGGAAGCTGTCAGCAATGACAGCGCGCTGCTGAAGGGCTTTGTTTTTGCAATGCATACTAGCACAATATGACATTAACTTGCAGGGAGATTTTTTTTTCCCTACGAAGAGTTTACTACGACTTTAAAGTTGTCCTCACTTGAGCTCTGAATAACATTAGCAGTTATGTTCTAAGCCCAAAGTCTTTGATAGCATTCATCTCCAGCTACTGTGTCACTGCAGTTGCTTGGTTGCACATATTGTTGTGAAAGCTTCAAGCACAAGCACATTTAGCATTCTCGATCGCCTAAATGGGAGGAAAGACCACATAATTCCTACGAATAAATAATAATTTGCATCAAAGGTTGTGACCACTATGTGCACAACATACCAGACGTTAGCTTTACCAATGTCCAGGAAAAGACACACCTGTAGGCAAAAAAAAGAGTACAATGCAGCGTGCCAAATATCCCAATGAGGCACCCCACTCACTATAATTAAGAGGCACCCCACCCAGTATACTTTAACCACTTAAGGACCAGGCCCTGACACTTTGGTTTAGGGGGATTATGGAAGGAACAACCCCTCCTGCTGCTTCTAAAAGCAATCCAGGGGCTGCTCAGGTGCTCAGGTTGCTTTTATAAGAGAATCGCCAGCTGAAATAAAAAATACCTGGGTTACGGTTGATAGATTCAGCCATAACCCCGATAAACCACTTCAAAACTGCACCTTATATAAGCGTATTGCGGTTTTGAAGTGGCTATGTATCCTGCCAGCTCTCTTTAACATGCTTTATATATATCCTCAAACATTAAATGCGCGTAAACCTTAGGTGTGTAAGTCCAGTCTTTGAAATAGGCAGACACCTTTATTACCAATAATGACTGGATAAATGGATTTCAGATGCAGAATTACTCCTTCCAAGGACACTGATTTCATATGGTGCTAGACATTGGATAGTTAAATCTAAACCACCATGTGAAACCAGCCTCCTGAGAACGTGACATCTTAGCTGGCTGCTCCTTTGTTGTTCCACTGGCAGCCTTGCGTCTGCAGATCCATTTCTGACCTTTATATGTGCTCGATCGATGTACCTGCACCAACAACACCTGCAATAAAAGCAGTCCAGCAATTTAACATGCAGCTACTTAGTGATTGATAAGATTGTTGCTACAAGAAATATCAGTGATCAATACATTGTAAAACATCACATTCTAATTTGTTTTTTTTTTTTAAGATAAAGAACATTAAAATTGTTTATTTCAGAGCAGAATGAATTCAAGCCTTCAGGGTCCAGTGCTACATTAGACTATTCCCTGTGACCATGCGGAGAAGATACACTTACCAAAGACAACACATGAATCAACTGATCCTCAGCAAACTAAAATGATCTACAAAATAAGAAAGACACAACTGTTTTAGGTTGGATAGGAAGGAAAGTCCTAAGAGGTTCAGGTAGCTACGAATCTGTTTCATAGGTAGCTGGCTAAAAAAAGGTTAAGGCTTCCGTGATGAATATATCCTGCTGGGATGTCACGTTCCAATGAAAAGATTGCTCGCGGTAAACAGCCCTGCTGTGTTTGTGTGACTCAGCACAGAGGACAGAATATACACATGATCAAATGTCATGTTATTATAAAAAGCAACGATGACAAATGCTAGAAGAAAAACAAGAGGATCTTCTGGGGTTCTCAGTAGCACTGAAACATGGTAGCCCAAATGCCGGCCTTCTTCATGAAAATACATTAATAGCACATTTTAGAATAATACGACTAGTTTTCTGTTATAATGAATAAAATGTATTATATGCTTATACCATGGTATGGCTTTTCTACAAATACAAGTAGGCTGCATTGTGTATTGGGTTTGTTGTAAAGGTCAAACTCAGCTGTAGCCTCCTTAATCGTTTAACTCATAGATGGGTCCAGAATAGATTTTTAACAAAAAAAAAAAGTGGGCTTGGCAAAAATTATTCCCCACAGGAGGGCGCCAAAATGTTTTTCTTCAAAATTTTTTCTTGACCTATGGATAAAGGTTTATTAGAGGAAAAAGAAATGTCCTAAGTCCATAATGGTATACCGTTCAGGGTTTAGTTCTCCCCTAGTGCACAACAAAAGTTTAAATCCTTTAACCACTTCAGCCCCGGAAGATTTTACCCCCTTCCTGACCAGAGCACTTTTTGCGATTCGGCACTGTTGCTTTAACTGACAATTGCGCGGTCGTGTGACGTTGCACCCAAACAAAATTGACGTCCTTTTTTTCCCACAAATAGAGCTTTCTTTTGGTGGTATTTGATCACCTCTGCGGTTTTTGCGCTATAAACAAAAAAAGAAGAGCGACAATTTTGAAAAAAAAACAAAAAAAAAACCCAACACATTAATTTGTACTTTTTGCTATAATAAATATCCCCCAAAAATATATAAAAAAAAAAATTTTTTTCCTCAGTTTAGGCCGATATGCATTCTTCTACATATTTTTGGTAAAAAAAAAAAAAAAAAAAAAATCGCAATAAGCGTGTATTGATTGGTTTGCGCAAAAGTTATATCATCTACAAAATAGGGGATAGTTTTATGGCATTTTTATTTATTCTTTTTTTTTACTAGTAATGGCGGCGATCTGAGATTTTTATCGAGACTGCGACATTATAGAGGACACATCGGACAATTTTGACACATTTTTGGGACCATTGGCATTAATACAGTGATCAATGCTATAAAAATGCATTGATTACTGTAAAAATGTCACTGGCAGTGAAGGGGTTAACACTAGGGGGCAATCAAGGGGTTAATGTGTTCCCTAGTGTGTGTTCTAACTGAAGGGGGGAGGGGACTGTGTAGGGGAGATGACAGATCGCTGTTCATACTCTGTATGTTTACACACACAGATCCCGGTTCTCCGCGTGTCAGCAGCGATCGCGGGAGCCCGGCGGTGATTGTGACTGCCGGGCACTTGCATCGGCTCAGGTGGCACGCCCCTAGTGGCCACAGGGCGAAGCGACGTTACATAAAATTGTTTTGCCCAGCCGTGCTATTGTGCCGCAGTATAGAATGCAGCGGCTGGTCGGCAAGTGGTTAAAGGAGAAGTGCAGCCACAGCTCGTTTGGCTGTACTTCTCCTGTGGATCACAGGGGTGCAGTTTGTTCTACACCCCTGTGACCAATTTTCAGCAGACAGCGGCCTAAAGCCCGCTGTCAACTGACGTCACAGAGCCAGCCCAGGCTCGGGCAAGATCGCGTCCGTATGGTCAGGATCCGCTCACATGCCTGGATTGGCACCCAGCTCCGCGAGCCGACAGTCACCAGCCCTCTGCTCATGGAGCTGGTAGAACCGAGCGATCGGTGGAGGCACTGGGGGACTGATGCTGCATCTACCTAGGCAAGTATGAATCTTGAAAAGAACAAAAACCCAAACATCTCTTTTAATACATGTCTACACGGTGAATACCCAATAAAACTCCACAGGCAGAAAAGTTCTTCACAAATTTCCAACCTAGTGAGTGGCTAGAGCCGCGATGACGTCACTCATAGTGACGTCATCTAGTAGAGAAGATAAACATATAATTTCCATGAGGCCTAAAGAAAATAGATTAGAATGCTGTGTGTGGAGGGTAATACAGGGATTTAACTCTGACCAAAAGGTAAACAGTTACATAAATGTGTGCAGTTTCATCTACCAAGTGTTTTGTAATTTTATTCAGAAAATGTTGTAATACACACCTCTACCACACTGCACAGCCAGTAACAGAACTTTATTAATTCCTAGTTCAGCTTTACAACTTGCTGTGTAGCCTCATGGTTCTATATATATATATATATATATATATATATATATATATATACACACACATACACACACACAGGTGAAGACTGTGCTTGATCCCTGGGCTAAATGTCTTATTATTAAAAGTCAGTAGCTACAGTATTTTTAGCTGACTTTTTTTTTAACTGAAGTTCCTCTTTCAACAGCTGTAACCCATAGACCTACAATGATGGTCTTCTAATATGGCAGCTTTTGGGGGACCAGGTGCCAATGTCATGTCTATAAGGTACCAGCAGACACTGCTGATATGCCAATGTTTGAGGTATCTTCAGCACACATCCTTCACCCTGCACCATAGGACAACACCAACAGTTGTCAGAAGTGACTGTTCATGGTTAGAACTCTTAGAAAATGCCAACTCCTGATTGTTGTTACAGGATGCTTGCATATCCAACTACAGTCTACGGTTACCCTAAAGAGAAACTTTACCTGGCTAAAAATGTTTTTCGCCAGTTTACAATTGCCCCTGAGAAAGTTTTTATCCACTTAGGCTGTCTAAAAAAAATATCTGCTACTGTGTAAAAGGAAGGGGAGCAGAGTAGATGAGTGAAGGTGATAGATGAGTTTTACGATTGAAGGTCCACATTAAATCGGTAGTAAAGCGCGCTTTGTTATTTTTATTTACAGGTAAGCCTAGGTAAAATGAATATCTCCTAAATGTTCACCCTGTATGCAGCAGCTGACATCACTGGCGCACTGCGCTCTGAAGGTCCGGCATGCCGTAAGTATTTCATAATTTGCTAGTATGTGATGCATACTAGCAGATTATGAAATTGTCTTACACGCTTTTTTTTCTAGCAGGTTACTACAGCTTTAAGGCCTCAAAAAAAAATCAATCTTCCAAGTCACTGAAGAATTTTGTTTTGTGTAGATTTCTGATAGTAAAAACTAGATAACATCTAATCCAATATATGTGTTATGAATAATTCCGGTGTGCCACTGGACATCTGTGATCACAATAAAATATGCAAATATCAGAACTTTCCTCTTCAAGTCATTTACATGTCCGCCTTTAAAAAAAAACATGTAGCATATATGAATTTCATAACAGTTTTCATTCTGTTGATTCTGGTTGGCTTTTCACTTCCGTCATGCACTGGGGTAGACAGCCCTTCCCTATGAGGTCACAGTTACTCAGAACCCAAGGGAAACAGCCTGTTCCATGTACTTACTTGTTCCATTCGGTCAGTGTTTGCATAGTCTATTCTGAACAATGTATTCTGGATTAACCCCTTGAGCAGTGTAAAAATAAAAGTAAATGATTGTACATTGATATATGCCAAAGACTAAACAAAAGAATTGACTACTTACCGGATAATGCATAAGGTTATAGGATAAAATTCACAATATTAATGGCTGTACATCTTACCAGACAATGCATATAAAATATTGCCAGTTTGCAATCTACTTTACAATGTACAATAGCTGCTCAGTGTACAGGTTCAGCATCTGCAGGGATTAATGAACGCCTGTGCATGCGTGGAAGAGAAGTCATCCTGCTGCAGCCAATCAAGACAGCCAAAGATCCTAAATCTAGAGGAAGACCGGATGAAGATGTCAGCGCTGGTGAGAAAGCTCAGGGAGCTAAGTATAATTCCGCTAAGTTCTTCAATAAAAATCTAGAGAAAAGTCAGTGTAAATAATTATCTTGTTGAACAACAGCAATAGAATGTGTTTGCATTTTGTCTACAAAGATTCTTTAAAAAGAAATAAAGCTTAAGCACAGCAATTGGAATACCTGATTCTCCTCTAGTTCAAGTTTTTATTTTTAACTGAGCAGCATGCAGTAATATAGAATGGCCACTTGAGGGTGCTGTATGAATGCCAAGCACTAGCAAAAGTGCATATGTTTATGTAAGATGTCTAGCATTTGTGTATGCTACAAGAAAAAAAATACTTATTGTAATGTCTGACATCACCAATAAGCTTGATTTGTAAGCAATCTGCAGTAACTTTTAGTTGTACTATACAGTTTAGTTCCATGTATACCAATGAGCAGGAGATCTGGCAGTGGCAGACAGCATATGGTCGGCAGAAGGGTTAAGGACATCTTGCTGTGACTACAATGGGAAACTAAGCAGTCAAACACCACCTTAAAGTGGTTTCTTATGGCTGAAGGTTTTTTAACTTCATGCATTCTATGCACAAAAGTCAAAAAAACCTTCAGTGCGCAGCAGCCCCCTAATACTTACCTGAGCTCCCTCTCGATCCAGCAATATGCACGAGAGCATTGGCTCTCCAGAGACTCTCTCTCTCCTCATTGGCTGTAACAGCAGCGGGAGCCATTGGCTGTCAATCACAGCCAGTGAGCCAATGAGGAGAGAGAGGGGTGGGGCCGACCCACAGCTCCACATCTGCATGGACATGCAAAGCAGTGGCTCGGGAGAGCACCTGCTTGGGTGCCCCATTGCATTGCAATCTGGGGCCACTCAACAAGAGGGAGGGGCCAGGAGTGCTGGCGGGGGACCCGAGAAGAGGAGGATCGGGCCACTCTGCAAGACCGCTGCACAGAGCAGGCAAGTATTAACCTGTTTATATTTTTGAAGGTTTTGCCTTTAATATCACTTGAACAGTAGTTCAGACAGAGTGTACTGGATTGAATGGCTCACTGCACATATGATTGGTCGGTAACCGTTGTATCTGGCGACCTGCAGTCTTCTCTTCATCTGTTCAAAGTGCTGAATTTTAAGCTTGTCTGAGAGTTCAGAAAAAAGAGGGCAGATAGCTGAAGTTACACTCTTCAAAGCTCAGTGAGGAGAGCTCCAAGAGCTGATTGGTGGGAAGAGACACACCCCCCTTCACACAGCTCACAGGAACAGAGCTGAGGCTGTCAATCAGCTGGAGGTCCCTCCCCTGTCACCAATTTTCTCTTGGTGTCAGAAAAACTTGTCAGAAGTGATTCATGCTGATAGAAGAGGAACAAAGCAGACAGAAATGACACTTAGTTCTTTTAATTGGTACACACTATAGATGGATATGTTTTGTTCATATTTCATTTCTGAGGTTTACAACCACTTTAACCATTTGCCGACCGTATAACTTAAATATACAGTGGTAAGGTGGCGCTACTGCGCCGGACCACGTACCTAGTATGTGATCCGACACTTCCAGGTTGGAGGTACATATGCGGTTATATGTGATTATACACAGCGGGAGCTGATCTGTGGATACTGCGGATTCAATGTCAGTTGGCACCCATCGATCATCCAGCACAGAGGCAGAATGGCGATCTGCCGATCTGTCAGTAGGGAAGGCATGGATCCTGTGTTCCTGCAAAGCAGGGACATGGATCCATGCCGTCTCCTAGTAAAAGCACCTCCCACACTGTAAAAAAACACTGGTTAGGCACACAGTTAACCCTCTGATCGCCCCTGATGTTAACCCCTTCCCAGCCAGTGTCGTTAGTACAGTGAGAGTGCATATTTTTAGTACAGTGAATGTATTAGTGTCACTGGTCCCCAAAAAGTGTCAGTTAACTTTCGACTGACTGCCTCAATATTGCTATCCCTCTATAAGTCGCTGATCACCGCCATTACTAGAAAAACAATTTCAAAATATCCCATAGTTTGTAGACGCTATAACTTTTGCGTAAACCAATCAATATACGCCTATTGGGATTTTTTTCCAAAAATATGTAGCAGAATACATATTGGCTTAAACTGATGAAGAAATTAGATTTTTTTTATTGGATATTTTATAGCAGAAAGTAAAAAATATTGATTTTATTGTCGGCCTTTTTTAATTTATAGTGCAAAAAATAAAAACCGCAGAGGTAATCATATACCACCAAAAGAAAGCTTTATTTATGGGAACAAAGGATATAAATGTAAATTGGGTACAGCATCGCACGACTGCGCAAATGTCTGTTAAAATAACGCAGTGCCAGATCGCAAAAAATGGCCTGGTCATGAAGGGGGTCAAATTTCCGGAGGTCAAGTGGTTAAACATATTAACAGCATTGTTCAATACTCCCAGAAAGCGGGTGCAGAGGGCATCAGAGTTCTACAAACAGGATCCTCATTGGAGCTGTAAATTCAGAAACCCCGTTCTTGCCTACCCTGTTTCCCCGAAAATAAGACCTATCGTGATTGTCGGTGATGGCTACAATATAAGCCCTACCCCCCAAATAAGCCCTAGTTAAAGTCCTTGTAGGTCTTCTTTTCAGGGTAGGGCTTATTTGGGGGGTAGGGTTTATATTGCAGCCATCACCGACAATCACGCTAGGTCTTATTTTCGGGGAAACAGGGTAGTAGATTGCTCCCTTGCTAATTTCTCCCTTCTACACATACGAGTGTGATGTGCCATATGGTACTTATGAACTCCATCCACATGCTACTCATTGGGGGATTGTGAGCTTCTACAGAGAATTTCCAGTAGCAAGGTTTGGTTTCAGCGGTCTTGACCATACAGTGCACTGGGATGAATTGCAAAGTGATGACACATGACTTGATGGATGCCAGCTGTGGGTCTTTGAACTAGCTGTAGCTTTGACCATTGCAATAAGTTGCTAGTGATTGAGGTGAGCTAAAACGGAAGGTTTAAATGACTTACACCTGTTTGGAGCTCAACACATCGACCACAAGCAGTTTACTCATCCAGCCTCTATCAGCATATGCATGGAGAGGGCTTACCACACTACTATGGATTACAAACTACACTGTTCTTACCATCAAACATGTGATCTCCTCAGGGTCACACAGCAGCCACAAATAGTAACAGATTCAACAAATACTAAACTATAATAACCCTCCAAAGTCATCAAGTGTTCTTCATTCCGAAACAGATACTCATCATACCAACAAGATATAGTTCTCACTTGATCAAAACAACCAGCACACACCTCAATGGTTCTGGAACGTTACGTTACTAAAGGATCAAAACTGTTTATGTCTAATAATGACTTGCAGCATACAGCAAAGATTAAGGCCACTTTCACACTGAGGCGCTTTACAGCCGTTTTAGCGCTAAAAAATTGCACCTGTAAAGTGCCTCTCCTGTCACTATAGTGTGAAAGCCCGAGTGCTTTCGCACTGGAGCGGAGCGCTAGAAAAAGTCCTGGAAACACCGCTCCTCCACCGCCCCTTGAAATTAATGGGCAGCGGCGCTACACGGGCAGTATTAACCCCTTCTTCGGCCGCTAACGGGGGTTAAAGCACCCCGCTAGCGGTGGAAAAGCTGACGCTCTCACTGCCCCAGTGTGAAATTACCCTAAAGGAGAAGTATGGCCAAAGCTCTTTTGGCTGTACTTCTCTTGTAGGTCACAGGAGTGTCGTTTATTCTGCACTCCTGTGACCCATTTTCAGTCCGCTATCAGCTGATGTTAGGGTTGCCACCTCATCCCTTTAAACCAACACACGTATAAATTACACTGGTTCTGAGGCTAATTTAATGCAGATAAGACACTAAGGGTGTTTAATTACCACCTTAATCAGCCACAGAACCTGTGTAATTAATATGTTAAAGGGATGAGGTGGCAACCCTAGCTGATGTCACTCTGCCAGTCCAGATTCTGAAAAGATCCTGATCATATAGTTGGGATCCACACAGATGCCTGGAAAAGGACCTGGCTCAGCCTCTTAGTGATCAGCTGAGAGCCTAAGCCAGTCCCTCCCACCCCCTTCACAGGCCGGCTCCAGTGAGTGCTGGAGGGGAGAGTAGAGAGCCGGTGATTGACATTCATGGCTTTCTGCACAGAGCAGTGGGGAGAACTAAGCGATCAGCGGTGCTTGATCGCTCAGTTCTCACTGCAGAGCTGACAGGGAAAAGATGCAGCCTAAATGAAGGTTTTGTTTTTAACGTACATACTTCTCCTAAAGTGATTGTAAAGGAAGAAGGTTTTAAGAATGCATTAAGATAAAAAGCTTTCTGTGTGCAGCAGCCCCCCTCAGCCCCTCTAATACCTACCAGAGGTCCCTCTAGATCCAGCGATGTTGTAGGAATGTCTCAGCTGCTCGGGATTCCCCACCCTCATTGGCTAAGACAGCAGCGCGGCGCCATTGGCTCCTGCAGCTGTCAAAGTCAGTCAGCCAATAAGAAGAGAGAAAGGGGGTGGGGCCGGGCCGTGGCTCTGTGTCTGAATGGACACAGGGAGCTGTGGCTTGGCTCGGGTGCCCCCATAGCAAGCTGCTTGCTGTGGGGACACTCAACAGAAGGGAGGAGCCAGGAGCACAGAAGAGGGACCCCAGAAGAGCAGGATTGGGGAGCTGCTCTGTACAAATCAATTTCACAGAGCAGGTAAGTATAACATGTTTTTTTTTTTTTCTTTAGTTAAAAATAACAGACTTTACAATCACTTTAAGAACAAACACAAATATTAACGGGTCTTCTGTTGATAAGAGCAGCCTTGCTCTGGCTTGAGTGCTGCATACCAGTTCCAGGTTACCACGGTTATTATAAGTCAGGGAAAGGTTGTCTCCATTAGAACCTAGTCATTCCGGTGTTCTGTTTTGACATAGGTTTGTATTAGGAAACACTAATTTTTCAGTTAAAAGCATTAGGATAGTCACTAGTTTAAACTTTTAAGTGTCAATTGACCCTGTGTGATCGGATCGGCCATCAGATTTGAGCAGATGCCAGTGTGCCGAATCATCTAACCGCTTCTTACATCTCTCAGGGTTGCGGTAGTAAGATCTCTGACCCCGAGTTTACAGGTCATCCTATCTGACATGAAGATTTTGACAATGCTATACTCTCCTGGGTAGATATTTTATTTATACTACAGATTGCTACAGCAGGAGTGGCAGTTGCACAGCTGCATATATATTAAAGAGATCCTACATTGCTAGAGTTTGCGAAGCTAAACAAACACCAGTTTGATTTTCCTTAAAGTGGTTCTAAAGGAAAAAGTTTTTTTTTACCTTAATGCACTCTATGCATTAAGGTAAAAAACCTTCCAGGTGCACCCCCCCCCCAGCCCCCCTAATACTTACCTGAGCCCCATCTTGATCCAGCACTGTCCATGAGAGCAGCGGCTCTTCTGGGTCTCATTGGCTCACAAAGCAGTAGGAGCCACTGGCTCCTGCTACTGTCAATCACAGTCAGTAAGCCAATGAGGAGAGAGTGGGGGGGGGGAGCCATGCTCTGCGTATGAATGGACAATGTCCATTCATAGGAGTGTGGCTCGGGAGCAAGCCTGCTGGAGTGCCCCCATAGCAAGAGGCTTGTTACTGGGGGCACTCGGCAGGGGGGGAGAAGTCAGGACTGCCAGTGGGTGACCCAAAAAATAGAGAATTGGGGCTGCTCTATGCAAAACCGTTGCACAGAGCAGGTAAGTATACAATGTTTGTTTTTGTTTTTTTGTTTTTTTTAATTACAACCTTTAGAAGCACTTTAAAGTTAAAATGCTGGATCAGCAAAATTTAACAAAAGCTATATAAAGAAATTTGAAAAAGAACAAGCTGAATTTAGCTGGAATTACTCAAAAGTTTAATGAATGCAGATTACTGTGGGGGAGTGTGCAGCGTATGAATCATTTTTCTATGCGGTGTGTGGAGACAGCTCTGGTCTGTCATGAAAGTCAGAGGCATTTCTGAGAAGATCATCCGTCTTGTGAAGGAGATCACTAGTACAGTATAGAACCTTCACATGCCATGTAGAACATGCGGAATATATCTGAGCCCTTTTCTGTCCAGTTCAGCATTAAACAGGTGTTGGTTTTCTACAAAGATTCTCTAAAATACTTTCAGATTATCTTGGACATTGTTATGAAGAAGACAATGAGAGCAGTAGGAGAAGCATGCAGTGGGATCTTGAAGACCTTTACTTTGCTGATGATATTTGCCTTTTGTATAACACACTGAAAGATATCCAAGATCTACAGGAGGAAGGAAGCCAAGCTGACTTGAAATGTAACTGCAAAAAATTCAAGGAAGTGAGAAAACAAATGACAAACAAGCCAATTTACCAGTATGGAAATACTACACTGAAGTTCTACCATTTACGCTACACAGTGAGTAAAACTACACCATTGAAGAAGAGCGAAATTAGGCCAAAGCAGCTGTTGTCCAATTACGACCTTCCATGCTGGCTGATGACGCGTACACACAACCGGACTTTCCGGTAGAAAAGGTCCGATGGAATAATTTCATTGGATATTCCGATCGTGTGTGGGCTTCATCTGACTTTTCCTTTCGAAAATTCTGACGGACCTAGAAATAGAACATGTTTTAAATCTTTCTGACGGAACCAATTCCTATCGGGAAAACCGTTCGTCTGTATGCTATTCCGACGGACCAAAAACAAGGGCAGCTAATGGCTACTGGCTATTTAACTTCCCTTTTCTAGTCCTGTCGTACGTGTTGTACGTCACCGCGTTCTAAACGATTGGACTTTGGTGTGATAGCGTGTACGCAAGTCCATTTCAGCGGAACTCCGTCGGAACCCCATCAGAATAACCGTCAGAGTTTATTCTGATGGAAAAAACGGTCGTGTGTACGCGGCATGAGAAGAACAAAGTCAATTACTTGCTCTGCATGGCAGAAGTGATCTTCTGTCTCACAGTTATGGGCATTACCTAACCTTCCAACATTTACAAAATAAAAAGGCTCAAAGTCGTGTAGGACATGACCTTATGAGGAAATCACCCAAACCCCAAAAGGCAAATGGTGAAGTGATAGGCCAAGAGAGATTTGGTGAGGAACCACTAAGAGAATGTCAGGAACGAAAAGGTAGGGCAGGAAGTAATCAAGGCACTCACAGAATATGACTTCTAGACTTTTTAGCTGCCATATGTCCTGCAATGGAGTAACTTAAAGTGTTACTAATCCCAGGACCCTGTATTCACTATGTTTGGTCTCTAACAGTACACAGAGCATGCAAAAGCAAATAAAAAAGAAATGTAAATCAATTTAAGCCAATATGAATTCTGCTACATATTTTTGGTAAAAAAAGTCCCAATCAGAGTATATTGATCGGTTTGCGCAAAAGTTATAGCGTCTACAAACTACGGGATGGATTTATGGATTTTTAATATTTTTTTTTTATTGGTAATGGCGGCGATCAGCAATTTTTAGCAAGACTGCAACATTGCGGTGGACAAATTGACCCTAAGTGACACTTTTGGGGACCAGTGACACAAATACAGTGCTAAAGTATAGCCAATGGGGCCACAAGGAGCTAGCACTGAACCAAGTTGGATGTAAGTTGACTTTCTGTTTCCATAGAAACTTGATATACCAATCTTGCAATCATTTAAAAATATGTCAAGGACCTGATAAAGTGTAGGGTCACCCTACTGAATATTACAGTGAATTCATTGTGTACTCATTCTCAGAGGTGTACCTTTGTGGCATTTGGCAACTACCATGTCAAATAAGGCTTACTGTACACGGTACGTTTTACAACCTCTCCTGAACGATTTATCTTGACAGATAGTAATCAACATTTAAAAACATCAGTTTTGCCGTGTTTACGTTTAGAAGTATTTTTTTTCTCAAATAGTAAAAAATTGTAAACGAAACGCGACTAAACGGAAGTTACCGCGTTTACAAGCTGTTTGCAGGCAATTGGCATTTATAAAATGCCTCCAAACATCCATTCTGAATGCTATTTTTTTTACTACCATGGTATTTATCTCTAAGCTGGTTTCCCTTGTATTTTCTTTCTGATCTTCGCTGCTCGTTGGCCTTCTTTTTCCTTGAAGATAAACTTTTGCCTGGCTAGCTCACTTAAGCCGGGTAACACACGATCATATTATCGGACAAATTTTCATCCTTTTTTGTATGTTGCTAGTCTCATATTGAAAGGTAAGAGTTACTCACCATATGAAAATTCTCGTACGACAGAATTCAACGTCAGAAGTGATGTAATGTGTTAAATTGTTTTTTATGTGTTCTTTCGTTTCTGAGCATGCATAGTCTTGCTCTTACGATTTTTTCGGGAGAATACTGTACTAATTAAAATGAATATCGGACGTTGTGTTCACATCCGACAAAAATTTTAGAGCCTGCACATCCAGTTTTTGTCGTCTGAAAATTTGTAATTGGCTGTCGAAAGCACCATACAAACCATCAGAAAATTGGCAGATCGTTCATCGGACCAAATTTTACTTCCGATTTTCTGATCGTGTGTACGGGCCTTTACTCTCATAAAGGTGAGGGTTTGCTGAGCTATATGTGCTGGGGCAACAAGTACAATCAAAGCACATAAAGCTTCCAAAGACTGCCAAAGGTACAAGAAGAAGGCTACAAACCTCTTCTAAGACTTTAAGACTTGTGGTTGGTTTCTGTTCATGGTCATGTCTTGTTTGCTTGGCTTGATCTCCTGAATAGGACCTATGGTCATATTCTGACTCATCATTACAATTGTACACTTGGTATTCAATGCACTTGCATAGCGCAGTGCTGTACTTTTTCCATGCATATGGCTATGATGCACCCACTTCTATGGGTAGATATCAGAGAAACTAGTGATTTAAAATCAGGACACCCTTGCAGATGAATGTGATCACTTTAGTGAAGGTTTCCTGTGGCAGATGCATGTGTTTCCTGAAACAGAAAAGTCTGCTTCTATGGAATCCAGTGTCTTTTGTTTTTTAAAGGAATATCCTGATTGGATACTGGCGCTTCTAAAAGACAAATAGCTGTCCATCTTGTGCGTAACCCCAAAACAGCCTTCACTTTTATTAATACATATTAAAATTATACATTACAAAAGGTCACTTCGGTACTGCATGGTTGAACAAAATGTTGAATAAAATTTGAGGTTGTGAATGTGTTAAATCCATCAGGTACATACATTTTGGAATGTGAAGAATGTTAATGGATCATATTTATATCTAACTGTCCTATTAGTGACACACCTCAGAATACAACCTACACAATTTCATACCACCAATGCTTCCTGCAGTTAATGAAAGAACCAAATACCTGGGTGCTGGCGGCTTCCATCCTGTCATCGCCTGCCTGGACAGGCTGGGAAAGAGCGGGTGGAAATCAAGATGCTGCTTGCATCAGAAGATTCACTCTGAAAGAGAAAGCATTTTGGGAGTGGTGAGGTTATAGTCCGCACCCAAAAGGAAGAGAATGGCAATGGACCAAAATCTGCCTTCATACACCATGACAATGTTATGAGAAAACAAAATATTAATCAGCTCACACATCAATCCAACATCATTATTTACCTGCTTAACATAACATCTGCACTGGTAAAATGACATATTTCCTTACATTTATGTATCATTGTGTAACATTTTGTAAAGTATTTAACAAGTATAACAGACATCTAGGATTATCTAATAATGCAACGGAAAGAGTGGTGATAATGTACAGTGTACACCTCAGAAACCAATCAGATCTTACACAACTATAGTCAAACTACCGTATATACTCGAGTATAAGTCGTTCCGAGTATAAGTCGAGGCCCTAATTTACTACAAAAAAAATGGGAAAACTTATTGACCCGAGTATAAGACGAGGGTGAGAAATGCACAGCTACTGTAAGTGGAAAAGAGGGTCAACAATGCCCATTTGCATGCCTCACTGTGCCCATTTGCAGCCATAGGTCCCCTGAACTTCAAACTCAGTAGTTAAGGGTTCCTAGATGCCCCCTAGCTGCAGCCACAATTTGGGGTCTCTGAACCCAAAGGGTCCTGAAATGACATTGCTGCAGATGGATACAGTTGACCGAATTTGCTGCCCCGTATCTCGGGGCCACTTAGTGCTAGGAACCCCAAATTTGGTGTGCAAACCCAGTGGAACTAGCACCCTAAAATTTCCAAAGCTGGGGTTTCTAGCACCAAGTGGCCCCGAGATACAGGGCCCCAAAAATCAGTTCAGAAAATGTCAAGCACTTTTCTGCAGCAGAGAATGACATTTTCCGAGTCGGTTTTGCGGCCCCGTATCTCAGGGCCACTTGGTGCTAGGAACCCCAGCTTTGGATATGTTATGGCACCAGTTCAACTGGGTTTGCACACCAAATTTGGGGTTCCTAGTACCAAGTGGCCCTGAGATATGGGGCCCCAAAATCGGTTCAGAAAATGTCAAGCACTTTTCTTCAGCAGAGAATGACATTTTCTGAACCGATTTTGGGGCCCCGTATCTCGGGGCCACTTAGGGCTAGGAACTTCATCTTTGGATATGTTGTGGTACCAGTTCCACTGGGTTTGCACACCAAATTTGGGGTTCCTAGCATCAAGTGGCCCTGAGATACGGGGCCCCAAAGTCGGTTCGGAAAATGACATTTTTTGCTGCAGAAAAGTGCTTGACTCAAGTATAAGTCGAGGGGGGCACTTTCAGCACAAAAAAATGTGCTGAAAAATTCGACTTATACTCGAGTATATACGGTACTTAAACCAATTTTTGATCCTTGGTGTATCACTAATTTCGGAATTATTTTATGCAATACTGAGTACTCCACTTCTTTGTTTACCTTATTAAACAAACTATAGAAGTAGGAATCTGAGATTATTTAGTGAAACACAAAGAAACAAGCATTTCTGACAACTACACACCTACACATAAGATTTCTTCTTTCACAAACCATAACCTAAGTTACTACAGGAAACAACACAACACTGGTATTTGCAAATTTCAGGTACTTTCTTGTAAATGTGCTCGCATAACGTCAAAAGCCATTTTGAGATCAGTGTGGACCCTTGGGCATATATCTCCTGAGTGGGCCCCAGCTCCACCAGTGGTGAAGGGGAGTCACTGAGGCCCACTCACTGGTGGCCATCTTGTTTGGCTGGACTAAGGCAGCTCCTTGCCTTTTTTCCCTTGGGGGGCATGTCTCTGTCCTAAAACAAAACTGCTACCATGACTAAGCAAAATGCGGGGTCACCAAGTACCACATTTTGCAAAATAAATAAATAAATAAATATATATACACACATACAGTGCCTTGAAAAAGTATTCATACTCCTTGACATTTTCCACATTTTGCCAGGTTACAACCAAAAACGTAAATATATCTTATTAGGATTTTATGTGATAGACCAACACAAAGTGGCACATAATTGTGAAGTGGAAGGAAAATGATAAATGGTTTTCAATTTTTTTTTTACAAATAAATATCTGAAAAGTGCAGCATTTATGTATTCAGCTCCCGAGTCAATACTTTGTACAACCACTTTTTGCTGCAATTACAGCTGCAAGTCTTTTCGGGGATGTCTCTACCAGCTTTGTACATCTAGAGAGTGACATTTTTGCCCATTCTTCCTTTCAAAATAGCTCAAGCTCTGTCAGATTGGATGGAGAGCGTCTGTGAACAGCAATTTTCGAATCTTGCCACAGATTATCAATTGGATTTAGGTCTGGACATTGACTGGGCCATTCTAACATATGAATATGCTTTGATTGAAACCATTCCATTGTAGCTCTGGCTGTATGTTTAGGGCGGTTGTTCTGCTGGAAGGTGAACCTCCGCCCCAGTCTCAAATCTTTTGCAGACTAACAGGTTTTCTTTTATGAATGCCCTGTATTTGGCTCCATCCATCTTCCCATCTGACCAGCTTCCCTGTCCCTGCTGAAGAAAAGCATCCTCACAACATGATGCTGCCATCACCATGTTTCACGGTGGGGATGGTGTGTTCAGGGTTATGTTTAGTGTTAGATTTCCACCAGCACATGCCGTTTTGCTTTAAGGCCAATCTGACCAGAGCATATATATATATGAATGAGAGTGTTATGATGGGTGTGTGCATGAGCTTAGAAATCAATTGTTTCAATGTGGCTCATGCAATCAACCATGCAAAGCTTAGGCCATATTATTACACCCTGAATATTGTAAACCTCCTTGCTTTAATACCTGAATGATTCTGAGCTGGAGTTCATTAAATACTCAGAGACTACAAAAAGGACTTATTGACAATAAATCATTGCCTCTTCTCAAATATCGTCACCCCGTAAAGCAGAGATGTCAACTGGAGACAGCAGTTTCTAGGACGATAAGGGAATCTTGCACCATGCATACTGGGGCAAAACATGAGCATAGCAAAATTAGCATGGCTTTGGGTCACTTGGCGCAATCAAAATAGGTATAATACTAATGTCATTTAATTATATATTATTGCATTAGTACACAAAATATTCAGACCACCCAGAAGTGCCAACTTTCTTTCTCTGTATAATATTGACATAAACATTGTTACTGATAAAAAAAAAAAAGTATTATTGATATATACTACAGTAATGAAAAAATGTTACTACCAGAATCATTATCCATACTCACTGAGCAACCAGAGTCAAACCTACTGACTGCAGCAACTCCAGTTTTAGTCTACCACAAAATGTTTGCTTCCATTATCTGGGGACACTTGCTTAGTGGTAGCTTACAGCGTGAATCCTATGTACTATAAGAAGAAAATGTACTCCATTCTCCTGGCCAGAAAAAGGTTTCTAGACCTAATGCATCATGCAATACAGTAATCGGGAGCCGTGGGCAGGATATACCTCTGATTATGTCAAAATTCTAACAGGCACCATCAGGTCTGAAAAAACAGGGTGCCTAGGATCGCTCATGTATGGAAGTCCCGTTGCTTCCAATCAGGACTTTAAGGCCCCTTTCACACATGGCAAGTCCGCTTTGCTCAGCTCTATGGGTGGTCGGTTGTAAACAGACTGGCTGTCCATTTACACCCAACTACCTCCGATCCTATCCGCCTACATGGAAGTGGATGAATCCTCTTTCATTTGTTTTCAGTGGACCAGATTGGAGGCAGGCGGGTGTAAACAGACACAAGTCTATTTACACCTGCCGGTCCATAGGGCTTTATGGACCACCCGATGGGCAGATGCAGCATGCTTCCAGATGCATTCAGTTTGTGTGTGAGTTTGAGATGCTTCAGAGTTTCCTGACAGGTTCTCCTGACCTGTATTTGACTTCCTTCTGATCTGCATTTAACTCAAGAAGTCCTGTAGGTTCAAAGCCTATTTAGGACATTATCTGCATGGTGTTTTCATGTTCTCCTTGTGCTTGCTTGGGTTTGCTCCCATACTCCAAAACACACGTAGGTTAATTGGTCTTAGTGTGTGGATCTATGTGAGACAGGAACCTTATGATGGCCAAACACAATATAATCTGATTGTACAATATAGTTGATGATAGATCTAAAGGAGGGTGTACAATCAGAATGGAAGGTGAGCTTAAGTTTGTAAGCTCCTTGAGGGCAAGGACTGATGTAAAGTGATGTAGACTTGTCATCGCTATAGAAAAACCTGTAATAAATATTACAAATAAGTTGCATTCTAGTGAGTCCATTTCACATAATTCTTGTCAAATCAGTTTCCTGTTTGGTTATAAAAACCTCACTATCGCTTTGAGTGTGGGAAATGTTTCAAGTGAACCTGCCACCCCACATAAACATTCTGCCTTGAAGGCTTTCCATGTAATAGTTCATCTTCCACTCGTTTTCTGAACAAGCCTCAACAATTGTTTGTACTATGAAAGCGGTGTACTTCCAAAATGATGAATGTTCTCCTGGAAGTGGATTTACTGGCACCAGACTAGCTGTAGGGGGAAAGTATTTGCTGGGTAATATTATGTAATAAGAAACCTCTGACCCCGATATTTACTGACTTCTCTCTGCTGGTGTGTTCCCTCTGCACATTCTTTACAGACAGACATGTTTATTTTTGTCTCATGTTTACTGAATCCATCCCCATCTCTTGGAGAGTCCTGTGTTCTCATAGAGACCTTGTAGGTGAAGAAGTTGTCCACCTTTGTGGAGTATCTACCAGAGAGACCTACATGTACAGGGTCCCTCAGGCTGTACATTTTTATCAGTATTTCGACTGTCTCTAATTAAGAATAGTAAAAACCAGGTTGTTCCATGTGACCCCTTTTTCTTAACCCTGTGATTTCTAAATAAGTAATAGAGTTTTCTACATGACTTTACACTCACCGGCCACTTTATTAGGTACACCTGTTCAACTGCTTGGTAACGCAAATTGCTAATCAGCCAATCACATGGCAGCAACTCAAAGCATTTAGCCATCTAGACGTGGTGAAGACGACTTGCTGAGGTTCAAACTGAGCATCAGAATGAGGAAGAGAGAGGATTTAAGTGACTTGGTTGCTGGTGCCAGATGGGCTGGTCTATTTCAAAAACTGCTGATCTACCGGGATTTTCACGCACAACCATCTCTAGTGTTTACAGAGAATGGTCTGAAAAAGAGAAAATATCCAGTAAGCGGTATTTGTGTGGATGAAAATACCTTGTTGATGTCAGAGGAGAATGGGCAGACTGGTTCGAGATGATAGAAAGGCAACAATAACTCAAATATCCACTCACTACAACCAAGGTATGCAGAATACCATCTCTGAACCCACAACACATCGAACCTTGAAGCCCCTCCTGTCAGCTAAGAACAGGAAACTGGGACTACAATTTGCACAGGCTCACCAAAATTGGACAATAGAAGATTGGAAAAACATTGCCTGGTCTGATAAGTCTGGATTTCAGCTATGACATACAGATTGTAGGGTCAGAATTTGGAGTAAACAACATGAAAGCATGGATCCATCCTGTCTTGTATCAACGGTTCAGGCTTGTGGTGTAATGGTGTGGGGGATATTTTCTTGGCACACTTTGGGCCCTTTATACCCGAGTATTGTTGCTGACCATGTCCATCCCTTTATGATTACAGTGTACACATCTTCTGATGGCTCCTTCCGGCAGGATAATGCACCATGTCACAAAGTATCTCATCACTGCTTTCTTGAACATGACAATGAGTTCTCCAATGGCCTCCACAGTCACAATGGACAAAAATCTCTGGGAATGTTTCCTACACTTTGTTGAATCTATGCCACAAAGAATGAAGGCAGTTCTGAAGGCAAAAGAGGGCCCAACCTGGTATTAGCAAGGTGTACCTAATAAAGTGGCCGGTGATGTTAAAAGCGAAGTTCATCTTTTACAATATGTTCTGCCACCCATGACGCCTGGCCACAATACTTCCAATGTTTACATTTCTATGACCTGACTTATTTCCAGGGCATAGCAGACATTGAGCTTGCACCCCCCCCCCCCCCCCCCCCCAGCAACCTGAGCTCAGTAGCTACTGCGTATGCGTGGCTTTTTCAGGAACATTGCTCGTACCTGCGATGCCATCAACCACCCAATGTCTGCTGAGCCCTGGACATGAGTCAGAACACAGGAATGTACACAATGGGAGTATTTTGGTCAGGCTTTTTGGTCATGGCTGATGGAAAAGTCCTAAAGGTTTAGCATTGGCATTAAAAGACAAGTATGGCCTTTTTTCACCTGGTGATCCTGCTCACACCTCTAATAATTAGGGTGACAACATTCACTCACTGTATTGTATTAATGGAGGTGCAGAGCTGTCACCATAGACTGCTCTCCTGATTTAAGCCTAGTATACACGGGCCGAATGTCGGGCGGCATTGGCCAGTTCAACAGAAACCAGACGACATTTAGCTTGTGTATACTGGAGTTGGTCCAACAGAAGCTGGCCGTTCGGCTGGCTTCTGTTTAACGGCCATGACTGAAAAAAGGTCTTCCAATTATCTCCCGATCAGTGCTCTCAGCCAATGGCTGGTGGCCGTCTCCCTGTCAAAACACAATTAAACGAAAATAAAAATACTGGTGTGTACTAAACTTTAGACTACAAACACCTCCTTCTGTCCTCATATTCATTTCATTGTAAGAAAAGTTTGTAATTCATAGAATATAGCTAGGGGAGCTGACAACATTGTTTACGATTTCAGTTCAGTACACTGGAAGTTACACGCATACTGGATTTCTATCAGGTATATTTCTGTACTTGCAAAAAATATACTTTGCCTGGAAAAAAAAAAGAACAGGGCAATTATAATTTACAGTACATACAGTAAATAGTATAACGCCAGCATGATGGAACAGAAAAGTACAAAATATAAAAAGGATTTATTACTGATCAACAGACAAAAAGAACTGCCAACCACTCCCCATCAACAAATCTTGTAAAGACGTTCTATAAAATACTGGTAGCAGGGATGTAGAAAGGACAACGTGCTACGGCACTCCCCGAAAGCAACCAATGAGATTTCAGTTCTGTGTAAGATGAGGTTGTACAATCACCATACATGACCACTTTGTATAGTTCCCTCTGCATTACTAAACAAATGCGTCTTTTATAACCAAACCTGATTCATCAGATGATATAACATGATGTCAGTAATCCTGGATTGCATAATTGCTGATAGGAAGTCAAAGCTGGAGGACTGCCTCACCCAGCATTACAGATAGATAGATGTCCATAATGGGAAAGCTGGAAAAATCTTTCTCCATCAACGAACACCATTTACTGCACAGCTATACAGTATGAATAGTAGATTGCGCTCTAAATATATACACACACATTTTTATTTTTTTTTACTATTTATTTATAAGAAAAGCTTTCCACCCTAAAACCACATATGGCATGAAAAGAATGACCCTTTGCACTGTTATAATCAGGGCTTTTTTTTCTCAGAGAATAGGTGCAGGAACTCCCCCTGTCTGAGTCACCCCCTGTGATTCCACCACCTACCAGTACTGCCCCCCTTTAGAGAATACAGAACCAAGCATCATTTTGTGGTGCTAAATCATTTGTATGGAACATGTTGATGATAAAAAGAAAAGCAGTAAAATAGATCCCCTGCAGCCAGCAACAATAGAATTCCAGCAATAGTTCCCCACACAACAATAGACTCCCCCAGCAACAATAGATTCCCTGCAGCAACAGTGAACCACCCACAACAAAATATCACACCCAATAACAAAATATCCACCCAAGCAACATTAGACCCCCCCCCCCCCCCCAGCAGCAACAACAGATCTCCCAGCAGCCAGCATCAATAGATCCTCCAGTAGCCAGTAAAAATAGACCTCTCCCTCAACAGTAGATCCCTTCCAGCAACATAAGACCCCCCAGCAACAATAGACCCTCACACAAAATCAGATCCCCACTAGTGACAATAGATCCCCCAGCAGCCAACATAAATAGACCCTCCAGCACACCCCATGCTATTACATACATTCAGTGCTGGAGGTGCCGGGACTGCGTTCCCCCACGTTTCCGCTGAAAAAAAGCCCTGGTTATAATAAAGTAAACAAAACATGTAACCCTGCTATGCATACCTTTGGATTTTAACGTTCGATGTAATATAATATAAAAGGTTTCTCTGATAAAGCAAGACCATACAGAAAAGCTGCATACTCTTCTAAACACAACTTTCCCTCTTTGTGTCTATGCCAGGACGAGGCCCTATACCTGTTACAAATGGTTAATCATAAAACACAAATAATCTCTATTCTTTTTAGTATCTCCACACCCTTTCCTTTTCTTTAGTTTATTACACCCACATAGCAACTACAGTAAGCAAGTTGCCTCTGACCTTGCCGCCCACGCTTGGCACTCTGGAGAAAGTTACTTGGAGATTTATATGCGTGTTTTAAAATGTAACACAAGACCCATTCCTGACTTCCTGGCTAACTGAAACATTTGAAATTACTTATTAAAACATACAGTGTGGGTGATAAAAGTGGAATTTTGCATCCCTGGGTTCTGTACACGGGCCCTGTACCCTTTTAACAAAGATGACCATAAAAATAATAAAGCCTATTTTGTGGGGAAAAAAAATAATAAAGCCTAAGTTTACCTAAAACAAAAAAAAAAACAAAACAAAAAAAACAAAACAAAAAACAAGGGACATTACTTACCTTCAGTGTGATGTATCCCTTGTGCTGCTTTGTCCTCCTTTCGCTGACATCTTCCTCCAATGCCCCCCCCCCCCCCCCCAAAATAGAACTAAGGGGCTGCGATAGTCACTCATCAAAAATGCCCGGCTATGCCTTCCCTTTTCGCCCAGCTGCTCCATTCATAGAAGCCGTTACTATGAATGAAACACAATCTATGAATGGAGTACAGGCAGATGCTTGATGGGTTCTGCACCGGAAGATTACAGCATGTTCAGAGTTGGCACCACAGCTGCAAATCCCTAGCTGAATTGGGGACCTGGACAGGAGGTGGAGAAACAGAGCAGCAGGATCAACCAGGTTTTTTGCAGAATACAGAAAACTAATCTCATAGTGACTGAGTATGAACAGTATGTAATACAGCATTTATTGATTTTTTTTTTATGATGTGGGTTTAGTAACTGTCAGAGTAGGCCTTCTGTATCAAGAAGTCTAACAAAAGAATTATTTCCCCATCAAAGACAGGTATCCTGTGCCCCCTCCCTCCCGAAAGGTGCCAATTGAGGCACCGGAGGGGGGGGGGGGGAGACAAATGAGCGGAAGTTCCACTTTTGGGTGGAACTCCGCTTTAAGCCTTCACTACAAAAAAACAGAATGGGCATGAACATGTGAGTCTGGCTGCTATGAGTTCTTGACTGGGCCAGGCAGACGATACCATTAGCCAAGGCTGATGGTGTCAGAGGGAAAAAAACATCACAAAACCTTTTTGGTTGCCTAGCATTATCTGTCCTTCATACCCCCTACACTGGTTCCTGCCTTCGGGTGGCTCCGCTGATTTACAGAGCCACCTTTGCATACATCCTCCCTGTTGGTGCTATGGACGTGTCTCCTTGCGTCCACAGAAGAAAATGGCGACTAGCCACTTCCCTTCCCCCCCTCCTCCCTGTGTGTGATGGATATTGACTGGAGCCTGCACTGTCCCCTAGTGCACATTGCATGTGAAGTACTCTACTACCAGGAAGTTCAGGGAAGCAGTGCTGTGAACCTGGAGTCAATGGCAGTACACTGTGGCCACATTTTTTTTTTTTTTTTTACAAAATTATGGACCAGGTTGTAAACATTGCAATTACGGTTGCTAAGAATGCATTTATTTAAACTGGAGGGTTTTACTTAAAACTGAGGGTTTATTAAAACTTGCTATACTTGCAGGATGCCCCATAACAACCAGGCAACTAACGTTTTCTACAATGTTAGCACACATATTTCTTTTAGAACAGGTTTCCTGTAAGTCACTTTTTACCCTATCACAACTTCAAGAATCAGGCAGACTATAGGAAATTCAGGCCTCTTGCACACTACTTATGTATGAGCATCAGACAACCCTGGCAGAAAAAAAAAAATGAGGATGGGCTGTGTATCACGTGCGCATATTTGTGAGTATGTGCACACAACCACAAAGCGTGGCATTTGCGGGTACAAAATACAGGCCAACATCTCAGATTTATGTTTTTTTATTTGCTGATCAATACACAGTGCATGTTTACACGCAAATTGAAAACAATGGGCTGCCTTGAGCGTTTTTTAGGCAGCAGTGTGTAAGAGGCCTCCAAGTTACATGATATCATTTTCAGGGCTTTCTGAAACAATTCTAAACACCAAAACTCTTCCTGTGTAGGTTGCTTTCTAAATTATTTTGTTTTGTGTGGGAACGTCTTGTTTTTTTATTTCCTTTTGCTTTTTTTGGACTGTACTGATAATGCCTTCTCCTCTGAAGAAAGCTTTTACTGTGCACATCAAGCTGGAATGTCTTTCTACCCACACTTTAGTAATTACAAGGCACAGTAGGTTGCGTTGGAAAGCTGTCATTTAGCCGGTAGTAATGGCCCACATTTGACATGTAGAGGAAATCAGGCTGTTCTGACCTGCACAGTCAACAGAACAGAAAATAAACACGTCAACTTTTATATGTGATGTAATACATATAGGCACATTCCATGCCCCTATTATATCGTCTTGCAAATCCAAGTGACAAACATGTTTGTTAAATCTATTTAAATTCTGATCTAATAAAAAAAATACTAACATTGCGGAGATCAAACCTATTTTGTAGCAAACCAGTGTAATTATTACACTATTGTAGCAACTGCCTGTAATAATCTCTTCTATTTACTATAACTGAATGAAGAAAAAAAAATGAAACAAACAGACATGTACATAAAGAACAAAAGAAGAAATATAAAGCTGAATTTCTAGTTATGTAGGTGGCCCACGCAACTCTACACATAGCTTTATAATTTCACCACTATGTATGAAACATATTTTTTTTTTTTAGCATGCTAGAAACATTCGACAACTTCTAGATTAGTGAATGTCAAAATATTTCCAATGAAGTAAAGTGGTCCATTCGGGTACCGAGATCGTCCACAACAATATATGTTGTCGTGGGGCATTTTTTTTTTTTTTTTTTAGAGTAGCCCCTGACACACCCACTTTTCGTTATTCCAAGTCCAAGGATGATGGTGCCCACCCCTATCTTAATTTTTACTATTTAGATTAAGGCATTATTATATCTTACCAACAATATGCATAGGAAAATTCTGCACATATACATACCCAACGAGGTAAGCTTGGCCTGGCATGTATCAGAGCAGACTCTTCTTGCCTAGGCCACCCTGCCAATTAGCACTACTTGGACTGGCACCCAGGGGCGGACTGACAACTCATGGGGCCCCCGGGCAATAGGAGATTATGGGGCCCCCGGGCAATAGGAGATTATGGGCCCCCAGCAATAGGAGATTATGGGGCCCCCAGGCAATAGATTATGGGGCCACACAGTATACACACACACATACAGTATACACACACAGTATACACATACACACACTGAAAAGGTACTGGAGAGGCAGGGCAGCTATAATCTTGGGATTTTTAAAAAAACATAGATTTTTACATACTGTCCCTGGTTTTATTGAGGCTGGCAATCCCGATGGGGCCCCTTAGTGGCATGAGGCCCTCGGGCAGTGCCCGAGTGCTCAAATGGTCAGTCCGCCCCTGCTGGCACCTCAAAGATGACAACAATGATACCAGCAGGGCACAGAAAGAAACAGAATACTGAACAGAGCACAGTTTTTTCTGGAAAGGATGGTCGCATATATACACTAAATTAAATTATTCACAATAGCATGTCAAAAAAGAAACATTCACTCTAAAAGAGGGATTAACAAGGTGCAATGGACAACATGAAGGAAGAAGGGCATAGTGGAGACCGAGGAAAAACTTGAGAGAACATACACACTGGCAAAGCTACTGGGAATGGCAAGGGGAACCTACTAGCAGGGATACGGAAACCTTCATATCAGTCTTTGCGACTGCAACAGCATGATCCAGCATCAGTAATGCAAAAACATAAATCAAACTTTAAATTCTGATTTTCTTAGTGTAAAATGCCATGTAAGAACTATAAAACTAGTGCAAATGACTGTATAATTGCCATGCAAAAGGTGTTAAGACACGATTGGCAACATGGTGGTTATGTACGAAAGATGATCATACACATGACCGGACCTACAGGCTGAACAGAAGAAAAAAAAATCGAACGGATTTCTCCATCCACCCTACACAGCATGGAAGGATGAATCTCCTGCTGTAGCTATTTGTATTTTGACAGCTGGTCCGGCCAGCTGTCAAAATCTGGAAAGTGCCTGCATTTGATTGGATGCAGGTTCTGTTTGGTTGACAATCTTCTGCCTGGCTCCATCGACCTATGTAATGTGTTGCTACTACAAAAATACTGTAAATAATTAAAATGACCCTGACAGGTGGTCAACAAAGTCAGAAAGGCACTAACCTGAGAAAATAAACATAAATGTTTGTCAGCCTGTTTGCTGAAACTTCTCTCTGTAGTAAAGCTCCTGGCACTGAACCTACTTCACCTTTCTGGGTGTGTGGACTAGTATGTCCCCTGAAAGACGCAGTGGTTCCTCCTGCAGTTCTAGAGTGGATTTAAATGGTGTGCTGTGAGGAAGTAGGTAGAGTTCATCCTATATTTGTCTATATTTGCATAGATAATGCCTAGGTATATTGCATATATCTATAGCTGAGACCTTCACTTGACCTTGGGAATTAATAAGAATTCTATACGGCAATCTTAGACAATAGTTATTTAAAAAAAAAAGTAATTTTCATTCTACAGATTATATATTCAAGCAGAAGCTTACTTCCAGCACAGAAGGAGCACAATAATGTAAAATAAATAGCTGCATATAGTTCTGTAATGTTTCCACAGAAGATACTTAATAGAAACAGGTAAAAATGCAATTTTTATACCCAGAATGATTGTATTTGCATTCAGCTTTAACACCCTTCCATTAGTGTACAACTCCAGAGCCACATAAAAAAGATATACATCCACAGACAGGTGTGCCCATGTCGACACCATTGGCACCACTTGAATCCATGATCTCTCCAACAGCCATATTTTTGGGTAGCTCAGGAGCTCTCTGCCTGCATCAATGTGATACAAATGGAGCAGCCTAGTGCCAGATATATGGACACAACTACAGAGTGTGCTATGCATGAAAATATACTGTACATCCGAGTTAGGGTAAATACAGGGCTTAGTGCGAAGCTTTACAGCTACTTTTGATTTATTTTTGGTAAAGCTTATACTACATTTAGGTTGTTTTCACTGTGTAAAAGAGCAAAAAAAAAAAAAAAGTGTTACATTTAAAACCTTGGTTCCCACCATTCATGTGGATGTCACTATGACACGTACCACCTACCTAAAGATTGTTGCTGATCAAGTACACCCCATCATGGCATTCCCTAATGACAGTGGCCTCTTTTAGTAGGATAATGACCCCTGCTACAATGCAAAAATGGTTTGAGGAACACTCAACTTTGAGGTGTTGACCTGACCTCCAAATTCTCCAGACCTCATTCAAATTGAGCATCTGTGGGATTTGCTGGAAAAGTTTGATCCGTGGAAGCCCCTCCTAACAACTTAAAGGGTCTGCTACTAACAGTTTAGTGCCACATAAAAGCATATCTTCAAAGGTCTAGTGGTGTCCATGCCTTGACAGGTCAGGGATGTTTTGGTGGCAGCAAAAAGGGGACCTACCCAAAATTAGGGGGTGGTCATAAAGTTATGGCCGATTGGTGTTTATGTGTATCTATCTCTCTCTCTCTCTCTATATATATATATATGTATATATATATATATATATATATATAGATAGATAGATAGATAGATAGATAGATAGATAGATAGATAGATAGATAGATAGATAGATAGATAGATAGATAGATATAGATATACATACACACACACCCACACACACAACTAGGCAGGCAAACCTACAAGGCTTCAATGGGACATTTTATTCTTGCCTTTTCTGAAAATATCTATTATAGATGTATGAAGTCATTCTCTAAATTCTAATAACAGTACAAAGATTATAATTTTTATCATTGTACAGATCTAAACATCTATGAATAACTTTTGTCAAACAAAAGAAAGAAGCGCCTGAGCCAGCATTCTCTATATTTTATAAAGCGATACTACTGTAATGAGAGATTCCCAATACCTCTAATTCTCTCTTAATTTACCAGAAGCTTATATTTAATGTGCTATTTTATGAGTAATGTTCTTAAATCTATTAACTGCTGAACATAAGATGAAAGAAAAAGATAGGACAGAAGAAATAAAACAGCCCGACACCAAAGTCTACCTAAAATGAGATTACAGTATAGTCACAGCATACATTTTCATTTTAGAACATCAGCATTGTAATAGCAACACAAATTATAGTTATATTTGATCATTACTTATAAATGATATCAATATATGATTTACATTTTGACCAGTTCAAGGTAGTCTGTGATTGGAGAAAGGGAGATTGTGACATTTTTCTGCCACTCCTCCAAATCACAGAGCGCGTTGCAGCTGCTGAAAAGATACAATATAATTACTGAATGGAGGAGTTGGGGTGCAAGTAACACACTGTGAACTCAGCACTCAATCCGCAACTGTAACTGCACTATGGGGGTGAGTAAAATTTAGAGCTGTGCGTAACACTGCCGGGACATACTTCATTAGTGTGGATTTACAGTCAGGTCCATAAATATTGGGACATCGACACAATTCAAATCTTTTTGGCTCTATACACCAACACAATGGATTTGAAATGGAACGAACAAGATGTGCTTTAACTACAGACTTTCAGCTTTAATTTGAGGGTATTTACATCTAAATAAGGTGAACGGTGTAGGAATTGCAACAGTTTGTATAAGTACCTCACACTTTTTAAGGGACCAAAAGTAATGGGACAATTGGCTGCTCAGCTGTTCCATGGCCAGGTGTGTGTTATTCCCTCATTATCCCATTTACAAGGAGCAGATAAAAGGTCCAGAGTTCATTTCAAGTGTGCTATTTGCATTTGGAATCTGTTGCTGTCAACTCTCAATATGAGATCCAAAGAGCTGTCACTATCAGTGAAGCAAGCCATCATTAGGCTGAAAAAACAAAAACAAACCCATCAGAGAGATAGCAAAAACATTAGGTGTGGCCAAATCAACTGTTTGGAACATCCTTAAAAAGAAAGAACGCACCGGTGAGATCAGCAACACCAAAAGACCCGGAAGACCACAGAAAACTGTGGTGGTTGACCGAAGAATTCTTTCCCTGGTGAAGAAAACACCCTTCACAACAGTTGGCCAGATCAAGAACACTCTCCAGGAGGTAGGTGAATGTGTATCAAAGTCAACAATCAAGAGAAGACTTCACCAGAGTGAATACAGAGGGTTAACCACAAGATGTAAACCATTGGTGAGCCTCAAAAACAGGAAGACCAGATTAGAGTTTGCCAAACAACATCTAAAAAAGTCTTCACAGTTCTGGAACAACATCCTATGAACAGATGAGACCAAGATCAACTTGTACCAGAGTGATGGGAAGAGAAGAGTATGGAGAAGGAAAGGAACTGCTTATGATCCAAAGCATACCACCTCATCAGTGAAGCATGGTGGTGGTAGTGTCATGGCGTGGGCATGTATGGCTGCCAAAGGAACTGGTTCTCTTGTATTTATTAAAGATGTGACTGCTGACAAAAGCAGCAGGATGAATTCTGAAGTGTTTCGGGTAATATTATCTGCTCATATTCAGCAAAATGCTTCAGAACTCATTGGACGGCGCTTCACAATGCAGATGGACAATGACCCAAAGCATACTGCGAAAGTTTTTTGGCCAAGTCAATCACCTGACCTGAATCCGATTGAGCATGCATTTCACTTGCTGAAGACAAAACTGAAGGGAAAATGCCCCAAGAACAAGCAGGAACTGAAGACAGTTGCAGTAGAGGCCTGGAAGAGCATCACCAGGGATGAAACTCAGCGTCTGGTGATGGCTATGCGTTCCAGACTTCAGGCTATAATTGACTGCAAAGGATTTACAACCAAGTATTAAAAAGTGAAAGTTTGATGGATGATTGTTAACCTGTCCCATTACTTTTGGTCCTTTAAAAAGTGGGAGGCACATATACAAACTGTTGTAATTCCTACACCGTTCATCTGATTTGGATGTAAATACCCTCAATTCAAAGCTGAAGGTCTGCAGTTAAAGCACATCTTGTTTGTTTCATTTCAAATCCATTGTGGTGGTGTATAGAGCCAAAAAGATTAGAATTGTGTCGATGTCCCAATATTTATGGACCTGACTGTATATTTACAGTTTTTATTCTAAAAGAAAAATTTGCGCTAGGTGTACAAAAATTGTGAATGTATATTTACAGTGCACGTATCAAAAAATTGTTTCTGGTCAGAATTCAGCTTTAAATCCTATTTCTGTGGAAAGTTAAAAAAAATCTTCCCTTACAGTGGGGCTGCCCCTGCACTGCAAGCAGTACCGGGACAGGGTTGTCCAGCACCCAGGGCAAGGATCCAGAATTCTGTCCCCCTCCCTCACTATTAATACATGCCGTAAAATGGGTGTACCATCCTGCATTCATTTTTGCCCCTTTGCTTCTCTGTGTCCAGGGCAACTTCCCCTCCTGCCCACCCCTTGTCCCGGTCCTGAACGCAAGGGTTAAATACTTGTTTAGGTCTAGGGGATCAAAAAATGCAGTTTTACTTACCTGATCCTCCATCCCCCTGGCAGCTGACACTCTCCTTCTTCCCCTACGCTCTGATGGTGGATTGTTCCCTGGGTCCTCATGTCCAGTGCAGGGCTATGGGTTCTGTATTATACTTAAAGATGCCAGGGGACCTGTGACTGCCAGGGCATAGAAAAAAAAAAAGAGGCTTCGGGGATTGGTCTAGGAGCGTAATAAGAACCTGCAGGAATAGGGGATTGGATTTTCATCTATTCCCTAAATGTAAATGAGCATTTAACCCTTCCAGCTTAGGGGCAGCCTCATTGCAAGGGAGGATTTTTACTTTCCCCAAATGTCAGGTTTAAAGAACTTCACTAAGAATCTGCCCACATAAGAATACCACATTATTATTTTAGAAATGTAACACACTTTGATATAAAAGAAACTTACTTTTGTCTGGACCCTTACACCTGCCCAAAATCATGTAGAAGTTTGAGTTTTTGTTCCTGTGTGGAGTCACTCCTCGTCTTCAGCATGATGGAGCCGAGCAGGTCGGAAGTAGAAAATAAATTCAGCTCCAATCATTCAATGCTGTAATACACAAATCCGAGTTGTCGATTTGTAGAACTAGGCAGACACACAACATTTCAAGGGTGTCAAACAATGGACAGCAAACTAGTTACTTTCCCATTAGGAAGAAGTGATAATTAGTTATATCTGGTATTTCTGCATCTCCTCCCTTTGGCCTCAATCACTCGAGCAATTAGGACTGGACTGTGGATTCCTGCAGCCAGAACCACACAACTCTGTACGTGTGAATGAATGACAAGTCGATATGTCCATAAACGATCTACCCTGGATTTTGACGTTTGCCATCATCCATCTCTAACTGCAGGTAACTGCATCATGTGTGAATCCTCGCAGACGTATCTGTCACTGTTGGTTGTCATCCATTCATTCATACAATATTCATACAGAAAGGTCACCACCAGTGATTCCAGCTGCAAGTATCTGCTGATTCTTGACGCCGGAGTTTACAGACCGACCTTAATCGCCCCCGTGTGAGGCCTAACAAAGACTATTAAGGCTAGTTTACATTTGCTTTGAAATGTGGCATTGGACACACTTTTGTAAAGCCCTCTAAATGCCAATCAAAGCACCTGTCACTGAATAAAATGGTAAGCTTACAGTCCTGTTTACACATTGTGTTTGCTTTGCTTCAATAACTATACCCCAACTTGCTTCCTTGGTGCTTCAAAGCATCTCCAAAGCCTCCATAGAAGTCTATAACAAAGCTCGCTTACAGCATAGCACCAGCTTTTCAGACGCTTTTATTCAACTTTATCTTCGATTTGTTTTGTAGGTTTTGGGAAATCAACAAACGAACCGGAAAGGTGTCATCAGCAGTCACTTCTGGTTCATGTGTATATATTCTGGAAGTGTCTGGTGCAGATGTCACATCTGGTGCGTAGCGTGGATCAGCAGGAAGGTGAGTGGGTCCAGACTGGAATACAGCAATTAGCAGATGGGAACGCTATAGCGAAAGGTGAGTAGGGATCAGAGAGAGAGGAATGAGCGGCAGAAGAGCAGGAGAGCTGGGGGACTGGAGCAGGAGAAACTAGCAATATCACATGTGGTGTGCAACGTGAGCGCAATAGAGCTAGAGGTGAGTGGTGACCAGAGAGAAAGGAGGATCAACAAACCAGAGGATCTGCAGAGCTGGGGGCTTCTACTGAGTGGGGGATCAGCAAAGACTACTGAACAGGGAATCAGCAAAGCTGGGGGTTACTACTGAGTGGGGGATCAGCAAAGACTACTGAACAGGGAATCAGCAAAGCTGGGGGTTACTACTGAGTGGGGGATTAGCATAGAATACTGAGCAGGGTATCAGCAGTGCTGGGGTACTACTGAGCTTGGGATTTGCTGAACAGTGATGCATTTTTGAAGCTTAAACAAAGCTTGGCAAATGCCCTGTGTTTTGATTTTTGATTTATTTTAAAGGGGCCCAGTAGAACCCCAGCTCAGCATATCCCCAGCTCATTAGTACCCCTGTTTAGCATATCCCCAGCTTATTAGTACCCCTGTTTAGCAGATCCCCAGCTCATTGGTACCCTCATTCAGCAAATCCCCAGCTTAGTAGGACAACTCCAGCTCTGCTGATCCACTGCTCAGTAGTCCTAATAAGCTGTGGATCTGTTGAATGAGGGTACCAATGAGCTGGGGATCTGCTGAACAGGGGTACTACTGAGCTGGGGATCTACTGGGCCCCTTTAAAATAAATCAAAAACGTGGCATTTGCTAAGCTTCTTTAAAGCATCACAGAAGCATCAAAGAAGCATGTTGAAGCGTTTTAGGCGCTTTAATGTGTGTTACATAGTAAGTGAGGTTGAAAAAAGACACATCAAGTCTAATCTATGTGTGTGTATAACCCTGTATGTTGTGGTCATTCAGGTGCTAATCCAATAGTTTTTTGAAACTATCGATGCTCCCCCTGAGACCACCGCCTGTGGAAGGGAATTGCACATCCTTGCTGCTAATACAGTAAAGAACCCTCTACGTAGTTTAAGGTTAAACCTCTTTTCTTCTAATTTTAATGAGTGGTCATGTGTCTTGTTAAACTCCCTTCCGCAAAAGTGTTAAAGTTAAAGTCGAAGCAAGCGTACATGAGCCATTAAAGCCTAACAAATAAAGAATAAAGTACAAGGGACAGCAATTACCTTTAGTGAGATATGTTCCTTGTGCTGCTGTCTCCTTTTTTCAGAAATCTTCCTTCCCCAATGCCCCCCCCTCCCCTCACCCACCCATAATGCTTCGGTGCTGCAGGGATAACAGAGCCAAGGGAGCTGTCACAGGCACTCATCAAGACTGCCCAGCTATCCCTTTAAGGGTCCATCCACCTCAGCCAATGCATTATGACGCAGCAGCTGGTATGCGCTGTGGTGCAGGCAGTGCTGATGGGCTGATTTGCTAATATAATCACACAACGCAGTCCCACTGTACCCTTAATAAAAAGCACTTGCTAAACATCCACACTTTTATACTTCTATAACAGGAAATGAGTGCTTGTTCACAGTCATACAGAGATCCTGACGGAACATTCCTAACGCAGCTTTATTAAATCTTTCACTTTTGTCCACTACTTGATGGGGGTTTTTTTTAGCTTTACTTAGAGGGCACACATAATCATAGTGAAAGCTGAGTGACCGGTAATAGGTGTGACGTTCTGACATTTGCTATGCTTTGCTAACACAGGAATCCGATTTCACAGAAGGATAAAGGAAGCAAATGAAAGGGTCTGCGAGTTCACTGGAAATGGAAGAAGCAATCTCCAGTAAATGAGAGGTGGTCTACTCACAGGGGTGACTCACGCCACAAATGTCACTAGAAGGAAATTGCAACACATTGCATTATATGAATCAATCTGAATCATACCATTTCCCAATATACAGTACAGTATTTCTAGAAAAACAGCGAATTAAAAAAAAGCTTTGGACTTCTCAATCTTTAAATCTTAACACCGGGAAACTTTAAAATGATCCCCTGCAGTGGGGCTGACTCTCCCGTGCGGCTTGTTTTTTTCAGGGAAGAGGAGAAGCACTTTTACTTACCTGATCCTCCACTGTCCTGATAGATGGCACTTCTCCATGCCGCGGTGGTGGACTGTCTCTCAGCATCCCCACGTCCAATGCATGGACCCTGCATTGGCCTTAGGGTCCTATCACATGGGCTTTCTGATCAGGTCTGCCTGTCAGTTTTTCAGGCGGATCTGATCGGACCCTCCAGTCTCCCCTATGGAGTGGCGGATGTCAACACCCTCCGCCATCTGATTTGATCCTGCCTCCAAAATCCAGGTGGATGGTGGTCCTATTTTCGATCCGTCTGGTGAATTAGATGAAAATGGACAGGCGGAGGAGAGCGGGACTGTGTTCGTGTCTGCATAGCGGAGCGGACAGAACCGGTCATCCGCCTGCTCAGTGGGGATCAGCGGGGATTCCCTGCTAAGCAATCAGAATCTATAAGATGGCGGTGCATGTGTGAAAGGGCCTAAATGACGTCAGGATTTCAGACAGCTGGAGTGCAGGGGGTAGAAGATGCCATGGAGACCTATCTAGCAGTAGGTAGGTCTCCTAAACCTAAAGGAGCAATTAACCCTTGCAGTGCTGACGCAGCACTGCTGCAAGGATAATTTTAAGCTACTTCATGAATGCAGAAACCTGAACAAATATTGGGCTGTCATTCCTGAACTGTACTTTAAAAAAAGTTAGGGCCCATTAACGCAAGTGCAGAGGGCTGCAGACTGTAAAAAAAAAAGTATTTCTCAATTTAAGAGTTATGCCGTGTACACACGAGCAGACTTTCCGACCGGACTGGTCCGACAGAACGAATCCATCGGACAATCCGATCATGTGTGGGCTTCATCAGACCTTCAGCGGACTTTTTCTGTCGAAAATCAGACGGACTTTAGATTTAGAACATGTTTCAAATCCTTCCGACGAACTCAAGTCCGATCGAAATATCAGTTTGTCTGTATGCTAGTCCAACGGACAAAAAACAACGCAAGGGAAGCTATTGGCTACTGGCTATAAACTTCCTTATTCTAGTCCGGTCATACGTCATCACGTACGAATGACCGGACTTTCAAACAGACTTTAGTCTGTTCGTGTGTATGCAAATCCAGTCGTTCGCAAGTCCGTCGTAACTCCATCGGAAAGACCGTCGGACGTTTCATGCTCAAAAGTCCGCCTGTGTGTACACGGCATTACTGATCTCTGTACAGTGAAAGCTGGAGCTGTACGCTAGTAACTGCACATGTGTACAGGGACAGATGTGTACCTTTTGAATGCAGATGGTTTGTGTCCAGGGTTTGTAATTCATCCTGTGTACACATGTTAATGCTCAGATGTGTGGTTACCCATGTACAGCAGCTACCAGTCACTGATTTTTACAGGTGACTGTTCACAACACCTGTGACTCTCGGACGCTTGTTTTTTGCGTTGTATGGCCATCTACCATGCGTCTTTGTGAATGAGCCCTTATGCTGATCCAAGTATGCAAATCAGCAGCACTGATTTCCCTTCAGACTTCCCTGGGTGCATGCTTGTTTTGGGTCCATGACTTAAAAGGCAACTAGCATTTCAGAAGGAGGTCAGAAATGGCACCCTCAGTAGTTCTCTCAGTACAGATTCACTTTAAAATAAAGAACGCGAAAAAAAAAACTATTTTTGTAGCGTCTACAAAGGCAGAGCTGTTCATAACTGTAAGCATAACTTATTAGGAACTGCGTGTTGGAGGGCTGCTAACTTGGACTTCGCTTATCTTCTTAACCAGATGTTCAGAATTATTTGTGTCTGTACTCGTCCCACATTTAGATTATCTGGGGTCAGTGGGAGGCAAGCTGTGTCAGTGCCAACCCAAATTACTGAAATTTCATAACTGACACATGTAGCACAGGATGAACACTTCCAATATGTTCAAGGGACCAGATACTTCTTTTAGGCTTGGGATTCATACCGGTTTGCAGGCGGAAGAGAAACGACCCCATGGCTATGACGGTTACAGCCAGTGGGACCTTTTACCCAAGAACTGATGGTATGGGTTCAGCTTAGATAGCAAATAGTTCTTCTTAAAGGGCCCGTTCACACAGTACAGTGGGGGAGAGCCGCGTTCCCACACCGCAATGTCCCGCAAAAGTACCATGTTATGCGGTTACCACATGTTCAAAAAGTAGAGCAGCACATGGGGTGCGACTTCAGCCCATTCAAAATTAATGGGTCTGAAATCGCACTGCACAGAACTTCTTGTGCGATTCACATGCACTGCCTAGTGTGAATGGGTCCTAAACTGTGAAAATTTTTTGCTTTCTATATCTATAGGGTACTCATTGATTTTTCTTTCTAACTTGAACGATTATGTAATCTCGAATTAGTTTGATGAACGTTAGCCCGGCAATGTGCAACATTACAAAAACATCCGTAGTAATCTTGATAATATCCAATATTATAGAGATTTAAAAGCTAGCTGCCTTAAAGTGTATTTAAACCCAAGAACAAAAATTTGTTTTTTTTTGTTTTTTTCCCCCTCTATTTTAATGATCCTGGCTGTAACACACTTGTCATCCTAGACTGACAGGACTCGCTCACCATACTGTATCTATGGAGGAGCAGCACCATCACCCTAGGCTGCTCTCCTGATTTGGGCTACAAACACCTCCCCCTCTCATTAACAAAGAGAACTGGAAGGGTTGAGAATATTAAAAATTCCAGTCCAGTGCACAGGTAGTAATAATAATAAAAAAAACACTGACTTTCTGGCAAGATAAACAGGTGTTTTCTGTATTTGCTGAAAATGTTCTTAGCCTGAAAAAAAAGAAAAACAATGCAGCCACCATATCGAAGAACGGCCACAGACGGCAGGTTCAGCAGATTCGAATCATGTATGGGCAGGCTGAATGTACCCAAGTTGATCCATCAATCAACTTGGGTACAACCAGCCTGCCGGATTTAAATGCAATTTTTGCTAGCGGCTGTTATAGCCACTTGCAATAATCACAATGTTCTCCCACGGATCCCCCATAATAACTGAAAAGCTATAAAACAAACAGAAAAAACAAAACATAGTTCTTAAAATGACCATGCAGGTCATGTATTAAAAGGTCTTTATGGTAGGTAGCCTTGCTCCGGCAAGGGGCGCACAGTAATACAACAGCAGTGCCAATAGTGCATTAGCAAAAAAACTAGAAAAAAAAAAAAAAAACAAGATCTATAATATAATATATATATAGAATATCAGGTACGCAGACAACACACTTGTACAAGTCAAAACCTATACGGGGTTGGTGACAGATTATAGATATGACACTACAACTCATCTCTAGCACAGAGGACAATTACACAGCAGGTATAACACACTATAACAATTCTCAGCATATAGAGAATGAGAAGTGGAACTCATAAGATCCATACAAGTACCTATTTATTGGGATGATGAGTATTCATTGTGCCATCAGTAAAGAGGAGCATGTCATGCAATGCACAAGGTCCTAGAATTGTGTAGAAAACACTTACTTTCTCTTTCCACGGTGCTCTCACGTGCCTTCTGATGAAAGATGGAAAGTTCTGCCTCTACATCAAGCATGTAACAAGTGCTTTGCCCCTGGAGCCCTGACTTCTCCTATACTGCCTGGTCCTCCTCCAGATCCTTTGAAATAAAAGTCAACAACAGAAACCACAATGAGTTGTTTTTCTAATTCCTTGAAACTGAGTCAGTCAGTCATCATCAGCAGCATGCTTGCTCTGTGTAAACCCCGAGAGACATCCAAGAATCCAGAAGGGTAATGCTGTTTCATCCTTAGCCACAGAAAACCACCACATCGCTCTAGTATACGTCAGCCTCCCGGCTCCATCCACATCCAGCATCTGCTGCCAGGGGCTTCCACTCTACATCCATCAAATGAAAACGTGTTCTTCCTCTTCTTTCAAAGGAAAAATCCAAATCTCAGAAAAGGTTTCTAGATCTTCAAATACAATAAGTGAAAGAAGATCAAACTGAATAAAGTGAAAACCAATCCCAGTGTACTGCATTGGGGTCCTCCATTGCCTCGTAGAAGCACCTGTTTATGTTTTTCCGAGCTTCTTCTCTCTGTCGTCCCAAACAAGAGGGCTGTCAAGCCTCTGCCGTCAGTTTATAAGCTCTGCTCTCCAATCCTGCTCAGCATAACAAACAGCTCAGGATTTCGCAACAGCCTCTTACTTAACCGAGCTGTTCCACCTACTCACATTTGTACTAGAATATAAAGCAATAGAGAGACAGCACAGGAAACTGAAGCATAACTGCCAGTACCGTCTATTCCAAGAAGGACAACAAGCCTGAGACCAGCCCTGGAGGACACCTTTCACTTCTTCTCAGGAATTACTTTAGGGAATAACATGACGTGGATTGAATTATACACACTGCTGTAATACTCACTGAGAACACACGTGAGGGAATAACAAAAATAAAATAAAGTTTGTTCATTCCAAACAATTTATATCTTCCAACACCATCACTGAGCACATCATTTACAAAAAAAATCCAGGACCCTGATCCTGTGGTCCAAATTTATTACATACCAATTTAACAGCAAATTAAGTTTTTTTAACCTTAAACATTGTATATACAGTTTGCATGTCCCTGTGCCTGCGTGGGTACTTTGGTTTCCTCTTACACGACAAAGACATGCTGGTAAGTTAATTGGCTCCTTTCCAATTCGTCCCTAGTTCATGTGTGCGTGTAAGCATGCATGTCAGATAGGAACCTTAGATTGTAAGCTTCTTGAGGGCACTGCTGTAAATATAGAAAATGTAAACTGCTCCATAAAATATTGGTGCTTTAACAAAAAAAAAAAATATATATATACTGAAAGATTTTTAAGAACGTTGTACATAACAGAGCTTTACCTATCAATACACATACAATGTATGCTGCCTATGCTATATTCTTCAAATCCTTTCACTTGTACTTGATGACCTCCTGTAGATAGGCATCCGTGAAAACAAAATATTGCCATGGCCTCCAAGTGTCATGAAAGGACTCCTTCCAGTTATAGAGGGTTTTTCATGCCCCTAAGTTTATTGATTTTAGTGAACCAAGGAGACTTTGGAGGACAGGTTCACAGACCTCCAACACAAGAGAATGCATGCCTTGGCCGCATTTAGTATATAAATGGTAAGAGAGGTACTTTTTAATGGGTCGTTGCGTGAGGTGCAGCAAGCATGCCGCTAAATCAACATAAGTCAGATGTTTGATGGTACTAGCCACCTCTTGCCACATGTTTTAAAAAAAAAAAATCATCACAATCTTTAGAATTACTTTAAGGGCTGATACACATGGGCACAACATAAAATGCTAGCTCTTTCGCATGCCGAGGAACCTCAAGTGCCGTGTACTGCCACCCACAGACATGAATGGATGTGTGTGGCTATATGCAAGTGTACGCCAGTACTCACACACACTCATGTATAGCGTACAGATATATTCAGCAAACACAAATTTTGCGCATTCAGGGTAAAAGCCTGTACGCTATACACAGGATTGCGCGAGTACCAGCATATACCTGCATACAGCCATTCATGTCTATAGGGGTCTGTACGAAGCACCTGGGCTTTCCTGGCTGGGGAAAAAAAAAAAGACAGAATTTTATACTGTACCCCCTAATGCGTCCTTGTGCACGAGGCCCATAAATGATGTGTGACAAAAAAAAATATATACATTGGAGGGGAAAAATTTTAAGGGTATATAAATCAAAGAACAAATATTCAGGATAAAGTTTACCAGTCCTTAAATGTGGTGGCTGCATTAGTTTGCTTTTTTTTTCTTTCCATAAAGAGTGTATTAGAATTTTTTAACACACAATACAGAGGACATCTATAAAGAGATATCAACAAAGCAAGATGACAGGGTTCCAACCACAATGCAATACACAACTACATACCTATAAACAGAACCTATAATCACAGTTCCTGTATTAAATGCATCCTAGGTGCCAGACATATACAGTCATATATTCTTTCTTAAGGATGCCAATGCTTTTTCGTTGCTGGAATTGGTATCTCTTATGTCTATAACCACGTCAGAGCAACCAAGGAGAATGGGTCCTCCAACCTGGTTTCTGTTAACTGCACATGATATGGGGAGGATGGGGAAATGAGCCGACCACTAGATCTGCCCTCTTCCCCATATGTTACGATAGGTAGAAAGGGGAAAGAAAAGAGAGTAGAGAGGAAGGGGGATGAGTATAAGGGCCTGTATGGAGAGGGGGTGGGTAGACCACCGGCTACCCTCTCCACTCACTACTGGACGCGCCACCCGAGACCCCCATAGTTTGCTTTTTTTTTATCTTTTATTTTCAACTGGTGAACCTGCCAGTAAACCACTTCCTGTCCTGGGGTGACAACGCACACTCACTGTACTGTGTCTACAAGGGAGTAGCATTGTCACCCTAGGACAGGAAGCGAGTTAGGACTACGGAACACCTCCTCATCTCCCTTTCTCCATTAGGATAGGTAGGGAATTGTTCTGTAATCCACATAGAGAACTGGTAACGATGCTAACTGAAAGGTGCCAACAGAAGCAGAGTGCACAGGAAGGTTTCAGCTCACAAGATAACAAAGACAAGGCACACCAACCTACCATAGCACAATTTTATTAAATCAATATTAAAATTGGGGAAGACCTCATAGCACCCAAAATGGCTTATGCTTTTCAAGGGTCAAGCCCTCTTTCTTCCTCAGAGGGCTCTGAAGAAAAGGGTCTGACCCTTGAAAGGCATAAGCCATTTTGGATGCTATAAGGTCTTCCTATGTCATCAGTTGAGCGCTGTGGATCTGCATTTGAAAGGATATCCACAGTCCTGCATGGGCAGCAAGACACGCACTTGTAAGGCAGTTAAGTGGAAAGTTTATCAAGTCCTTAAGCACCATACTCAAGTGCAGGAGGTTATTCTTTGACGCATATTCAGCTCACAAGATGTCTGGCATGATCAATGTGAATTATTTTTTATCAATTATTGAACAGATATAACAGAAAACATTCAGTGGTATATTAAACAGACCAAAGGGAAGTAAATATGAGAAGTCCATTGTTAGGGTTTACAAGTGGGTGTTATGCCGCGTACACACGGTCGGACTTTTCGACCAGACTGGTCCGACAGACTTTCCAGCGGACTTTCGACGGACTTCCAACTGACTTTTTAACGAGCGGACTTGCCTACACACGATCACACCAAAGTCCGACGGATGCGTACGTGATGACGTACACTGGACTAAAATAAGGAAGTTGATAGCCAGTAGCCAATAGCTGCCCTAGCTTCGGTTTTTGTCCGTCAGACTAGCATACAGACGAGCGGATTTCTGGGTCCGGCGGAGTTACGACGTAAAGATTTGAAGCATGTTCCAAATCTAAAGTCCGTCAGATTTGCAACTGGAAAAGTCCGCTGAAGGTCCGGTGAAGCCCACACACGATCGGATTGTCCGCCGGATTTGGTCCATCGGTGTCAGTCGGACAAGTCTGGTCGGAAAGTCCGACCATGTGTACGCTGCATTAGAGTAAGGTACAGGAATGCTGCAACACTTCAGTGGAATCATACTCATACTTGTTTACTTCTTGACAAAAAAAGAAAAAAAGAAAAGAAGAAACAGCTATGAAACGGCTATGACATAATGCCAGAGTACAATGTTGTAAAGGGATGGACAGATAACTCTAAAGTTAAAGTTGATTCTTTTGTACCTAAGCGTTGTAAATTCATTGTTTATGACTTTCGGAGATATCAGAGATTATTACTGTGCTCTTCACACACACACAGATTTTTATGAATGAATTTCCTCCCTGATCACTGACAAACATTTCTGGCTTGTAAACCCAGTATACCAATAGGTACTCTGTTTTGCATATAGACCCCTTTCACACTGGGGCCGCCCGTGCATTCGCGGTAAAGCGCCACTCGTTTACAGCTGTTTAAGCGGTGCTTTTGTGCCGCTAGCGGGGCACTTTTAACCCCAAATAAGGGGTTAAAAACTCCAGTGTTGCAGCGCTTCCGAATCGCTTTTCAGGCGCTTTGGAAGTACTGCCTATTCATTGCAATGGGCATGGGCATTTTGGGAGCTCTATATACAGAGCTCCCAAACCGCCCCAAAGATGCTGCTTGCAGGACTTTTTCTAACGTCTTACAAGCGCACCGAGTGTGAAAGCACTCATTGCAATGAATGGGTGGAAGTTTTCAGGTGCTATTCCTAAAATGCCTGAAAACTGCCTCAGTGTGAAAGAGGTCTAACGCTGTTTTCTGTGCTTCAGGCATCTAACAGAATACAAGACAGCCAGAGCTACACGGAATGGGGGGTGTGGGGGGGTTGTGCTGGTCTTATAAGAACGATGTAGGACAGGGACATCGATGGCCATTACTGGGATGCTGGTAAGGGGTCATAGCCAGTTGGCTGGACTGGGTGACAATTTCATATCTATGAGCCAAATCAGCATCTGCATTTATTATTCATCTCCTTCCCTCAATATAACAGCTGACTTTCAGGGCCAGTTCACACCAGATGCACTTCAGTTTTTTCTGCACTGGAAACTGACTGGAACTGAATGCACTGGTGTGAACTAGAGGCATTGGAATACATGGAAAACACTGTGTATGCATTTTGAGTGCACATGGAACTGCATCTGGTGTGAACTGGCCCTCAAGCAGTGTTGCCAACTGCCAAAACTGTTACTGGCAGCCAGTAAGAAAATGGGCACTTTTCTCCTGCCAGTAAATGCTAGTGACAGGAAAAGATTGCCAGAAAAAAAATGTGTCTGTGATACTCGGATCAGAACTGTGCATGCGCAGATCTGGCCTGGAGATGGCCAAGACCATTCCGAGTGCCTGCTACAGTGTATGCGGGCGGCACCGGCAGGGGGCGGGTCTGGCGGAGGCGGTGTCTGAGTGTGTCGCGTGATGTCATGGTGCAAGGGAGCCAGAGCTTCGTGTGAGGGATTTGCGGGACGGAAGCAAGGCAAGGCAGGAGAGGGAATGGCAGTGCTGTTTGGACTGAAGGGACCACCTGGCATGGAGAGAGATGGTCACTGTGACTCAGGAGGGGACGTGTTGTGTCGGTGAGGTGTCATCATCTGTGCTGCTGCACACTGCTGTCACTGTGAGAGTCAGTTTCATGTGTGTGCCTGCCCATTCTAATTTCTTACCCTCCTGTCCCTGAGCTACTTACTACAGTATCTCACAAAAGTGAGTACACCCCTCACATTTTTGTAAATATTTTATTATCTTTTTCATGTGACAACACTGAAGACATGACACTTTGCTACAATGTAAAGTAATGAGTGTACAGCTTGTATCAGGCCCCTTTCACACATGCGGATCGTTCAGGTCCGCCGGTCAGTTTTTTAGGCGGACCTGAACGGACGCTCCATACAGTTCCGATCCGCTAAATTCAGATGGATGCAAACCCGATTTTCAATACGTCTGGCGGATCGGATGAAAACGGACAGGCCGATCTGGTTTGATCCGATCCCCCATATTGGAGAGCGGAGATCTGACAGGTCCATCTCTCCACAGAGAGCAGAGACAGACCTGTCATCCGCCGGCTCAGCGGGGATCAACGGATCCCCGCTGAGTAAACGGAGTCCGTCAAAAACGGACATTATGTGTGAAAGGGGCCTAACAGTGTATATTTTCTGTCCCCTCAAAATAACTCAACACACAGCCATTAATGTCTAAACTGCTGGCAACAAAGGTGAGTACACCCCTAAGTGAAAATGTCCAAATTGGGTCCAATTAGCCATTTTCCCTCTGCGGTGTCATGCGACTCATTAGTGTTACAGGGTCTCAGGTATGAATGGGGAGCAGGTGTGTAAAATTTGGTGTTATCGCTCTCACTCTCTCATACTGGTCACTGGAAGTTCAACATGGCACCTCTTGGCAAAGAACTGAGGATCTGAAAAAAATTGTTGCTCTATATAAAGATGAACCTAGGCTGTAAGAAGATTGTCAAGACCCTGAAACTAAGCTGCAGCACAGTGGCCAAGACCATACAGTGGTTTACCAGGACAGGTTTCACTCAGAACAGGCCTTGCCATAGTCGACCAAAGAAGTTGAGTGCATGTGCTTAGCATCCTATCCAGAGGTTGTCTTTGGGAAATAGATGTATGAGTGCTGCCAGCATTGCTGCAGAGGTTAAAGGGGTGGGGGGTCAGCCTGTCAGTGCTCAGACCATACGCCGCATACTGCATTAAATTGGTTTGCATTGCTGTCGTCCCAGAAGGAAGCCTCTTCTAAAGATGATGCACAAGAAAGTCCGCAAACAGTTGCTGAAGACAAGCAGACTAAGGACATGCATTACTGGATCCATGTCCTGTGGTCTGATCAGACCAAGATAAACTTATTTGGTTCAGATGGTGTCAAGCATGTGTGGAGACAACCAGGTGAGGAGTACAGAGACAAGTGTGTTTTTCCTAGTCAAGCATAGTGGTGGGAGAGTCATGGTCTGAGGCTGCATGAGTGCTGCCAGCACTAGGGAGCTACAGTACATTGAGGGAACCATGAATGCCAACATGTACTGTGACATACTGAAGCAGAGCATGATCCCCTCCTTTCAGAGACTGGCCCGCAGGGTTGTATTCCAACATGATAACGACCCCAAACACACCTCCAAGACGACCACTGCCTTGCTAAAGAAGCTGAGGGTAAAGGTGATGGGCTGGCCAAGCATGTGTCCAGACCTAAACCCTATTGAGCATCTGTGGCGCATCCTTAAACAGAAGGTGGAGGAGCACAAGGTCTCTAACATCCACCAGCTCCGTGATATCGTCATGGAGGAGTGGAAGAGGACTCCAGTGGATACCTGTGAAGCTCTTGAGAACTCCATGCCCAAGAGGGTTAAGACAGTGCTGGAAAATAATGGTAGCCACACAAAATATTGACACTTTGGCCTAATTTGGACATTTTCACTTAGGGGTGTACTCACTTTTGTTGCCAGTGGTTTAGACATTAATGGCTGTGTGTTGAGGTTTTTTAAGGGGACAGCAAATTTACACTGTTATACAAGTTGTACACTCACTACTTTACATTGTAGCAAAGTGTAGTTTCTTCAGCGTGGTCACATGAAAAGATATAATAAAATATTTACAAAAACGTGAGGGGTGTACTCACTTTTGTGAAATACTGTACATCAAAAATAAAACAAATATGTTTTTGCCTTAATATCTACTTTAAATCACATTGCTAATTGCATACTATACTTGTTTATAGCCTAAATTCTGAAATTTGCACTTAAAAACTGTAATTTTTTTGGGGAATTTTGGAAATGCCAGTTAAAACTTGGCGGTGGCAGTAAATTTTGGGTGTCCATGACTCCCCTTTATTTCTCCCTGTGATAGGACCCAGATGTAATATTTGGACAAATTGCAACTGAAAACAACTGCGTGGTCAGATTAAAAGACCACTTATTGTGAAGTACAATATATTTTGCTCAACTCAACCAACAACACATGCAAATGAAATAGTAAGTTTACCCTGTTTCTTTTCCAATGAACTGTGATTGAGATCAGAGAATTAATGCTGGCTGAAGACTAGTAGATATTTTCCTGAAGCTCTTGATTGTTGATGTTCCTTTAAGCTGGCTACACAAGTAGAATTTTGTTCTCCAGAGTATTCTTTCTTGCAAATAGACTCTACACTTTGCAAGTGCAGTTGAGCTTGTTTCCTTGGAGCTTAGGGACTGTGGTGAAGCTTCACTTTGTAAAGAATACCCAATCAGGTGCAAGAAAAAAAAATAACATTTTTGCTTGCACATGATTGGATGATGGAAATCAGCAGAGCTGCACCATGTTCACGAAGCTCTTGGGAAAATGAGTGCAACTGCACTCGCAAAGTGCACAGTCTATTTCCCTTAAATCCACCCCAATGAGTCAAAATCATTTTGTTCTAGAAACCCTAAAAATTTCATCCAGACATGCTACATAAAAGTAATCCCAGACATAATGGTTTCATTACAATACGTATGATTTTTTTTTCAAACAAAACCACATTTACAATTCAAATTTTGTTTATTTGAGAGAAAAAGTATTCATCCAGCTCCTTTGATTTTTCTCAATGCTACAAACACAAAAACAAACATCAATCTGACCTTACCAACCATTAGTAAGTCGAATGAACGTTCTAAAGATGATTTTATAACAAAATTCTACATACCGTATATACTCGAGTATAAGTCGAATTTTTCAGCACATTTTTTTGTGCTGAAAGTGCCCCCCTCGATTTATACTCGAGTCAAGCACTTTTCTGCAGCAAAAAATTTCATTTTCCGAACCAACTTTGGGGCCCCGTATCTCAGGGCCACGTGGTGCTAGGAACCCCAAATTTGGTGTGCAAACCCAGTAGAACTGGTACCATAACATATCCAAAGCTGAAGTTCCTAGCACTAAGTGGCCCCGAGATACGGGGCCCCAAAATCGGTTCGGAAAATGTCATTCTCTGCTGCAGAAAAGTGCTTGACATTTTCTGAACCAACTTTGGGGCCCCATATCTCAGGGCCACTTGGTGCTAGGAACCCCAGCTTTGGAAATCTTATGGTGCTAGTTCCACTGGGTTTGCACACCAAATTTGGGGTTCTTAGCACTAAGTGGCCCCAAGATACAGGGCCCCAAATTCAGTCAACTGTGTCCATCTGCAGCAATGTCATTTCAGGACCCTTTGGGTTCAGAGACCCCAAATTTTGGCTGCAGCTAGGGGGCATCTAGGAACCCTTAACTACCGAGTTTGAAGTTCAGGGGACCTATGGCTGCAAATGGGCACAGTGAGGCATGTAAATGGGCACAGTGATGCTGCAAATGGGCATTGTTGACCCTCTTTTCCACTTACAGTAGCTGTGCATTTCTCACCCTCGTCTTATACTCGGGTCAATAAGTTTTTCCCATTTTTTTTGTGGTAAATTAGGGCCTCGACTTATACTCGGAACGACTTATACTCGAGTATATACGGTAAGTGTCACCACCATTACTCTTCTAAACACAAGTGAAGGATCATTTCACGCACAACTTGTGAGAACCTCTCTTTTGTGCAATTACGAACATCTTGTGAAGTTTTCCATGCAAATACTGACTTTCTCAAGGTCAGTATTTACACAGACACACTCTCCTGCTTCAAACATGGCATTGCTAGGAACTAGTGACAGTTTACGAAGATACCATGCATAGCATTGGGGCGACTGCATTGTAGAATGGATTGGAGGTTGTGCCTATACTCACTAAGCACTGAAGTTGCAATATTTTGGGAGGCTGCATAGCACAGAAAATCTCATACCTTAACCCTAAGGCCGGATTAATGCTCATATGTACATTGTTGTGGTACCATTTATTCTGAATGCAACCCCAAAACACCTGCACTGCACCCCCCCTGGAATGCACAGTAATGCACTCCTATGGTTGTGGTGCACTTATGGTGCACAAACCATTTTGGTACATTAAGCAGCTCATTCAAATGAACATAAACACATATTAGCCCACTGCATAAATATAAATGGGCCCTAAGGGAATGATGTGGTCCCTTAGAACAGCTGTCCGCAACTTTCCCAGCACCAGGGACTGGCCACACGGAAGACAATCCCTCCAAAAATCAGGGTGGGTTGGTCGGTGCAGCCTGTCACTGGAGGGGTGCATCCTGACCCTTATTTCTTCGCTTCTTTGTGGCCACAGAGAGAGAGAAAGTAGAAAAGATCTCCTAAACCAGAATATTTAGTTGTGTCCTGCTTTTATGTTCAGTTGGTGGAGAGCTTCTATGTTCCCCTATGTATTACAGATGAGCTGTATTGGGAAACTATAAACCTCACTGTTTTCATACACAGCACTAGGGTTATGCCATGGCGTCAGTTTAGATGCAACCAGTCCTGTCTAGCTTAGACAGCTAAATATGTTTTTGTGTTCTTCTACCATGTTGAAGCGTTCATACAGTAACAAAACGAATTGGATAATTATGAGTGACGAGGGGGAGCCGTGTCTGCTGTCCTCTTGTATAAGAAATGTTATAAAGTATCCAGGGTGCAATCAATGGAAGGCCTGACAAGGACACAATGTCTCTCTCTGGCTCAGCATCCCATGATGATACCCAGAGTGATTTCTCCTTGCATGTACTAATCCTGTCCTCCAGGCTTTTATTTTGATCTGAGCTTGGATGCTGCACTGTTAGTCACCCATCTGAGGAGCCTGCAGTAAACAGCGATTTCACAATCTTCATTCCTTTCAGAGCAGCTATTTCTGACTGGAAGTGATTCACTCATTAGGAATCACATTGTCTGTGCTGGTGCATGAAAGCCACCTCACTGTGAGCCCAGATCTGGTTTATTTAGGGGGCACGTGTCTTCCTGACCACCAACAACTGGTGTCTTAGTCACTCTTTTGATAAGATGAGTCGCCTTGAGACATTTCCTTCTGTCTTCTTTCTCCCCGGTTATCTGTCCCTGGCTTCACTTTCTCTTCAATTTAGATTCCAGAGTGCTTAAATATCTCATAACCATAACAATTTATCAAAGATTCACCTACAAAACTTTCTACAAAGGATGTTAGTCATAGCTGCTCTAAAAAGCCATGTGGTTGCAGTCTATTAACAAACCTATCAACTACTTTACTACTATTTTATTAGACATGAATACAACCACAACTAAATCATATAGACAAAATATTTCAATTATAGATCCAAGTGAGCATTAAAGCTGTGACATACTATGAGCTTTATTGCATAAGTACATTGGTCCAGCTTAGGACCTGAAGGGCCATTGGGCAAGCTGACAATCAACTAGTCAGCACTACTACAGTGATAGTCACGATATTCAGAGTCCTTTGCTGAGTGGCTTCCCTACTGTACACTGACCGCAGGGGGTTGCTCATTCACCTCTGACACCATTCACAGAACACCTAATCTATGAATACTAGAATTTTCCTGTTTGTATGAGGTGGATTAAAGGGGAAATTACATCACGATCTCCACCTCGTCCAATCAAAGAACACCCTTGCATTCATCGAAAAAAAAAAAAATTACAAGTCATTTGATAAATAGTGGCAGTGCCAAGGGGGCAACCCCTGTGGTCAGTGTGCAGAGGGAAAACCACTTGGCACAGAACCTGGAAGATCACTTCCCCAGTGGCCCCTCAGGTATGAGATATGCATACTTGCATTTATCTAAGCTGGACCAATGTAAGCATGCAATAAAAATCATACCTGAAGTTCAGCTTTAATAAAGAAGATCTTCGGCATACACCTGAGTATGACTGTCTTTTAACTCCTACAAGCTTTGGGTTGTGAACAAACCAGATCAGCACCTAATTGTTATGTGCTGGAGCTGAAGTACAGACTGACCCTGGCACAGTGGTTTGTATTGTGTTGAGTCACTGGAATCGTGTCATTAATGTCTAATATTAATCTCTATTTAATGATAGTATATTGTCATGTACCAGTACCATAGCACAGAGAAGGCAAGTATAAAAAAAACTAAAATTTTTAGGTTTACGATCACTGGTCTTAGATTACGACAGCTACATCCAGTATTGGAGAGGACCCAGAATCAAGGTAGCGTAATTGGAGTCTCTTTTTTAAAGAAAATTGTTTAAAAAAAAAAAAGAAGAAAAGATTAGACAAAAAGCAATGCAAACACCAAACATGTTAATATTAAAGTTCTAAAGTTATTAAAAGTAAACAGTAGGGCTATCCCTTCCATGAGTATCAGGCCCTGTGCTATATGTATTGAGATTTTCTACAATTCTTGAGAAAGAAAAGTCTTTTTTTCTCTGCACAGTCTATGCTGCAGACCATCCCATAGAGCAGGGTTCTTCAAACCATGGCCCACAGGCCACATCTGGCGCACTACAAGCTCTTAAAACAGTCACCATGAAAATAGTAAGGGCAGAGGCACCCAGCATTCAGAAAAGTACCAGCTTCACCTCCTGCCAAAGTGACAAAATGCTGTAAATTAGCAATGACTCTAATGCCCCGTACACACGGTCGGATTTTCCGATGGAAAATGTGTGATAGGACCTTGTTGTCGGAAATTCTGACCGTGTGTAGGCTCCATCACACATTTTCCATCGGATTTTCCGACACACAAAGTTTGAGAGCAGGATATAAAATTTTCCAATCGTGTGTACACAAATCCGACGAACAAAGTGCCACGCATGCTCAGAATAGATAAAGAGATGAAAGCTATTGGCCACTGCCCCGTTTATAGTCCAGACGTACGTGTTTTACGTCACCACGTTCAGAACAATCGGATTTTCCGACAACTTTGTGTGACCGTGTGTATGCAAGACAAGTTTGAGCCAACATCCGTCGGAAAAAATCCTAGGATTTTGTTGTCGGAATGTCCGAACAAAGTCCGACCGTGTGTACGGGGCATAATCCTACAAAATCCCTGACTTGTACAAGTATACAAAGTGTGCAAATGTAAGAAACTATGCTGGTTTGAAGCCAAAGGGTAGTCACGCCAAATATTGATTTGATTTCAATTTTTCTTCTGTTTGCTGCCTTTTCATTTTGCAAATTGAAAAAAAAAATAAACACATTAAAATATATATATTTTTAGGTTCTGTCCTTGGACCTCTACTATTCTCAATCTACACGTCCTCCCTGGGTCAGCTGATAGCCTCCCATGGCTTTCACTACCATTTATCTGCTGATGACACCCAAATCTATCTCTCTGCCCCTCGGCTCACCCCATCAATCTCCTCATGCATCACTGATCTACTAACAGATATATCAGCCTGGATGTCAAACCACTTCCTCAAACTTAATCTATCTAAAACCGAGCTCTTAATATTTCCTCCCCCACGTGCCCCCTCCCCTGACTTCTCTGTCAAGATCAATGGCACATCAGTCTGTCTCCACATGCCAGGGTGCTAGGGGTAACCTTAGACTCTGAACTGTCCTTTCGGGCCCACATACAATCCCTGTCCAAATCATGCTGCCTTAGCCTCCGCAACATACGCCCCTTTTTAACTAAGGACACCACCAAGCTTCTAATTCACTCTCTGGTCATCTCTCGCCTCGACTACTGCAACTCCGTCCTCATTGGATTACCTTTACATAGACTATCCCCCCTTCAGTCCATAATGAATGCCACTGCAAGACTCATCCACCTTACCAACCATTCAGTGTCCTCCACCCCTCTCTGCCAATCCCTCCACTGGCTTCCACTCACCCAACGAATAAAATTCAAAGTACTAACAATAATTTACAAAGCCATTCATAACTCTGCCCCAGCTACATCACTAACCTAGTCCCAAAATACCAACCAAGCCACTCTCTTCGGTCATCCCAAGACCTCCTGCTCTCTAGCTCCCTTGTCACCTCCTCCCATGCTCGCCTCCAGGATTTCTCCAGAGCCTCTCCCATCCTTTGGAACTCCCTACCCCAATCTGTCCGACTGTCCCCTAATCTACCCATCTTTAGGCGATTCCTGAAAACCCTTCTCTTCAAAGAAGCCTATCCTGCTTCTAACTAACACGGTTTTACTTCCTCCATCAGCTCATCCCCCCCACAGATATTACCTTTTGTATCAATTGACCCTTCCTTTTTAGATTGTAAGTTCTAACCTCTGATTCCTCCTGTACCAAATTGTAATGTAACTGTAATGTCTGCCCTCATGTTGTAAAGCTCTGCGCAAACTGTTGGCGCTATATAAAACCTGTATAATAATATTTTTGCAAGCGTTCTTACTTTACAGCATTTTTTCCACACCTGCCTAAAACATTTGTATATAAAACGTTTTTTTTTCTGGCCCACAAAAATCTGTAAAATATACAATGTGGCCCTCATACTGAAAAATTTGCAGACCCCATGCCATAGTGGTTGAGTGAGGTTTACGTTTTTTTATACAACCACTCTTCTTCTCTCAGCAGTCTGTATGGGGCAATATTGTTCTGATAGACTATACCATCATGAAGATATGGTGTCAGTACCAGGAGGTACCTACAGTGTCTTGCAAAAGTATTTACCCCCCTTGGCTTTTTACCTATTTTGTTACATTACAGCCTTTAGTTTAATGTTTTTTTAATCTGAATTATAGGTGATGGATCAGAACACAATAGTCCAAATTGGTGAAGTAAAATTAGAAAATATATACTGTGACAGTAGGAGATGCTGTAACGGTAAATTCGATAGTTTGGGGGGACACAGGGTGTGCACATTTGCTTGGTGCAAGACTGCAGAGCATAGATGTGGACTGGGGAAAACTGCTTTTGTAGCTTTCTCCAGGTTTTTGTATTCCGGCATGGGGCTCTGTAGTTTGGAGATTCCATAGTGTCTTAGGTGGGACGGGATCTCCAACCCTGTGTCCAGACTTTGTAGAATACCAGCAGGGTGTGTGCTCAGGCGAGCACAGCACTTAAATGAGGGTATGGGAAGACCTCAATGCTCCCAGTTTGAGACTGCTCTACACCCAGAGAGACAGAAGGTCTCCAGGAGTCAGAGGGGCTACAGGAGGCAGCCAGAATGTGTGACTGCAAGAGGCAGTACAACGGCCTGAGGACTAAGGCCAGAGCGAAGCTGTGGGCACTAAAGTGAAGCCATCCACATTGAGGAATCCTGTGGTCTGTGTGACCAGGATAAAGGGCAGAGGTACTGCTAAAGAGAGTCAGGTGGGCTAGCATTTTCTGTTGTGTTTATTTGCTGGAGAAGAACCCCTGCGTGGGAAACCTTTATGTTACAGACTTTTATTTGCCTTTTTAATAAAAATGGGCTACCATGCCCTTAAATATAGTTCCTGACTGGTTTGAATCACTGACAAACGCATCTGCCATGAGAGCTAATGGTCCCCGATATTACAATACAAAAAACTATTTTTCAGAAATAAAAAACTGATAATTGGCATGTGCGTATGTATTCACCCCCTTTATTATGAAGCCCATAAAAAGCTCTGGTGCAACCAATTCCCTTTAGAAGTCACATAATTAGTGAAATGATGTCCACCTGTGTGCAATCTAAGTGTCACGTGATCTGTCATTACATATACATACCTTTTTGAAAGGCCCCAGAGGCTGCAACACCTAAGCAAAAGGCACCACTAACCAAACACTGCTATGAAGACCAAGGAACTCTCCAAACAAGTAAGGAACAATGTTGTTGAGAAGTCAGGGTTCGATTATAAAAAAAATATCCAAATCTTTGATGATCCCTAGGAGCACCATCAAATCTATCATAACCAAATGGAAAGAACATGGCACAACAGCAAACCTGCCAAGAGACGGCTGCACACCAAAACTCACGGACCGGGCAAGGAGGGCATTAATCACAGATACAGCACAGAGACCTAAGGTAACCCTGGAGGAGCTGCAGAGTTCCACAGCAGAGTCTGGAGTATCTGTACATAGGACGACAATAAGCCGTACGCTCCATACAGTTGGGCTTTATGGCAGAGTGGCCAGAAGAAAGCCATTACTTTCAGCAAAAAAACAAAATGGCACTTTTTGAGTTTGCAAAAAGGCATGTGGGAGACTCCCAAAATGTATAGAGGAAGGTGCTCTGGTCTGATGAGACTCAAATTCACTAATTCACTATGTCTGGCGCAAACCCAACACACAACATCACCCAAAGAACACCATCCCCACAGTAAAACATGGAGGTGGCAGCATCATGCTCTGGGGATGTTTTTCAGCAGTCGGGACTGGGAAACTGGTCAGAGTTGAGAGAAAGATGGATGGTACTAAATACAGGGATATTCTTGAGCAAAACCTGTACCACTCTGTGTGATTTGAGGCTAGGACAGAGGTTCACCTTTCAGCAGGACAATGACCCCAAACACACTGCTAAAGCAACACTTGAGTGGTTTAAGGGGAATGTAAATGTGTTGGAATGGCCTAGTCAAAGCCAAGACCTCAATCCAATAGAAAATCTGTGGTCAGAGTTAAAGATTGCTGTTCACAAGCGCAAACCATCCAACTTGAAGGAGCTGGAGCAGTTTTGCAATGAGGAATGGGCAAAAATCCCAGTGGTAAGATGTGGCAAGCTCATAGAGACTTATCCAAAGCGACTTGGAGCTGTGATAGCCACAAAAGGTAAAAGGTGGCTCTACAAAGTATTGACTTTAGTGGGGTGAATAGTTATGCACATTGACTTTTTCTGTTATTTTGTCCTATTTGTTGTTTGCTTCACAATAGAAAAAAAACATCTTCAAAGTTGTGGGCATGTTCTGTAAATTAAATGATGCAAATCCTCAAACAATCCATGTTAATTCCAGGTTGTGAGGCAACAAAATACAAAAAATGCCAAGGGGGTAAATACTTTTGCAAGGCACTGTAGCTGACAACACAGGCCGATTTCTGGACTTGGTGACTCCCACAGGATAGCTGCCTATACCATTACAGATCCCACCATATTTAATATTGGGCAAAAGACATCAAGAGGTCTTAAGCTTTCACTGAATATAAGCTCAACTGTAGTAAACAAGGTGACTCGTCAGACTATGTGACTTTTTCCATTGCTCATATGTCAGGTGATTGTGGCTGTATTAATGCACTTGTAAGAACACAGCTGAGCACTGTATCTGCACAAAGTTCATTTTTCAGAAAGGTTTTCCACTTTCAGACTAAACAGTACTTCTGAAATCTTGTCCTGAAAAAAATGTACTGATAGAAAGAACTATATCAAAATAAAATAATTTAGATACAGTACTCACCTTTTTTGTTTTCATAGCTAATGAATGCAGGTTTTGTGAATGCATCTTTGCGTAAATAGTAACAAATTTCAGCTTTGTAGATGAAAACGTACAGTCTCCGGAGACCTGGTCACAGATTTATTTTGAAGACTGTATTTTATGACAATTAATAAACGGTGCTATTTAGTGTGCAGACATCTCTGTCTGATAACTTCCATGTAAAACCACCATTCTTCTTTCAGATTTTACCTACAGTTTTTCTTATTTTGTATTTTCACTCTGGGAACTATCTGACCCCTTTGGAGCTCTGCTGCCTTTTTCCTGTGAAATCTCACATATCAAAGTGCTACCTGGCATATCCATTCTGTAGAGGACACTGCTCACTAGCAATCATCCTAAAATGTGTCTGCAAATGAGATTGTTACTTTGCTGTGATTCTCATGTTCAGTTTCCATTATTTGGCCTACCTCCATCATATTGGTCTAAAGGTGTAGTTGTGCCTTAATACTCCTTTCTATATCTCACAACAAAGGCAGAGTGCAACTAACTATCTTTCACATAAATCTAAATGCCATACAGATGCAAACATTTTACTGGTAACGATTTGTTTTTCTTCAGTTGACTGGCAATCCGAAGAGCGTGTATCAGTTTCATGTTCTAATCTAAATGATCAATGGTTTTCAAGAGCCAATTTTTGGGAACGTTTCTTCATTGGACTAATCACATCAATAACATTAAAGTGGTGTTCCGGCCGAAATGATACTTTTTAAATAAAAATACCCCTATAATACAGAGCTTAATGTATTCTAGTAAAGTTAGTCTGTAAACTAAGGTCTGTTTTGTTAGTTTATAGCAGTAGTTTGTTATTTTATAAACTTACAGCAGGCCGTGGCCATCTTAAGTGTGGGCATTTGAAGCCAGACTGTATTTCTTCCTGGATCTCATCCTTGCAGATCTCGCACATGCTCAGTGCAGCACAAGTAGTGTAATAGGTTTCAGGTCAGGTTTCCATAGCAACGACAGTTTCAGAGGAAGTTGCCTCCCCTTCCCAGAAGGCATTGCAAACAGGAAATGATGCGATGGGCCGCGGCCAGGGAGGAGGAAGTGAAAAATGAATACAGCAGATATACAGTAGGTGCTGAGAAAAAAAATTAAAGAATATCCAATTTGTTTACAGTGCACAGTTTAGTGAGGGATGCTGAAGAGTTGTAAAAGTGAGTGGAACTCCACTTTAAGGTCTTGTTCAAACCATGGTGCAGAGACATCATTTTTTCTGCATTCTGCAGGGGCTCAAAGAAAACAATGGTTCTCTATGTGCTCTGTTCACACCACAACATGCAGATTTTTTTCTGCGCAGGATTCTGCAATCTGTATGCAGTTTTCTGCACGGAAAAAAAATGACATGAAATCAACATTGGTGTGAACAGGGCAAGTTCACACCAATGTGTCTCTGCAAGTGAAATCTGTGTAATTTTCCCATCAATTTTTGATGCACGTATGGTGTGAACGATCCCTAAAAAGTAATTTAATCAAGCATTCTCTACATGATCAGATTTATAAATGAGCAATTTTTAAACCACTTATTTTATTAGGCCAAGTTTACACTTGTTAAAAATACTAACGCCGACAGGAACATGAACCAACATGCCTATAGCGCCAGTGCGTGTTTTTGACACATTTAACATGTTTAAGGTGCATTAAAAAAAAACGCATCACAGGTGCCCTATAAGTGATTTTTTTCCATCTTGCTGATCTTCAACCTCACTGATAATTGATTAATGCCTGTCAAACACACTGTAAGGCCCAATTCACAGTGGCATTAGAAACAGGCGTTTGAGGCACGTTTTCGCCAATCCTCGCATGCCTAATAGAGACAGCCTGCAATGGATAATGTGGACAGCAGACAGAGATGTTCACATTTGAAAAACTTGTAGCGTTTGCACCACTGTGTCTCTGTACAGCAAAAATCAAGCTACATGCCGAGTCCTGGAGAAATTGAAGCATGCCAACTCCTTCTATCCAAGTCTATGGTATGTGCTGTAAGTGAGCCTGTAGTTTTTACAGCAGGTGGGATATCAGTAAGGTGGGGAAAAAAAAATCACTTGTAGGCACTTGGGGTGCATTTCTTATTGCGCATAAAACACATCAAAAATGCACATTAACAGTACAGGTTGGTGTTGACTATCAGAGTTGGTATTTTTTAGCAATTGTACATTTAGTCTTAGAGCAGGTGTCTCAACCAAAGTTCTGTGTAACATTAAGGTTCCTCCAGTGGTTGCTAGAGGTTGCTTGAGGAGTGCGCAACGGTGGATTGATCACCTGCCTACACTGACCACCAAGGGAAGGGGATAGCCCTCTACTGACCACCAATAAAAGTGGTCATTTCTACATTAATACAAAGGGGTACTACACTGACCACTACTGTAACAGGGCAAATATAATGAGGCATTTATTTACTGGTCACCAATAAAAAGGGGCATTTCTTCCCCGACCAACATTACAAGAGTTGTTTCTCCACTGGAACACCAATGCAAGGGGTACTATAATTTTCACTGTCTACATTTCTTTTCTGGCAATTAGAACTATTTCATTATTACTATAAAATAAATTTGTCATGTGCAGCTCTGCTACTTAAAGCGGAACTTCAGTCAATTTTTCATCTTGCCATCTATTATATTTTCTGCCCTTGTTGTTTTAACATTGGATTGTAAAACTTTTTTTTTTTCTGCCAGCAAATACCTTATACAGCCCACTTCCTGTTTGTCTGGTAAAAAGCCTAGTCTTATCTCATCATGCACAGCTCTCTCTCTCACTCTAGTGAGAGTTTGCCAGGAAGTGAGGGGGGATGAGTCATAAGAAGGCCAATGAGAGCTGCAGAGCTGGAGGTGTGCCTCTGTGTGAATCCAGGAAGTGAACAGGCAGCAGCTTCAGCTGCCCACAGTTAAAATGGATTATTATTATTATATAGGATTTATATAGCGCCAACAGTTTGCGCCCTGCTTAACAAAAAAAGGCAGACGTTACAGTTACATTACAATTTGGTACAAGGGGAATCAGAGGGCCCTGCTCATTAGAGCTTACAATCTAGGAGGGAGGGAGGGTCAATTGATACAAAAGTTAATAGCTGTGGGGGATGAGCTGATGGAGGAAGTAAAGATGGATAGATTAGGGGACAGTGTTGTAATATGTTGGCCGATTTATATAGGATATTATATTATTATATATGTGTACACATACAGTACAATACAATACAGTACAGTACCTAGGTATGTGAGGCATGGCCTGTTAATCTAATTATGCATTTCAAAGAAGACTTGTCGATCAAAGGGGATACTGACCAAACAATATTTACTCCACATATCACAGGGGACAGATAGTGACTCTGTGCTATGTTGCGGTTTACGACTAGGGGTCATTATCTGTCAGTCTAAAAGACTAGGCCTAATGGAAACAGCCAATCGAATTGCTCAGCCCTTCGGTGTATAAGGTGTAAAGGCTGGCAATCAGTCTTTTCATTTTCTATGAAGGTGACAGAAGGAACTGGGTTCTCTGAAGCTGCCTGTCACCTATTTTATATTTACTTTGTTGGATTTTGTCATCTGTTGCAAGTATTTTATGGAGAAGCAGAACCCCAGCAGAAGTCTTAGAGGACGAAACGCGTTGGGTTCTTTTGTTTTACCTTCACCATCACCTACTGCGCTATTTATTTCATGTTGAGTCAAATTTTTACTGCCCAGGTTTTACATTTTTTACTTATTGGATACAATCCTTTGTAACTTTTATACCAATAAATGCTATAACGCTTTAAATGGATTCACACTATGTCTCATCTCATGCTTAGCCTTGAGAAAGTCACGTGTCAGTGATGCAACGCATGGGAGGAGCCTAGGACACAGTCTGCTGAATACATTGTATCAAGCAGCAGCAGCTTGCGTAGCAAGCCTTGTCCTTACAAGCCAGCTGAGATCTGCCTATCTGCTTATCTGCATGCCTAAAACAAGTCAGGCACACGTGAGTGTATCACTGTGCTGTTTTGCCTGTGAACTTTTATTGTAACAATATTGCGCAATGTTTTCTCTCTTTGTTTATTTTACATAAAACCACTTGATACTGAGAAAATTACCATTCATTGTGGCTGTGGAAGAAATAGCTCAGAGGGTGAACAAATAAGTACTGCAGGAATCCAGATATCCCAGATTACTGAGGATTGAACTGTCGCCTTTTACTTATCCTATCTTATGAATTTAATCAGATTCTATTGGCACTATTTATCTATTTATACTCATCAATTGTATATATATTGCACCTTTATAAGCTTATCATTTATTTATTTTTTATTACGGAGGATTCAACACTTATCACAGGGAATATATCTAATTTATTTATTGGCACTAATTTGGATTGATTACTATTTGCAAACGCATTTTTAGTATATCTATACACAATTGTTGCTTAGTTACTTTGGAGATATCGCACCACTTCCAGTGGATTTGTATAACTGGAGGAGTTTTTAAATATTTGCTATTTTTTCATATATTTGCGATTTTATATATATGCTATTTTTTAGCGATTTGGTAGCAAAATTTTTATTTTTTTTATTTTTTTACATTTTTTTCACTTTGGTTTTTTAGCACAAAAAATTATTTTCTCACATTGATTGAACTTTGTATCAGAGCGCATCAATCTATGTTATATACACTATGTGGAAGTTTTCCTTTTTTCCTCACTTTATCACATGGATGGTCGTTGATAAGGTGGTTTCTGGCCAATGATCGAAGTTGGTCCTAAAAGACATTCAGGTCCGGTTAGGGACACACCACTCGGTGACATCGGTTGTTCCCTCAAAGCCAAGTCCACCGATAGGATCCAGGTCTGAATAACCCTACGGTCCGCTGTATTACACCATTTGAGGGTACAAGCTTTTCTGACTCACCGCCAACGGCCTGTGAGTCCACCCTTTCTGGTAAGGGCATTTTATGCTTATTTGTTTGAGATAATACTACCATGCTGAGAGAAGAATCCACCTTACATGCAGAGATGCTTGTAACAGTCTCCTTTCAACATATATGAGGACTGTGAGCACCTATAGTGTCACTTAGATATTGTGACCATCCTATTTTATAGTGACGGACATTAATATCCCATATATTCATTTATTGAGTTCACCCATTGTTTTGTTCCATGGTATCAGTCTGATGGACATTTACTGTTGAGTTTATCCACATCACATTTATATATGTTTTCCATTATATATCTATTGTGATTCAGTTTTGAGATATTTTTTATTTGGGTCACTCCCAGCATAATAGATACACTGTATCACAGTTGTTTTTCAGGTTTAATGTACTTGTTTTCACTTTGTACCATTTATTTAATTTGTTTTGGTTCTGAAGAGATACCTCTCTTTACACTCCATGAGATTATCACGGGTTTAAAATATCACTTACTTAGGGCAATGACCCCTTTTTTCTCTATACATTATTACCACTTTTGCTTTATTATTTATTTTCTATTATCTCACTAGCGCCGAACTTTGTTGTTCCTTATATATTCACAATAGTCAGATTGTTGTGTTGGCTGCTTCACTATATTTTTTATCAAGAGTTGGCGCAGCATTTTTCACATAAACCCGCAAGTATTTTATAGACTTTGTTCTGTCTGAAGTTTCAATAAAAGCATCTCTCTGGAAGAATCGGGTTGCTATGGGAAATTACTCACATAATAATAATAACTAAATAATCTACACTCTATACTACTTCACTACAGACAGTAGGACAGATCGGGGTAGGGATACAGCTAGACTCAGTGGAGGGAGATTTCTGCAGCATATTTGGCAAGTACAGAATCACAGTATATACAAAATAATATGAAAGTGGTTGGAGGGAAGCTTCAGAATGGCAAAGATGTTTTTAATACAAAATATGTAAGCAGACTTCAGTTCCTCTTTAAGAGGATATGTTACTTATTATGCACATATGTTTACCTTCCTATTTGTTTAAGAATTTCTCAAAAAGAATCCCCTGTGTGTGCGTGGGAAGAATGTGGAGAATGTGTCTCATTCCATGTATTCCTATGATGTCAGATGCATGCTGCAGCAAATATAGCAATACCTTTGACATGCATCACTTTTAAAGCTGAACTCCAGTCTTACCTTCCATCTTTGAATAGCTGTACAGACACCTCACCTGTACTGAAATTGTTTACTCTGATCTCACTGTACATTGTAATCATCTACCAGGGTGCATTAGAAGATGCAGCAATTCAGATACCGCCTGCCTCATTTCCCGGCTGGAGGACATCCACTCAAAGCTTTACATTTTAGTTTTTAGCAGATGCTGGTGACTTAAACCAATAACACCACTGGGCAGTTTGTCTTAGTATTCTAGGGACACGATTATTATTTATATAGAATGGAAAATGCAGCAATGAGAACATCTCATTCACACTTGAGCGTTTTAAGCTTTTTTTCCTATACTTGACCACGCCCAACATGACGAATCCTATTCTTTTTAATTGCCCCTGTTCACACTTGAACGTTCAGTCACTCTACACTTTTTTTTTTTGCGGATTTAGGTGCGTTTGACTCCATAGACTTCATAAGGGTTTGAAACTGAAAAACTCTTCCCCTCCCGTAGAACTTTTCTCTTCCCCTTGCCCAGCCAAGAAAACAAATACCTGAAGTTTGATAAATTTGAAAAAGCGCTTGCACAAAGCTTGTAAAATGCCTGAACAAAAAAAAAGACGCTGCAAAATCACTAGAAGTAAGCTTTGTTTACACACTGCTCAGATAGGAATGCAGGCTACAAATCCAAAATGGGCGGGAACAAAGCCTGAACTACCAATGGGAACTGTTATTACTGCAGTCTATCTGTTCCATTATTCCAAACATTGTCTATTTGATGATCATTCTTCTAGGCCACTAGATCTGATGTACAGGGCATCCGGAAAGTAGTCACATCGCTTTACTTTTTCTACATTTTGTTATGTTACAGCCTTATTCCAAAATGGATTAAATCCATCATTTTCCTTAAAATTCTACAAACAATACCCCATAATGACAACATAAAAGATGTTTGTTTGAAATCGTCTGCAAATTTATTAAAACACAAAACAAAACAATAACAAAAAAAACAAAAAACAAAACAAAAAATCAGATAATGACTTGTGCTCTGAGGATCTTGAAGGTCAACTCCACGCAATTTTTTTTTTTTTTTTTTTAAAGGCATAGGGTTCCCGCTCCAAGACTATACCAGGGATTTTAAGGGGAACCCCCACGCCAACAAAGGACGACGCCCCTCAAAATCCATACCAGACCCTTATCCGTGAGCGTGCAGCCCGGCAGGTCAGGAAAGAGGGGATTATACACGAGTGAGTGCCCCCCCCCTCCTGAACCACACCAGGCCACATGCCCTCAACATGGTGGGTGCTTTGGGGGAAGTGCCCCTACTCATTCAAAAAAAGTGTCAAAAATAAATAAGAACAGTACACGGGTTTTTGACAAAGTCCTTTATTAAAAATGACGACTGTCCCCCTTCGTAGCGCCAATGTGTCTTCTCCCTCCGGTGACGTTTTCTTCCTCTGGTTCCTCCTCCAGCTCTTCTCCCTCCGCTGTCTTCTTCTTCTGGTTCCTCCTCAAGATCTTCTCCCTCCGGTGAGGTCTTCTTCCTCTGGTTCCTCCTTCAGCTCTTCTCCCTCCGCTGTCTTCTTCCTCTGGTACTTCTGCTGGTTCTTCTCCCTCCGCTGTCTTCTGCTGGCTCTTCTCCCTCCGCTGATGTCTTCTCCCCACGCTAGCTCCCGCTGTTGTGTCAGCTCCTGCTGTCTGCCATTTTTTGTATAGCCACGGGGCGTGGCCACCTCATCCAAAGACCCCTTGTGACATCACAGTCCCATCATGCCCCGGCCTCAAAAACAATTCTTTCGCTAAGGTGATTAAAACTGAATTACAAGCAGGTGTTAACACCAAATAATGCAGTTCACAGTTAATTAAAATCATTAAATACAGTCAGTACTGGTACCAGAGCATATCTTTATATCAGCTCCTGTAAATCACCTGCACAGCAGCACTCATAATGATCAGGCAGGGGCAGAACATGTTTACAGGAGGGAAAAACACAGCGAATACCTCTTAGAAATAATAGGTTTCCTTTACAGCCTACAAGAAAGGGCCACCACAGCCCTTCCAAGCAGCCCCTGCTGGGCCTAGGTCCCCTTGCTGACCCAATGGGGCCTGGGTCTGTTACAGGAGAACTGCCTGTACCCCCTATTGGTGTCCTGCCTCCAGTACAGTTACCCTCTCTACATCCTAAATACCTTTTAGCACTGATACCTTTCTATATCCCAGGTACCCCTAGCACTGTTAAATAAACCATAAACAATACCGCGCTAACATAAAGGTTGTTCTACTAATGATTAGCAGAGTGGAATGAATAATAAGCTGCAATCTTAACGTGAGGCGTGCACACAAACATATAAAGAAAAATCAAAAAAAGATCAAAAAAAGACTGCGCTAAAACAAAAGGCAATAATCATGTGATATGACTAATCAAAACATTTATAAATGTTTAAAAATGAGTTATTCAAAATTAATATTTATGAATAAAAAAACACCAGAGCTTTCTTTAAAAAAGTGACTGAAAAATATATAATAACCAAATAAAGATACAAAAGTCCCAAATGAAGGTAAGAAAAGTGACTGGCGTCACAAAAACACACAGTCCCTGGAACCAAGGCAAATGCAAACAATGATCATGGACATGTAACGCAGTCCTTGGAGCCAAGGTAAATGTATTCAGTGTACATAGATGTAAGACACCCAGTGAAAAATCCTCCACCTAATAAGATGTCCGCTTACCAGAGGTAAGCTGTGAATCAGCTTAGTATTAAACCTCTCCACGGGGAAGATCAGCTCCTCAGGTCTCCAACCAAGGAAGGGGGTGGGCAGGATCTTACGATGTGTTTAGCTCAATCCACACAGTAGGAGGACCCAGAAGGACAAAACAAATTCTCCATAGTGTAAAACTGTATTGCAATTTATTGAGGTAAAAAATGGTCACACTTACATTTAAAATCAAGATATAAGGGCACATATGATCAGAATCAGCCGGCCGGCTTGCATGCACCCGTTCAGGCGAAAAACGATGACGTCAGCGCGTCAACCTTCCGACGTACGTTTCGTCCTACTGGACGTCGTCATGGGAACGGGCGACGCACTGACTCATCGCTATTTATGGAGACAAAACGGAACCAAGCCTCGCTATGAAGCTCGGATGGCGTCATCACAACATCCTGTTGGAAGAGGATGTATGCATCGAGTGGCAATGGAAAAGGCTGGCGTTGCCCTCGTTGGCCAATCGCAGCCTCTTATTTACGAGGGAAGGGTTAGATAAATAGAATAATAGAATACATTGGAGGGCATGATCTAAACCTATACACGCCATCTAGTGGACCAAATAAGATTGACACTCAAAGCCACTATACTATTGTATAGAAGGAGAAACAGGTAAATAAATAAAATAAAATAAAAATATTTTTCTAATATAATTATGATATCTAAATATTAGAAAAAATGATAAAATGACCTACTGACGCCATCAGAGAATCAGAGAGAGTTTACAAAATTTTATAGCCAGCATGTCCATACAAAATTATAATATACTTAAAATAAAAAATAAAAATAAAAATACAATAAAAATATCCAGATATTTTATTAGAAATGTCACCCCTCATAACCCGACTCAGTATTTTAGATGGAATGATGGTAGGATAGTAGGATAATACGTTATATTAATTTAAGAATTATCTAGAAAAGCGTTTAAATCTACATCAACGTTGAGCCCAAAGGGGGTGTAACACTTCAATCTGTGTATCCAGGTCATCTCGAGTCTGGAAATTCCTCGTATGACAGACCCCCCCCTCCAATGTGGAGTGTACCTGTCGATACCAAGAAAGATAGTTTTCTTAGGGTCGCGATTATGTGCTTCTAGATAATGTCTTGAGACCGGGTGTTTGGGGAAACCAGTGAGGATGTTAGTAATGTGTTCATTAAGCCTTACAGATAAGGGGCGCTTGGTTCTTCCTACATATTGTAGGCCGCAAGGGCATTGAAGAAGGTACACCACCCGCTCTGTGGAACAGGTGATGAATGATCTGATCTCAAATTCCATCTGGGGTGCTGGTGGAAATGAAGTTATGTGTCCTTCTATGTGTGCAACCACTAAGAGAACATACCCTACACCTCCTGCACTGATAGAAACCGGTCATATATTCAAAAAATCCTTTTTTGATAAGAGGAGGATCTAGGACATTTGGGGCCACTCTATTCCTGAGCGAGGGGGCACCTCTATAGATTACCTGTGGTTTGGCCGGAAGGATAGGACCAAGCACATGGTCATTTTTGAGAACATGCCAATGCTTTTTTATTAGCTTAGCTACATTGTTATGTTGGAAAGAATAAGTGGTAATAAAGGGAATTGCGGGTACCCTCTCACGGTGGGGCTTACTAGTTTCAAGTAGAGTGCATCTATCGATTTTGGCTACTTCATCTAATGTGTTCCTCAGAGATGTTTCTACATAGCCCTTCTCTAGGAAACGTTTTAATAAGATATCCGCTTGGGCTAAAAACTCAGTGTGGTTAGAACAATTACGTTTTAAACGAATAAATTGGCTCTTTGGCACAGACCTCAGCCAGGCCTCATGGTGGCAGCTGTCAGTCGGTATGTAGGAATTCCGATCTGTGTTTTTAAAGAAGGTGGCTGTGGTAAATTCTCCATCCTTCACACCAATCTTTAGGTCCAAGAAATTAATTTCAGACTGGCTGGCCTCATATGAAAGTCGGATCCCCCGGTCATTGTTATTCAGCCCCACCATATATGTATCAAGATCTTCACGGTCACCATTCCATAGGAGGAGGATGTCATCTATATATCTGGCCCACAACACCACCTGAGGTTTCTGCTGGGCATAGATGACATCCTCCTCCCACAGGGCCATGAAGAGGTTCGCCAAGCTGGGGGCATACTTTGCCCCCATGGCGACCCCCCTGTCCTGTCTGTAAAACTGACCCCCAAACCAAAAATAATTTCTAGTGGCCACAAAATGGAGTAGTTGCATAATGAAACATATTTGTTCATCAAATAATGACGAATCTCGTCTGAGATAATATTCAACTGCAAACAGTCCTAGGTTATGGGGTATTACGGTGTATAATGAGGCGACGTCTGCTGTCACCAACCACCAATTGGGCCCAGGGGTATAATTAGAAAGTAAATTGATTACGTGACGGGTATCTTTAAGGTACGACGGCATCTTGGTAACTAATGGCTGTAGATAGAAATCTATATACCTGCCCACCCGGGACGATATGGAATCTATTCCACTAACTATGGGACGTCCCGGGGGGCAGGTAGGATGCTTGTGAATTTTTGGCAGGTAATAGAGAACAGGGGTACGGGGGGCTTTTGGTACCAGATAGGCTTTCTCCTTATTATCTAGGATACCCTGTTCTGACCCGAACTTAATTAGCGCCTCCAATTCTTTTTTTTTTTTTTTTTTTTTTATATTGGGCTTTTGGGTCTGATCTAAGGGGGGTATAGGTGTCACGATCTCCCAAGATGTTAGACATTTCTTTAAGATAGTCATTCCTGTCCAAAACTATAATGCCACCCCCCTTATCTGCCGGTCTGATGACTAAGTTTTTATTGTGACATAAAGAATCTAGACCAGCACCAAAAGGCCAGCAGACCAAAGAGAGGAACTAGAGGGGGGAGGCGATTGCGATCTAAAAAGGAAAAAAGCATAACCAATAATGGTATATTTAATTTAAGTTCTGTTTCCTTAAATGACTCTGAAAAATCTTTACTCAACAAAGGTCTTAAATTTGCACCACCGAGAGGTTTGAATAAGTTTCAAACTTTTATGGATGTGCACAAATTTGTCCGCAAGGTCAACATTAAAAGATATTTAACCTCTAACCCTATTACTAATATTACAACCGGTTCCAATGAATACCGTCACTCTGGGTTATCAAATGCCTCCCTTTTCAACCCTCCCGGGGCTATAGCCCCCTCATTGAAGGTGTTTAAAGATCTAGTCCTTAAAGATTTAGAGCAATTACCCCTCAAAAAAGTATACTTTGACAAAAATCTAAAAACTGGTCTAGATTCTTTATGTCACAATAAAAACTTAGTCATCAGACCGGCAGATAAGGGGGGTGGCATTATAGTTTTGGACAGGAATGACTATCTTAAAGAAATGTCTAACATCTTGGGAGATCGTGACACCTATACCCCCCTTAGATCAGACCCAAAAGCCCAATATAAAAAAAAAAATAAAAAAAAAAAGAATTGGAGGCGCTAATTAAGTTCGGGTCAGAACAGGGTATCCTAGATAATAAGGAGAAAGCCTATCTGGTACCAAAAGCCCCCCGTACCCCTGTTCTCTATTACCTGCCAAAAATTCACAAGCATCCTACCTGCCCCCCGGGACGTCCCATAGTTAGTGGAATAGATTCCATATCGTCCCGGGTGGGCAGGTATATAGATTTCTATCTACAGCCATTAGTTACCAAGATGCCGTCGTACCTTAAAGATACCCGTCACGTAATCAATTTACTTTCTAATTATACCCCTGGGCCCAATTGGTGGTTGGTGACAGCAGACGTCGCCTCATTATACACCGTAATACCCCATAACCTAGGACTGTTTGCAGTTGAATATTATCTCAGACGAGATTCGTCATTATTTGATGAACAAATATGTTTCATTATGCAACTACTCCATTTTGTGGCCACTAGAAATTATTTTTGGTTTGGGGGTCAGTTTTACAGACAGGACAGGGGGGTCGCCATGGGGGCAAAGTATGCCCCCAGCTTGGCGAACCTCTTCATGGCCCTGTGGGAGGAGGATGTCATCTATGCCCAGCAGAAACCTCAGGTGGTGTTGTGGGCCAGATATATAGATGACATCCTCCTCCTATGGAATGGTGACCGTGAAGATCTCGATACATATATGGTGGGGCTGAATAACAATGACCGGGGGATCCGACTTTCATATGAGGCCAGCCAGTCTGAAATTAATTTCTTGGACCTAAAGATTGGTGTGAAGGATGGAGAATTTACCACAGCCACCTTCTTTAAAAACACAGATCGGAATTCCTACATACCGACTGACAGCTGCCACCATGAGGCCTGGCTGAGGTCTGTGCCAAAGAGCCAATTTATTCGTTTAAAACGTAATTGTTCTAACCACACTGAGTTTTTAGCCCAAGCGGATATCTTATTAAAACGTTTCCTAGAGAAGGGCTATGTAGAAACATCTCTGAGGAACACATTAGATGAAGTAGCCAAAATCGATAGATGCACTCTACTTGAAACTAGTAAGCCCCACCGTGAGAGGGTACCCGCAATTCCCTTTATTACCACTTATTCTTTCCAACATAACAATGTAGCTAAGCTAATAAAAAAGCATTGGCATGTTCTCAAAAATGACCATGTGCTTGGTCCTATCCTTCCGGCCAAACCACAGGTAATCTATAGAGGTGCCCCCTCGCTCAGGAATAGAGTGGCCCCAAATGTCCTAGATCCTCCTCTTATCAAAAAAGGATTTTTTGAATATATGACCGGTTTCTATCAGTGCAGGAGGTGTAGGGTATGTTCTCTTAGTGGTTGCACACATAGAAGGACACATAACTTCATTTCCACCAGCACCCAGATGGAATTTGAGATCAGATCATTCATCACCTGTTCCACAGAGCGGGTGGTGTACCTTCTTCAATGCCCTTGCGGCCTACAATATGTAGGAAGAACCAAGCGCCCCTTATCTGTAAGGCTTAATGAACACATTACTAACATCCTCACTGGTTTCCCCAAACACCCGGTCTCAAGACATTATCTAGAAGCACATAATCGCGACCCTAAGAAAACTATCTTTCTTGGTATCGACAGGTACACTCCACATTGGAGGGGGGGGTCTGTCATACGAGGAATTTCCAGACTCGAGATGACCTGGATACACAGATTGAAGTGTTACACCCCCTTTGGGCTCAACGTTGATGTAGATTTAAACGCTTTTCTAGATAATTCTTAAATTAATATAACGTATTATCCTACTATCCTACCATCATTCCATCTAAAATACTGAGTCGGGTTATGAGGGGTGACATTTCTAATAAAATATCTGGATATTTTTATTGTATTTTTATTTTTTATTTTAAGTATATTATAATTTTGTATGGACATGCTGTCTATAAAATTTTGTAAACTCTCTCTGATTCTCTGATGGCGTCAGTAGGTCATTTTATCATTTTTTCTAATATTTAGATATCATAATTATATTAGAAAAATATTTTTATTTTATTTTATTTATTTACCTGTTTCTCCTTCTATACAATAGTATAGTGGCTTTGAGTGTCAATCTTATTTGGTCCACTAGATGGCGTGTATAGGTTTAGATCATGCCCTCCAATGTATTCTATTATTCTATTTATCTAACCCTTCCCTCGTAAATAAGAGGCTGCGATTGGCCAACGAGGGCAACGCCAGCCTTTTCCATTGCCACTCGATGCATACATCCTCTTCCAACAGGATGTTGTGATGACGCCATCCGAGCTTCATAGCGAGGCTTGGTTCCGTTTTGTCTCCATAAATAGCGATGAGTCAGTGCGTCGCCCGTTCCCATGACGACGTCCAGTAGGACGAAACGTACGTCGGAAGGTTGACGCGCTGACGTCATCGTTTTTCGCCTGAACGGGTGCATGCAAGCCGGCCGGCTGATTCTGATCATATGTGCCCTTATATCTTGATTTTAAATGTAAGTGTGACCATTTTTTACCTCAATAAATTGCAATACAGTTTTACACTATGGAGAATTTGTTTTGTCCTTCTGGGTCCTCCTACTGTGTGGATTGAGCTAAACACATCGTAAGATCCTGCCCACCCCCTTCCTTGGTTGGAGACCTGAGGAGCTGATCTTCCCCGTGGAGAGGTTTAATACCCCTAGCACTGTTACCCCCTAAACATGCCAGAGTTTTCCCCAGCATTGTTGCCCCCTTCTACATTCCAGATACTCCCAGCATAGATAAACCATCTACACTCAAGATACCCACTTTGACTCCTCTACACCCAAGATAACCCCAGCACTGTGTCCTTTCCATAGCCCAGATATTCCCAGCACTGTTACCCTAGCTACATCCCCCATACTCCTAAAATTATTACTAGACACTCTAGGTAGCATCAGCACTGTGAACCCTCTACATCCCAGATACCTCCAGCACTGTTAGCTACACCACACCATAGATTTCTTCCAGCACTGTTTACCCCATCTACACCCCAAATATCCCCCCAGCACTGTTAACCCTTTAACACCCCGGATACCCCCAGCACTGTGATCCTTCTATATCTCAGATGCACTCAACACTTTTACTCCTGCTACAACTCCAGATACCCCTAGTACTGTTACCCTAAATCCTCTACATACCCCCAGCACTGTTATCCTTCTATATCTCAATACTGTTACTTCTGCTACAACTCCAGATACCCCTAGTACTGTGACCCCTCTACACCCCAGATATCCTTAATTAAAATAACATTACAAACATGCAATGTATTTTTTACAAGAAAAATATATCTGTGAATTGCAAACTGTGATATTCTATTTAATAGCTATTAAAATTAGTCCACTATGCGCTAAAGCATAAGGAACCTACCGAAGGGCAAATGAAGAATCTATAACATTCCAAATGACTCAGGCAATCTACATGTGAATTCTATACATTCACGAAAGGAGAGATAACTTATGGATTCTTCAAGTGGGCTTTTACATGTATCAGGAAAATGATGCATGTTCTAGTTAGTTTTGGAATTTATTTACCAATTCCTTAATACATAGTCATCTTTCATCTGTTAGAACAGGTGGGCTCGGCAAAAAGCTCACTACATTTCTAGATTTACCCACTAGGTGGTAGCAAAAAAACAAAAGCTCCAAAAATGCATATGCAACAGAGCATGTGTAACACACTGAATGATGATCACAGCATAGAAACGTTAAATTGACAAAAACATTTCATTTGTCTCTAAACACTCACCGTATATTCAAATGGCACTGCATAAAGTTAAACCTAATATCACACATTGACTAATGAGGTCATTGCTAATATGTAATTTTTACAAAGGGGTAAAGGAATTAGTGGATTTCTATTTGGGACACATTCATCTAAGAATGGGTAGGAGATGACCGATTCCTTGCTCACCCTACTCGCCCCTGATAAAGTAATATATTTCAGCTGCTAAGCGAGAATGATTAAATCTGGAATTTTCGCTCATCCATGTCCATAAAACAATGTGCTAAGCTCTACAACGACATTGAATTATCACCTCCTAGTACAATCGATTTACACAAACTGTGATCACAATGGGGTGTATGTCTAAAAAAAACTTGCATAGCTGTTCATCCATCAAAATTTCATGTAAACAAGTTCTGCGCAAACAGGGTAAAATCAAATGTTCTTAGGCTAATATTCTCTGCAGTTCGAATATAGAACATAACACATTATGGCCACTAGATGGTGTCAATTATAGGAATTATGTATGCTGCTCAACTCCATAATGTGATATTATACATTTGACTTTACAAGAATTTTCAAATAGACAAACATGCAATTTTTAAAAAAATAAACTCTTATGTCTCTAGGTATCTTGTGACTTTAGCTAGCAAAGACCAACAGCTCTTGGCCCTAGGCCTAGATGGTTTGGATCATGACTCAGAATGTGTAACCAACTGCCAACTAACATCTGTGTAATGCTACTAAATTATAAACTGAAGTGCCACACCACTGCTGGAAGGTGCAGATGAGACTTTATACCAGTATGGGTCTGGGGGACAATTGAAACACTAGCCAAAGCTTTGGGGGGTCCAAAAACAACCCATTCATCAGGGTTTGAGATAGAAAACAATGCAATAGGACTGGGCGTTATCTGGACCTTTAGGCTACTTTCACACTCAGACCGCCCGAGCGTTAGCGGTAAAGTGCCACTAGCCTTAGTGGCGCTTTATCGGTGCTGTGTGCGCGGGAGCGGGGCGCTTTTTACCCCAAAGAAGGGCTTAACAATGGGTTAAAAGCACCTGCAAAGCGCCACTGCCGAAGCACTTTGCAGGCGCTTCGGCAACGCTGCCCATTGATTTTAATGGGCAGGGCGGTTTGGAAACAGTGTATACACCACTCGTGCACCGCCCCAAAGATGCTGCTTGTGGGACTTTGCAGACCGTCCCGCAAGCGCACCACCCCAGTGTGAAAGCACTCTGGCTTTCACACTGGGGTGGCATGAGAGGTGCTTTACAGGTGCTATTTATAGCACTAAAACGCCTGTAAAGTGCCTCAGTGTGAAAGGGGTCTTAATTGTATTACTTCCAGTGTAATTATCCACACAGGCCTTGTCCGCAGTTGGTTTGGCTTCCACATCTCCACTTGTCTTGCCAATGTTAATAATTCAGCCACTAGTCATTTTCCACCTCTGTTAGCAGCACTCTTTAGTAGATTCAGTCAGAATTAACATTTCTGTTATCCCCAGAATTTAATACACGCGTAATTTAGGAATGTTTCACACAGGCTTCAGCTTGTATCAGAGCAGTATAAACATTAAGCTTTGACAAAGCATTTGCAGAGCTTTCAGCTCCAGTTTGTAAATGTTGAACACAGATTCTAATGGTAATTCTGATTGCAACTTTAAACAAGCTGCTAGCAGGCCTCAGTTCATCTTAAAGCTTGTTGAAAGTCTGAAGCCTGCTAGCAGCCTGTTTAAAGTGGTAATCAGCACTCCCATTAGGATCTGTGTTCAACATTTACAAACCGGTGTTGAATGGTGCTTTAAAAGCTTCAACAAAGCTTGCTGAGAGCTCTTTAAATGCTTTGTCAAAGCTTAATGTTCACGCTTCTCTTATACATGCTGAAGCCCGTGTGAAACAGGCCTTAGTAATATTCGCTCTGATTGATTTAAAGTATGACATATTTCTTCCATATGCAAACACATTTGAAGCTACATCAATGATCGAATTTTCATATCAATGAGTAACTTGGTGGCTGATAAGAAGCACTTTCTTCCCTCATGCCTGAACCCGCTTCTTTCATTTATATTCTTTTTGTTAAAACGTCCCAGCAAAAGCAAAGTTCAACCTGCAATCTAAAGATATGTAAAAGCCGCCAAACACTACCCTTGCAGGCAAACAAACCTCCCCTGCAGCTTTTATTGATGGACATTTCGGAGTAGGGAGAAGAAAGAATTTCATGGGGAAAGTGTACTGAAGGAAGAGAAGTGGAACAGAAAAAAAAAACGTATCCATTAGAGCTGCACGATTAATCGTCAAGAATCGTTATCGCGATTTTTTTCCCCGTTGCGATCTTGAAAAAAGTGTTTCACGATTCTTGTTATGTAAAGAATTCTCTCTGCTATTCTGAAGCCACAGCTGTCAAAAGAAAGGACGAAAAAAAAAGCGGGCAGTCTGCCAAGAATCACAACATTCTTTAGCAGTGAACTTAACTAGAAACATTGTAACAATTTGTCAATGAAATAGACTGTGTAGGTGAGGAAAGTTTAACCACTTAAACACTAAACCTTTTTCTGACATTTGTTGGTTTCAAGTTAAAACCTTTTTTTTTTTTTTTTTGCTAGAAAATTACTTAGAACCCCCAAACATTATATATATTTTTAGTAGAGGCCCTAGAGAATAAAATGGTGGTTGTTGCAATATTTTGTCACACTGTATTTGCGCAGTGGTCTTTCAAATGCATTTTTTTGGGGGGAAAAATTACTTTAATGATTAAAAATAAAAATAAATATATAACCAGTAAAGTTAGCCCAATTTTTTGGCATAATGTGAAATATTTTACGTTGCGAGAATCGTGATCTTTTTATTCTGTGCAAAAAAATTGTGATTCTCATTTTGGCCAGAATCATGCAGCTCTAGTATCCATGAATGAAAAAACTGTGCACAGGGATAGACAGATTATTTTTAGAGGGGTGGCCTGACAATTTTACACCACGGTTCTTACTTTGATGGCACTGAAGTGAAACAAGCTTTTTTTTTTACCTCCTTACATATTTTGGTAGTTCACTGAAGGCTAACAGACATGAAGTTTTTTCAAGACTTTCCCAATAAACTTGAATGGAACAAGATCTCTGAGCGGAGGGAGCGGAGCTATCAGTCATTTATCCGTCCTCTAATCTTAGCTCTTGTTCCATTCATAGACGCTGTAGTAAGGCTTTAAAAAATAGGAGTTGGGTGGAAACGGTAGTTGGGTTCTTTGATGAGAGCCTATGACAGCCCCTTAATTGAATTACCGTATTTATCGGCGTATAACACGCACTTTTCCCCCCTGAAAATAGGGGGCAAATCACGGGTTCGTGTTATATGCCGATAGTGTACCTCGGAGGGGAAGAGCGTCGCCGGAATTCACCGAGCCGTCATCTCCTGTATAATCGCCTCTGACCTCACACACACAGCCCTGCCTCCGCCACCGGCATTGGACCAGTGTTTTGTTAATCACAGGAACTGGTCCGATGCCGATGGCGGAGGCAGGACTGTGTATGTGACTGCCGACTGAGAGCCAAGGGCGGACTGACCATTCGGGCACTGCCCGAGGGCCCCATGCCACTAAGGGGCCCCATCAGGGTTGTCAGCCTCAATAAAACCAGGGACAGTATGTAAAAATCCCAAGATTATAGCTGCCCCGCCTCTCCAGTACCTTTTCAGTGTGTGTGTGTATGTATACTGTATGTGTGTGTGTGTATATACAGTGTGGCCCCATAATCTATTGCCTGGGGGCCCCATAATCTCCTATTGCCTGGGGGCCCCATAATCTCCTATTGCCCGGGGGCCTCATAATCTTCTCCTATTGCCCGGGGGCCCCATAATTTCCTATTGCCCGGGGTCCCCATGAGTTGTCAGTCCTCCCCTGCTGAGAGCTGAGTAAACAGATGACAGCTCGGTGATTTCCTGCATGAGAGATGGTGCAGCTGCAGATGGGCACAGATAAGGCTGCATTGAGGCTGCAGATGGGCACAGATAAGGCTGCATTGAGGCTGCAGATGGGCACAGATCAGGCTGCAGATGGGCACAGATCAGGCTGCAGATGGGCACAGATCAGGCTGCAGATGGGCACAGATCAGGCTGCAGATGGGCACAGATCAGGCTGCAGATGGGCACAGATCAGGCTGCATTGAGGCTGCAGATGGGCACAGATCAGGCAACATTGATGGGCACTGACCATTATTTTGCTTCAAAGTGGTTTATTTTAAAGATTGTCCACAGTCAGATCATGTCAACATGTTCAGATCATGTCCAAAATCTTATGTCTACTTGACTTTGCTAGATACGATCTTCAACTTACAGCTCTATTGTAGCAATCAAATTGGCCATCGAGTACAGTATAGGTTCTTATGACATTTGAAATTCTCAGTTTAAATAGAAATCATGTAATCACACAAACTGCAGCAGAATTTCTGCTTCGGAAGAGGGTGGACATATAAATTAGAATCATTTTTCAAACACATTTCCTCATGACATCAGAAATGGCAACCAGGAAATATATTCTTATAACCGGTTACAATCCAACTTCTCATTATGAGAGTGTAAAAATAGAAAGTATGTGTTTTTCTTCACAACAAAAGTCGCTCTATTCATACCTCCGTATATTTCATTCCTGTGCTTTCATAGCAACAAATCATGTTCTAATATGAGAAGATCCTTTGTGATTACCATTGTTCCCAGAGAATTCCAACATGACTTATGACCAGAAGTAAAAACCGCTGGTTTAGCCCTTCAGGTGACTGTACAACAGGTTCTTTTTCCATTTTAGCACCCAGGGTGTCCCAAATCTGGAAACAATCTGGTACCTGGTGAATCAGCTTCAAAGGTTGAGAGCCTTGCCCTTTCACACTTTCTCACTATTGGCCTATCACGTTATGATGAAGCTATGCTCACAAGGGTAAGGCTAAAGCCCCATACACATTATTCGATTCTCTGCAGATTTTTGTCTTCAGATTTACCAAAACCATATAGTATGAGGTCAAACCTTCAGAATTCTAATTTGTATGCAATCAGGCAGGCTCTTGCACTACATGGTTTTGGTAAATCTGAAGACAAAAATCTGCAGAAAATTTAATAGTGTGTATGGGGTCTTAGGAGGTGAGAGGGTTGGGGCCAGGCTCTTGACTAAGAAAGTTGGTGATATTTGCTCCATAAGCCTCGTACACACGGTACGATTGTTGGCAGGGGATTGTCTGTTGACAGACTGTTGTCCTAAAATCCTTTTGACAATTGTGTCCAACAAATGTTGGATGACAGGACAGTAAATTTTCAGTGGACAACGGTTTGACATCAGATTTTCGTATGGTCAGTACACAAATCGGTCACACAAAAGTCGAAAGTACAAACACGCATGCTCGGAATCAATGCTCACCAAACATGAAATTAGCAGAAGGGGCCCAAAGGGTGGCGCTCAAGAGCAGAAATTCCTCACTACGTTCGTGTTTGTGGGACGACAATTGTGTACCGTTAGTATGCAAGACAAGATCCTGGCACATGCCCTTTTGACAAAAAACAGACACTCGGTTGGCCAACATTCGTACCGTGTGTACGAGGCCTTAGAGTGCCCTCATTTTAGGGGATACACAGGGTACTAAACTGGAAAAAGAAACCTGGTCTTCAATCATCTACTATATACTGTGGATTAGGTTTTTCATTTGCACTTCAGGTTCCCTTTATGGCCTAACAAACATAGGGGAATGTAATGAATAAAATAAAGAAAGCAGTCACAAAACTATATAATTTAGACCTTTAACCCTTTCACTTCTGCTGATGTAACTATTACACAACAGACATCCCAACCTGCAAAAACTCATTTCATGGAGGTGGCGCTCCCCCTAAATGTGGGCGTGGCTTAAAGTGGTTGTAAACCTAGTTACACCACTTTTACCTACAGACAAGCCTATAATAAGGCTTACGTGTAGGTACCGGAAATATCTCCTAAACCTGGACAGTTTAGGAGATATTTACCATAAACACTTGTGTCGACGTCATTGGCGCATGCACACTGAAGAAAGGGCATGATCGTGCCGTTTCTAAAGGGCCCCTGCCACGACGTCTTGACTCCGGACAGTCACAGAGCTGGAGTCCACAGCCCTGGAAGAAAGAGGGGTGAAGATGGATGTGCCCACCAGTGGTGACATTGCAGGATTTGTTTGCAGGTAAGTGGCACATAATGGGCTAGTATGCGATGCATACTAGCCCATTATGATTTTACTTTTGCAGGGAACAAAAGAGGAAGTAAAACCCATATGGGTTTAATTCCTCTTTAAATTGTGCTACATTTTGGGCGTGGCTTAAGGGGTTGTGGTTTAATAGAGTCTGAGATTACTTACATAGTGCAGAATACAGCAGTGTTAAATAGGGAGTGTACGGTGGAGTGCAGAGTGTACGGTGGTGGGTAGTATGTGCAGGAGAGGAGTGTGGAGTGTACGGCGGTGGGTATTATTTGCAGAAGAGGAGTATGGAGTGTATGGTGGTGGGTATTATTTGCAGAAGAGGAGTATGGAGTGTATGGTGGTGGGTATTATGTGTAGAAGAGGAGTATGGAGTGTATGGTGGTGGGTATTATTTGCAGAAGAGGAGTATGGAGTGTATGGTGGTGGGTATTATTTGCAGAAGAGGAGTATGGAGTGTATGGTGGTGGGTATTATTTGCAGAAGAGGAGTATGGAGTGTATGGTGGTGGGTATTATTTGTAGAAGAGGAGTGTGGGAGTGTATGGAGGTGGGTATTATTTGCAGAAGAGGAGTATGGAGTGTATGGAGGTGGGTATTATTTGCAGAAGAGGAGTATGGAGTGTATGGTGGTGGGTATTATTTGTAGAAGAGGAGTGTGGGAGTGTATGGAGGTGGGTAGTATGTGCACAAGAGTAGTGCAAAGTGTATGTAGGTGGGTATGTGCACGTGAGGAGTGTGGAGTGTACAGCAGTGGGTAGTATGTGCAGGATGGTGTCAGTAGGGGAGTGGATGGTGTCAGTATTTCTTTATTTTTAATTTTTTAAAAAAATTTTTTTTTACAATTCCCTTTTTTAGTATTTTTTTTTTCATTTTTTTCAAAATGCTTTAAGTGAAAATGTCCAAATTGGGCCCAATTAACCATTTTCCCTCCCGATGTCATGTGGCTCATTAGTGTTACAAGATCTCAGGTGTAAACGGGGAGCGGGTGAGTTCAATTTGGTGTTATCGCTCTCACTCTCGTAAAACTGGTCACTGGAAGTTCAACAAGGCACCTGGCAAAGAACTCTCTGAGGATCTTAAAAAAAGAATTGTTGCTATACATAAAGATGGCCTAGGCTATAAGAAGATTGCCAAGACCCTGAAACTTAGCTGCAGCATGGTGGCCAAGACCATACAGCGGTTTCACAGGACAGGTTCCACTCAGAACAGGCCTCGCCATAGTCGACCAAAGCAGTTGAGTGCACATGCTCAGCGTCCTATCCAGAGGTTGCCTTTGGGAAATAGACGTATGAGTGCTGCCAGCATTGCTGTAGAGGTTGAAGAGGCGGGGGGGCAGCCTGTCAGTGCTCAGACCATACGCCGCACACTGCATCAAATTGGTCTGCATGGCTGTCGTCCCAGAAGGAAGCCTATTCCAAAGATGATGCAGAAAAAAGCCTGCAAACACTTTGCTTAAAACAAGCAGACTAAAGACATGGATTACTACAACCATGTTCTGTGGTCTGAGACCAAGATAAACTTATTTGGTTCAGATAGTGTCAAGAGTGTGTGGCAGCAACCAGGTGAGGACACCTCCAAGACGACCACTGCCTTGCTAAAGAAGCTGATGGTAAAGGTGATGGACTGGGCAAGCATGTCTCCAGACCTAAACCCTATTGAGCATCTGTGGGGCATCCTCAAACAGAAGGTGGAGGAGTGCAAGGTCTCTAACACCCACAAGCTCTGTGGTGACAACCTGTGAAGCTCTGGTAAACTCCATGCCCAAGATGGTTAAGGCAGTGCTGGAAAATAATGGTGGCCACACAAAATATTGATACTTTGGGCCCAAGTTAGACATTTTCACTTAGGGGTGTACTCACTTTTGTTGCCAGCGGTTTAGACATTAATGGCTGTGTGTTGAGTTATTTTGAGGGGACAGCAAATTTACACTGTTATATAAGCTGTACACTCACTACTTTACATTGTAGCAAAGTGTCATTTCTTTAGTGTTGTCACATGAAAAGATATAATAAAATATTTACAAAAACGTGAGGGGTGTACTCACTTCTGTGAGATAATATATATATATATATATATATATATATATATATATATTATTTTGAGTGTGTATTTAGCTGTGTTTTTCAGTTGTGTGGGAGTTGTTATTCTGTTCCAAAACAATGATTACAGTAATTGTTGCATAACAAGAGTACGTGGACTTTTTATTTGTGCCACATTTATTCATTTACCGTAATTTTAAAGAAGGCTCCTCAAACTACTCATCTGGACCAAAGTATGAAGGCAAATAACATATATAATAATAATTATTATAATAATAATTATAATTAATATAATGGTATAATAACACTATACTATGCCTCTGGTTACATGTATTATAAAAAAAAAATGCATATTCAAAAAATGCTTTTGTCACCACTATATTTTCCATATTCTAGAAAGAAACAGGGAGGAAATAGTTGAGGTATTTGGATCTGAAAGGGGCACTGCCCCTCCATATTGTGAGTGACTGCCATAAATAAAACAATTACCATGAGCATACCTGGTCATCTCGGTATTCTAAAGAGATGGTAAGTACTTTTACAATTAAGTTTCATTTAACAAAAGGACACATTTTTGCTAGCAGCTAAAGAAAAATAGAGAAGTATCTGCACCGGATAAGAGACATGATATAACAAGATAGCGTCCATTTTAGAAAGTCTTAAATAAATGCTGATGGAATTAATCATCAAAGTATTTATTCCCAAGTTAAGTGGAATACTAGTCACTACATTCCCCATACATTTTATAGCCCATGTTACATACCTGAGTGATGTGTCATTTCTCCTACACACTTTCCCAGGACAGGTGTACTGAAACAGAAAGGGTGTTTCAGCTACAGAGTTGCCGGATTGGTTGAATTCTGATGAGATAATAATAATTATTATTATTATTATTAAGCATACATTTATCAATGTATATGAATAACATTATTTGGTGCTTTTCAAAAAATTTCTATTCATTTTGCTACTTTTGCTTAACCACTTCAGCCCCAGAAGGATTTACCCCCTTAATGACCGGCACTGCGTTACTTTAACTGACAATTGCGCGGTCGTGCGACGTTGTACCCAAACAAAATTGATGTCCTTTTTTTCCCCACAAATAGAATTTTCTTTTGGTGGTATATGATCACCTCTGCGGTTTTTATTTTTTTGCTATAAAACATACCCAATAAAAATATGTAAAAAATCTAATTTCTTCATGAATTTAGGCCAATATGTATTCTGCCACATATTTTTGTTAGCGTATATTGATTGGTTTGCGCAAAAGTTATCGCATCGACAAACTATGGGATATTTTTCTGGCATTTTTATTTTTACTAGTAATGGCGGCGACCAGCGATTTTTAGCGGGACTGCTACATTGCGGCGGACACTTTTTGGGGACCAGTGACACCGATACAGTGATCAGTGCTAAAAAAAATGCACCGTCACTGTCTAAATGACACTGGCAGGGAAAGGGTTAACATCGGGGCAATCAAAGGTTTAAGTGTACTCCTAGGGAATGCTTTTTAACTGTGTGGGGGATGGACTGACTAGAGGAAGAGAGAGTTCAGTGTTCCTGATTAGCTGGAATCACAGATCTCTCTCTTCCTCTGTGACAGAACGGCTGCCGGACCCACTAATTGGCTCCCCATGTGTCCAATCACAGCGGGAGCAGGTTGCAGGCGGGGCACATGCCCCAGACTCAGAAGTTGCAAATAACGTACAGGTACAGTAAATGTGCGGTGGGCGGTCTGGAACTGGTTAAAGAATTGGATGTTCATGGTCAGATTTAAACTGGTATAGGATACATTTTAAATCACATCTGGCAATCCTTCTGTATAATAATGTACACTGCCCCTAAAGCGCCCCTGCCATTGAAATCAATGGGCAGCGCCGCCGAAGCGCCTGCAAAGCGCCTCGGCGGCACTGCTGGGGGTTAAAAGTTGCTAGCGGGGGTTAAACCCCCCCAGCAGGTGAAAAGCACCGCTATAACTAGCGGCGATTTACCACCGACGCCCCCGCGCCCCAGTGTGAAAGTGCCCTAATTGCGAAATCGTTGCGGCCATCCTTATTGTTAAAAGCATTCCCACTTAAAATATAGATTTTAAAAAAGGGTTCACCTACATGTACACGATAGTTTTTGTAAACTGAATTTCATTTTGAAGAAACTAGATTGCAAGTGATGTGTTTTTATTCCATCTTTCTTTTATTTCAAGGCAAGAACACTATGGGGTTAAACAAGCTGAAGAATGCAAAATGTGATGCAGCTGTGCATGGTAGCCAATAAGCTTCTAACGTCAGCTTGTTCAATTAAGCTTTAAAAAAAAAAAAAAAAAAAAAAAACTCTGGAAGCTTATTGGTGTCTATGCGGAGCTGCACCAGGATTTTGCTCTCTCCAATTTTTGTATACTAAAATCACATCTCCACAGCAATCATTACAATTGTAAGATCTTTCTTAACCTGCTGTTAGATTAAATACCTTTTCTAGAATGATCAGCAAGCATTCCCTCTACAGTTACTATTTAGAACTCATATAATTTATTTAGCAAGTTAAATAAAATAAGGTAAGGGTAGTGGTAGCAATATTTAAGCTATACGAATACACTACAGGAAAATATTACTATTATTATTATACAGGATTTATATAGTGCCAACAGTTTGCGCATTACTACTACAAGTCTACAACAAATAACAAGTTACTTATGAATCTAGGAAAAAAATTAGTACAAGATTTGGATGACCTGACTACTTCACTAACTAATTTCACGAAAAGTAAATTTCAATATTCTATACACCTTTAAGTAGAACAATCAGCAAATAATCTCAAACAGCTCAAAATTCATTATCAAACCATCTATGTGCACCTAAAAATATGGCACTAAATTACTGCATCTCTTACCACAAACTGTAAAAGTCACCAACCAAGAAAGATCTGCCATCTCACGCACTTGAAGTGTGCTGCACACTGAGCATGCTCTATTGTGGTGAAAAGCGTCATCTAGACACTGCCTTGATGCACCAATAAAGTCTGAATTACTCATGCTCTACAAATTACTTCAATCAGATTGTATGTAAGCATACAGTTCACAGTCATTTTATTTTTTATTTCAGGTACTTATATAGTGCCGTCAAATTACGCAGCGCTTTTACATATATTCTTATACATATTTTATAAATAAAACAAAAAGCCCTGATACATAAATAAAAATATATACTTATATGTATAGTTTAGGTTTAATTTACGAGTCATAGTAAAATTCCTCCAAAAAACCCCATTGAGTCACTTGCTCACTAAGAAATTACTGTAACTGACCATTTGGTAGTAAAGCCCAGCAAATATCATAGAAGATCATATTATTCTAAGGCAGGCCATACATGAGTCAGGTTTTTGTTATTCAACCAGCCCGTTTCCCCCATCCACACACCCAAGGTAGATGAGGGAATCCTCCTGCTATTGTATTCCGATAGGGAGACATTCCCACCATAAGAACACACTGATCAGGCTATAGCTGGCAGTGCTAACTGAGTGGCAAAAATGAGACAGGGTGGTTGCAGGGAGATCGCCTTCTGTACAACCACAGTGCCCATACATGGATCAAAATTCGGTCAGTCCCTGCTGAACTGGCCAAATTTTGATCCATGTATGGCCAGCATAACGCCTGAGAATGCTAAAATGTGGACCAAATCCTGGGAACTGAAAACAAAACCGGAACATCCACTTGATGTGGAGTATGCCCTAGAAAGACACTACTTTCCACAAAAAAGCCAAACTGATTGTAAACTTATATTCATGTGCTTAAACCAGTCCTTCTGAACCTTTTTCAGTCAAGGCACCCTTTAAAATTCTGCACAAATCTTGAGGCACCCCATTCTAAAATATAAAAAAAAATAAAAAATAAAGAAACTAATAGTTTTATAGAACCCAGCAGCATCCACACACATGTAGGACACCCAACGTTCGAGGCGATTTTTTCTTCCAAAGCAAAACACACTTTTGCACACTGGTACTGACTAGTACTCCAATGTTTCTCCTCTCCCCCACTCAGCTCATGTGACTTCAGTGCTGATGGAGAGGGTCAGGGGAGGGCAAACAAGGATGCTGTGCAGGCGCCCAATGTCCTACTTATCAACCAATGACATTGGTTGTTACGACGCCGGCAGCTAGAAGGTTGTAATGATACACGATGAAAACCTGTGATTTTGTGTAACTAAAAGGCAGGCTTGATCCACCCGCAGACTTCTATACAATTTTTGGGCAATTATCAGGCATTTTGCCAAGCCACACCTGAAGAAACCTGAAGGAACCCTAGTTGAAAGAGGCTGACTTAAACTAAAAACATATTTTTAAGGAAAGTAATTGACGTAAGTTACAGAAAAAAACATAGGTGTATGGGAAGTTAATATTATCATGTCACTATGACCTGTAGCTGATTACGATATGGCTCAATGTGACCTACCCAGTTCCACTCATGACATGTTGTAAAGTTATCCAAAGTTATCAAAACTGCCATAAAAGTTATGGGTTCCAGCTACTTGCTATCTATCCATGTGAATGAATACAGTAATTGCTGGTGTTTTACACACTATTATGCTGGGTACTCCGAGTAAAATAAGGGGCTGTTTCAGAATAACTTAACATAAAAAACTGAATCTTAAGAACTGGCATCTAGATCTTTTACAAGACTAATCACACGACTTGGCTTCAACTACTCCTCCTACCCAATATGAAAAAGAAGCATGTACTTCAATCCTTCCACAGTAGATTGCCGTAAATCCCATATGCCAGTTGCTGAAACCCAGATTTAATTTACCTGCATAGGAAGATGGAGAAGCAATATAAAACATAACAGCAGTAGGAATAATGCTTTACCTCTTAAATAACACCCTTAGAGCCTAACTCTAGCTTTGCTATCAATAGCTTTAAATTATTTGCTTAGGCCAAGCTGACCCAAATGAACCATTTTATTTACTATGAGACGCTGATGCTGTCAGTGGTGCATAAACTGTGTGAAGTATTAGCTACATAAAGAATACGTACAGCGCTGCGTTCTGGCAGTGGTACAGGGACTTTTCATCCATTTCCAGGAATAAAATCGAGTTCGATGCTCAGCCACACACAGGAAACTATATATTTTTATCAATGAATACAAGGCTTCCTTTAGATTAGCTGAGGTAGAGAGGCAGGCAGATAATGTCCCATGTCTCATCTCCATCTCACCTCAACTATTCTAGGTAGGGACTATAGAAAGATTTTTCATAGGGCAAAGTCTTGGTTAGCTATGATTTCCCCCCTGAAAAAATAAATTAACAAAAGTTAAACAACTTGAGGTGCCATTTTTGGTCTGATTTCATGATGATGAAAATCTCATGTCTATGGGACAGACAAGATCCACAAGTCAAACAGGAGTCTAAGTAATCACTGATCAAAAAGATTGGAAAACCAATCACCACTGCATCCTCTGGGTTGTGTGGCTTCAGCAAAGTTGGCCTGTGTTGCCCTCCTGCCCCCTTTTTATGGACAAGCCAAATGTTCTGCTTATGGTGCACTCTGCCTTCACAGGTACCACAAGGCAGACAGAATAAATCTGGACAACTAAACTCCTAGGACTATGGCCTACTTAGCCAAACTCTTAACTGTGCCAACTACAAATTAGTAATATTGAAAATGGCTTGGGGGGGGGGGGGGGGGGAGTAACCAGATTTCCTCTTTCTTTGGAATGACGGGGTAGAAGTAAAAACATGCCAAAAACAGCTTACTTACTGTTTTATGAATGTAAACCCACAACTAATGTGCTCCTCTATTCAGATATAATAGGTAACAGAGTTGCAAGGGAAGTCAGGAACTGGAAAAATTCATCATGATGTGCTTATCATTGGCTTAAATGGTGAAAGACTGAACAGCTGTATATCATCAATACTTCATTTAAGCCATCAGTGTGGGTTTAGGATTTTTACAGTTATGCTAACAAAGAGGTTTATTTCAACGCTTAAACATATAAAATCAGTTGCTAGGGAATACAGATACAAAAATGCTAGATGCCAAAAGAATAAGCACAAAAACCCACTAGATACCAAGTGGCTCTAACCTCTCTGCACCAAAATGTAAATCTAGCTATATGGCTTTAATTTTCTTTGTGCTTTTTGCAATATACAGTGGGGCAAAAAAGTATTTAGTCAGCCACCAATTGTGCAAGTTCTCCTACTTAAAAAGATGAGAGAGGCCTGTAATTGTCATCATAAGTATACCTCACCTATGAGAGACAAAATGTGGAAATAAATCCAGACAATAACATTGTCTGATTTTTGAAAGAATTCATTTGCAAAATATGGTGGAAAATAAGTATTTGGTCATCTACAAACAAGCAAGATTTCTGGCTCTCACAGACCTGTATCTTCTTCTTTAGGAGGCTCCTCTGTCCTCCACTCTTTACCTGTATTAATGGCACCTGTTTGAACTTGTTATCAGTATAAAAAACACCTGTCCACAACCTCAAACAGTCACACTCCAAACTCCACTATGGTGAAGACCAAAGAGCTGTTGAAGGACACCAGAAACAAAACTGTAGACCTGCACCAGGCTGGGAAGACTGAATCTGCAATAGGCAAGCAGCTTGGTGTGAAGAAATCCACTGTGGGAGCAATAATTAGAAAATGGAAGACATACAAGACCACTGATAATCTCCCTCGATCTGGGGCTCCACGCAAGATCTCACCCCATGGGGTCAAAATGATCAAAAGAACAGTGAGCAAAAATCCCAGAACCACACAGGGGGACCTAGTGAATGACCTGCAGAGAGCTGGGACCAATGTAACAAAGGCTACCATCAGTAACACACTACGCCGCCAGGGACTCAGATCCTGCAGTGCCAGACGTGTCCCCTGCTTAAGCCAGTACATGTCCAGGCCCGTCTGAGGTTTGCTAGAGAGCATTTGGATGATCCAGAAGAGGATTGGGAGAATGTCATATGGTCAGATGAAACCAAAGTAGAACTGTTTGGTAGAAACACAACTCGTCGTGTTTGGAGGAGAGAGAATGCTGAGTTGCAACCAAAGAACACCATACCTACTGTGAAGCATGGGGGTGGCAACATCATGCTTTGGGGCTGTTTCTCTGCAAAGGGGAACAGGACGACTGATCCATGTACATAAAAGAATGAATGGGGCCATGTATCGTGAGATTTTGAGTGCAAACCTCCTCCCATCAGCAAGGGCATTGAAGATGAAACATGGCTGGGTCTTTCAGCATGACAATGATCCCAAACACCGCCCGGGCAACGAAGGAGTGACTTCGCAAGAAGCATTTCAAGGTCCTGGAGTGGCCTAGCCAGTCTCCAGATCTCAACCCCATAGAAAACCTTTGGAGGGAGTTGAAAGTCTGTGTTGCCCAGCGACAGCCCCAAAACATCACTGCTCTAGAGGAGATCTGCATGGAGGAATGGGCCAACATACCAGCAACAGTGTGTGACAACCTTGTGAAGACTTACAGAAAACGTTTGACCTCTGTCATTGCCAACAAAGATATATAACAAAGTATTGAGAAGAACTTTTAATATTGACCAAATACTTATTTTCCACCATAATTTGCAAATAAATTCTTTCAAAAATCAGACAATGTGATTGTCTGGATTTGTTTTCACATTTTGTCTCTCATAGTTGAGGTATACCTATAATGACAATTACAGGCCTCTCTCATCTTTTTAAGTGGGAGAACTCGGACAATTGGTGGCTGACTAAATACTTTTTTTGCCCCACTGTAATTAATTTTTTTAAATTTAAGGCCCCTTTCACACGAGGCAGACTCCATTTCTACGGAGTCCGCCGGCTCAGCGGGAGATCTGTCCGTTGATCTCCGCTGAGCCGGCGGATGACAGGTCCCTCTCTGCTCACTGAGCGGGGAGGGGCTTGTCAGGCGCCGCTGCCGCTTATGGAGGAATCGGATGAAAACGGTCAGCATGTCCGTTTTCATCAAATCTCACCCAATCCGCCAGCGATGGACCTGGACATAGAGCCATCCGTCTGCTTTTAGCGGATCGGTTCGAGTCGGATGTCTCCGCTGACATCCGTCACTCCATAGACTAACATGGAGCGCCTGTTCAGGTCCGCCGTCAAAACTGACAGGCGGACCTGAACGGTCCGATCATTTCAAAAGGGGCCTAAGATGTTATGCAGAGGTTTTTGCAAAACCCCTTCATCGACAAATACTAATAGTACTAGAGCAAACTGCATGTAAATTGTGTTTGCTTCTGCTTGAGGAGCTCAAGTCTCAGCAACAAGAGGTCCCTTCTGTGTAGGCGTCAATAGATTTCCCATTGATGTCACTGGTGCCAACACCAAACGGGTAGCTACAGCATGGCCAGCAAAGTGATACCACTAGAGGAACTATATGGCATGGATTATAAGCTTGCAGGGGCAGGTGTGATTGGTGCGCACACCCTAGAACCAACACTAACTGAATTCTGTAAAGCAGTTAAATATTTTATACTACTGTGAACTGAAACTGTCTAGCATAAATTTGGAAATTAGTCTAGTACTATTTGGACATGAAATGAGTCAAATGGAAGTTTTCTTGGTATTCATTTGACTGCCTATGAGGTTAGATGTGTTGCTTGACATGCTATTAAAAGGTACAAAAATAGCACTTAACGTCCACCATATCTAAAAATTGAACCTTTTGCTAATAAAAGCTAATGTCCATTTACTATTTGCCTAGTTTGAAATTGCATACATGCTCATGGCACAATCCATAAAATGTCAAATTATTTCTGAATATATTTTCTTTGACAGGCTGTGTTCTGTGCTTGATAACTGCTTAACCTGGCATGTACACTTGTGAGACTATCCGGGACACATTTTCTTTGTGCTGTTTTACCATAGGTCACAGTCTGATTGCAAAATGGATTCCTAAGGGAACACATGTATGTTAAAGGGCTCATGAACACTAAAGCATGTGACAGCAGAGTGCAAGTTGTAGTCAATAATTCATAGATCTTTTTATACATATTAGAATGCCATCTAGATAAACCTTTCATCATGAAAAACTTACAACAGGGTGTGTAGGGTTGCCACCTTTTGAGTGTAACAAAACCAAACAAGTGTAAGCAGAAATATCAATGGCTCTGACTTACCACTGCAACAGTGATCAACTGTTTAAACTGCATGGCTTGCTCACAGTGAGTAGCAAAATAGGGACCATTTAAGAAAAACACCTATATCTTAAAGTGATACTAAACAAGCACTGTTTAATTTACAATGTCCTTTCTATTTCTGTATATAGATGATGGCACTGTAATTACCGTATTTATGGGCATATAACACGCACAGGGGTATAACACGCACATTCATTTTAAGAGGGAAGTTTTAGGAAAAAACTTAAATTTTAAATAAGGAACTTTGAAGCAAAATAAAGGTCAGTGCCCATCTGCAGCCTCACAAGTGCCATCAATGCAGCCTTATTAGTCCACATCAATGCAGTCTCACCATTGCCATCAATGCAGCAGCCTCGCCATTGCCATAAATGCAGCAGCCTCGCCATTGCCTCTATTGACTTCCTATTACAGAGGCCGCCAAGTAAACAGGAGATTCTCACTGTATGTAATCTGACGGCACTCGTCCCCCCCGCCCCCCGCCCCCCCCCCCCCCGTTGCCTCCGAGGCAGCTGAAATTGAAGTATTGGCGTATAACACGCACACGCTATTTGCACCCGATTTTCATGGTGAAAAAGTGAGTGTTATACGCCAATAAATACAGTATTTTAATAAAATAAAAAACATCGAAATACCTATTTCCTAATAGATATACAGCTGGTGGAGATAGACAGCAGCATTATCAACAAGGTTTTTTGCAGGATACAGAAAATGAATCTCATAGTGACTGGATGAGAATGAACAGAATGTAATACACCATTTATTCATAGTTTTTTGTGACGTGGGTTTAGTGACACTTTAAACAACCTTGTCACTTACACAAAGTTGCTGAATAAACCTGTAAAAAAAAAATAAAGTGAATACTTACATCTGGTGCTTGCCCTGCTGAACACTGGTTCATTGTAAATAAATACTTTGCTGAAGTAGTTTCCGAAAGTTCTAATCTTATGTGTCACCTACTACATTTAGTAGTTTCTCCAGCCAACCTCCGCATCATTACAGGTAAAGGTAGGGGCATGGTGACAGTTGAAGAAACCACTGAACGCAGTGCAGGACACAAGACACTTCCTTTACAATGAAGTGGTGTTCAGCAGTGTGGACAGAAGCATATAAGTATTTTACTTTACAGATAAAGCTTTGTTCACCAACTCTATAACTTATACACTTAAAAAAAAAAAAAAAAAAATTGTTTAGGTATGTGAAAAAATCTGTTACTTCTGAGACAAGAGGAATGCAAAGGCTGACGCTCCCTCTGCATTCCTCTTGCCATTGCTTGTCTCAGGAAAGTGATTACAGCAGAGACAAGCTGTAGCTATCAACCATCGCCTTCAACATTGTTGTTGGATCTGACATGGTAGGAAGGGGCAGGTCGGTACTCATAACTAGGCTTAGAAAGCACTTAGAAACATGGGGCAAAATATACATGTACTTTGTCTCATAGTGGACACAATGGTAAACAAAAATTATGCTAGAGGAACTTTTAACAGATCGTATCCGATTTAATGGGTTGAATGGGAAAAACTAAATTCTTCTGTAGTAGCCTTAAAATCTGTTTCTTGAGAGTTCATTATGGAACACAGGATTCAGTAATTCAGAGACAATTCTGGTGTCCAAAAGCAGTCTGAGGGGTGCACAATACCAACTAAAAGGCACTTATAACAAAAACAATAGGACTGGGGGCAGCCAGCAGCTCAAAGAGCTGCCTGAGGCTGGGTTCACACTGGTGCGACACGACAGCCGTCCTACTTTGGATCCGACTTTGCCCTGCGACATGAAGCCGGCATGTGTCCGACTTTCAATGAACGGGGATCCGACTTGGATCCCCGCCAATGCCCGGCACTTTGTTTGGTATGAATCTTTAGGGGGGAACTCTGCGCCAAATTTTAAATAAAAAGCCGGCATGGGTTCCCCCTCCAGGGGCATACCAGGCCCTTGGGTCTGGTGTGGACCTGGATGGGAACCCCCTACGCCGAAAAAACGGCGTGGGGGGTCCCCCCAATCCATACCAGACCCTTATCCGAGCACGCAGCCCGGCCGGACAGGAATGGGGTGGGGACGAGCGAGCGCCCCCCCCCTCCTGAACCGTACCAGGCCGCATGCCCTCAACATGGGGGGTGTTGCCTTGGGGGAGGGGGGCGCGCTGCGGCCCCCCCACCCCAAAGCACCTTGTCCCCATGTTGATGAGGACAAGGGCCTCTTCCCGACAACCCTGGCCGTTGGTTGTCGGGGTCTGCGGGCGGGGGGCTTATCGGAATCCGGGAGCCCCCCTTTAATAAGGGGGACCCCAGATCCCGGCCCCCTACCCTATGTGAATGAGTATGGGGTACAGCGTACCCCTACCCATTCACCTAGGGAAAAAGTGTCAATTTAAATAAAAACACTATATAGGCGGTGACCCCGCCCCCTTATGCCGTCACAGTCCCTGGGCATGCTGGGACTGTGGTGGCATAAGGGGGCGTGGTCATCGGGTGATGACCACGCCCCCAAAACGTCACAGTCCCAGCATGCCCAGGGACTGTGACGGCATAAGTGGGCGGGGTCACCGCCTATATAAGTCAGAGCAGAGCGCACAGAGAGCATTCTAGCCGGAGAGAGCGTCGTGTCAACATCAGAAGAATAGAAGAGGGCAGAAGACCGAAGACCGGGCTCCTTCGCTTTAGCAAAAGAGCGGCAAAAGAGCAGAAGAGAGCGGAGGAGCCCGGCAGAAGATCCGGAGAGCGTGGAGAAGAACCGGAGAGACCCCCGAAGTCGGAAGAAGACCCCCGGAGCTGTCTAATAAAATACTTTAAAAATCTGTGTAGTGTTTTTTTTTAAATTGACACTTTTTCCCTAGGTGAATGGGTAGGGGTACGCTGTACCCCATACTCATTCACATAGGGTGGGGGGCCGGGATCTGGGGTCCCCCTTATTAGGGTGGGCTCCCGGATTCTGATAAGCCCCCCGCCCGCAGACCAACGGCCAGGGTTGTCGGGAAGAGGCCCTTGTCCTCATCAACATGGGGACAAGGTGCTTTGGGGTGGGGGGGCCGCAGCGCGCCCCCCTCCCCCAAGGCAACACCCCCCATGTTGGGGGTAGGGATGAGCTTCGAGTTCGAGTCGAACTCATGTTCTACTCGAACATTGGCTGTTCGCAAGTTCGCCGAACAGCGAACAATTTGGGGTGTTCGCGGCAAATTCGAATGCCGCGGAACACCCTTTAAAAGTCTATGGGAGAAATCAAAAGTGCTAATTTTAAAGGCTTATATGCAAGTTATTGTCATAAAAAGTGTTTGGGGACCCGGGTCCTGCCCCAGGGGACATGGATCAATGCAAAAAAAAGTTTTAAAAACGGACGTTTTTTCAGGAGCAGTGATTTTATTAATGCTTAAAGTCAAACAATAAAAGTGTAATATCCCTTTAAATTTCGTACCTGGGGGGTGTCTATAGTATGCCTGTAAAGGGGCGCATGTTTCCTGTGTTTAGAACAGTCTGACAGCAAAATGACATTTGGAAGGAAAAAACTCATTTAAAACTAGCCGCGGCTATTGCATTGCCGACAATACACATAGAAGTTCATTGATAAAAACGGCATGGGAATTCCCCACAGGGGAACCCCGAACCAAAATAAAAAAAAAAAAATGATGTGGGGGTCCCCCTAAATTCCATACAAGGCCCTTCAGGTCTGGTATGGATATTAAGGGGAACCCCAGCCAAAATTGAAAAAAAAAATTGACGTGGGGTTCCCCCTAAATTCCATACCAGACCCTTCAGGTCTGGTATGGATTTTAAGGGGAACCCCGCGCCAAAAAAAAAAAAAAAAAAACGGCGTGGGGTCCCCCTAAAAATCCATACCAGACCCTTATCCGAGCACGCAACCTGGCAGGCCGCAGGAAAAGAGGGGGGGACGAGAGTGCGGCCCCCCCCCCTCCTGAACCGTACCAGGCCACATGCCCTCAACATTGGGAGGGTGCTTTGGGGTAGCCCCCCAAAACACCTTGTCCCCATGTTGATGAGGACAAGGGCCTCATCCTCACAACCCTGGCCGGTGGTTGTGAGGGTCTGCGGGCGGGGGGCTTATCGGAATCTGGAAGCCCCCTTTAACAAGGGGACCCCCAGATCCCGGCCCCCCCCCTGTGTGAAATGGTAAGGGGGTACTTACCCCTACCATTTCACTAAAAAACTGTCAAAAATGTTAAAAATGACAAGAGACAGTTTTTGACAATTCCTTTATTTAAATGCTTCTTCTTTCTTCTTTCTTCCTTCATCTTCTTCTGGTTCTTCTGGCTCTTCTGGTTCTTCCTCCGGCGTTCTCGTCCAGCATCTTCTCCGCGGCGTCTTCTATCTTCTTCTCCTCGGGCCGCTCCGCACCCATGGCATGAGGGGAGGCTCCCGCTCTTCTCTTCATCTTCTTCTCTTCTTCATCTTCTTCTTCATCTTCTTCTTCTTCTTCCTTCTTCTCTTCTTCTCTTCTTCCTGTCTTCTGCGGGCCGCTCCGCAGCCATGCTGGCATGGAGGGAGGCTCCCGCTGTGTGACGGCGTCTCTTCGTCTGACGGTTCTTAAATAACGGGGGGCGGGGCCACCCGGTGGCCCCGCCCCCCTCTGACGCACGGTGACATGACGGGACTTCCCTGTGGCATTCCCCGTGACGTCACAGGGAAGTCCCTCAAGTCACCGTGCGTCAGAGGGGGGCGGGGTCACCGGATGGCCCCGCCCCCCGTTATTTAAGAACCGTCAGACGAAGAGACGCCGTCACACAGCGGGAGCCTCCCACCATGCCAGCATGGCTGCGGAGCGGCCCGGAGAAGACAGGAAGAAGAGAAGAAGGAAGAAGAAGAAGAAGAAGAAGATGAAGAAGAAGATGAAGAAGAGAAGAAGATGAAGAGAAGAGCGGGAGCCTCCCCTCATGCCATGGGTGCGGAGCGGCCCGAGGAGAAGAAGATAGAAGACGCCGCGGAGAAGATGCTGGACGAGAACGCCGGAGGAAGAACCAGAAGAGCCAGAAGAACCAGAAGAAGATGAAGGAAGAAAGAAGAAAGAAGAAGCATTTAAATAAAGGAATTGTCAAAAACTGTCTCTTGTCATTTTTAACATTTTTGACAGTTTTTTAGTGAAATGGTAGGGGTAAGTACCCCTTTACCATTTCACACAGGGGGGGGGCCGGGATCTGGGGGTCCCCTTGTTAAAGGGGGCTTCCAGATTCCGATAAGCCCCCCGCCCGCAGACCCTCACAACCACCGGCCAGGGTTGTGAGGATGAGGCCCTTGTCCTCATCAACATGGGGACAAGGTGTTTTGGGGGGCTACCCCAAAGCACCCTCCCAATGTTGAGGGCATGTGGCCTGGTACGGTTCAGGAGGGGGGGGGGGCCGCACTCTCGTCCCCCCCTCTTTTCCTGCGGCCTGCCAGGTTGCGTGCTCGGATAAGGGTCTGGTATGGATTTTTAGGGGGACCCCACGCCGTTTTTTTTTTTTTTTTTTGGCGCGGGGTTCCCCTTAAAATCCATACCAGACCTGAAGGGTCTGGTATGGAATTTAGGGGGAACCCCACGTCAATTTTTTTTTTCAATTTTGGCTGGGGTTCCCCTTAATATCCATACCAGACCTGAAGGGCCTTGTATGGAATTTAGGGGGACCCCCACATCATTTTTTTTTTTTTATTTTGGTTCGGGGTTCCCCTGTGGGAAATTCCCATGCCGTTTTTATCAATGAACTTCTATGTGTATTGTCGGCAATGCAATAGCCGCGGCTAGTTTTAAATGAGTTTTTTCCTTCCAAATGTCATTTTGCTGTCAGACTGTTCTAAACACAGGAAACATGCGCCCCTTTACAGGCATACTATAGACACCCCCCAGGTACGAAATTTAAAGGGATATTACACTTTTATTGTTTGACTTTAAGCATTAATAAAATCACTGCTCCTGAAAAAACGTCCGTTTTTAAAACTTTTTTTTGCATTGATCCATGTCCCCTGGGGCAGGACCCGGGTCCCCAAACACTTTTTATGACAATAACTTGCATATTAGCCTTTAAAATTAGCACTTTTGATTATTCATGTTCGTGTCCCATAGACTTTAACGGCGTTCGCGTGTTCGAACGAATTTTTTTCCTGTTCGCATGTTCTGGTGCGAACCGAACAGGGGGGTGTTCGGCTCATCCCTAGTTGGGGGCATGCGGCCTGGTACGGCCGGCCGGGCTGCGTGCTCGGATAAGGGTCTGGTATGGATTGGGGGGGACCCCCCACGCCGTTTTTTCGGCGTAGGGGGTTCCCCTCAAGGTCCATACCAGACCCAAGGGCCTGGTATGCTCTTGGAGGGGGAACCAATGCCGGATTTTTATTTAAAATTTGGCGCGGAGTTCCCCCTCAAGATCATCTGAGCACAAGTCGCGTGCCGAAGTCGGATCATGCAAGACGGCGATCCGACTTTGATCCGACTTCAATGATAGTCAATAGGCTGAAGTAGGATCAAAGTCGGACCAAAGTAGTACAGGGAGCATTTCTAAAGTCGGAACGACTTGTGTCGGACCAGTTAGGACGGCTCCCATAGGGAAACATTAAATTTCACACGTCATGCGACATGAGCTCCCAATGTCGGAGCGTTTGTCGGACCAGTGTGAACCCAGCCTGAAGGACTTTACGCCTGTAGCTGGCATCAGATGAGGCCAGAACATTCATCTGGTAAAACTTAGAGAACAATTAAACACAAGACCAGCTTCCAGCTTTTCAAATCTGGGAAACACTTGTCTGATACTGTAAAAGCCCAAGAAGCACTCAGAGACACAATAGATGGGGGGAACCAGTCCTTAAGATCATAAGCTTTATGATGATCTGTCATCGTGAAATGTTGGAATGAGAGCCGATTCTCCTTTAGGGAGGACTATCAGGAACGACACAAAGAGTCAATTTTTTATAATGGAAGCAGTGGCTGAAAGGTAAACCTACCTATATATCTGCCAGGCATTGAGTGAAAATTTCCTTTTGATGTACAGGAGAGGAAGGCACAATGTCCCAGTTAAACTAAAACCACCTTAGGAAGAAAGAGAGCTCTAGGCCTCCATGCCACTTTACCTCGTGTAAGACCAGAAAGGGTTCCTTACAGGACAAGACTGTCAGTTCAGACATAAGGCTCACAGAGGGGATGGCAACAAAAAAAGCAACTTTGTGGTTAAAGTGATTGTAGGGTTCGTTTTCTTTTTTTTTTTAAACAACAAACATGTCATACTTACCTCCACTGTGCAGCTCGTTTGGCCCCGAACAGCCTCTTCTAGGGTCCCCCGGCAGCTCTCGCAGCTCCTCCACCAGAAAACCCCCTAGGAGAAGCGATCTCCTGAGGGGGTTACCTTGCGGACGCGCTCCTGAGTCCAGTATTTGCGTCCATAGCTGCCGAATGTATGACTCAGCCCCGCCACCCGATCATTGGATTTGATTGACAGCAGAGGGAGACAATGACTGTGCTGCTATCAATCTATCCAATCAAGAGCCGGAACCCCGAGCAGAGGGACAGTGCGTCCCCGGCGGGTCAAGTTCCAGGGCTCAGGTAAGTAAAACAGGGGGGCTGACCTTTAACACTGATCAGTTTTTGATTCACTTTTGGGGTTTAAAAAGCAGAACAAAAATGTATTACTCTAAATCCTATGGAACTCTTCACCCCAATGCACTGTGAGTGTGGTGCCTTTTTAAACATCCTGCATGTTGCATTTTTGGTGCATGTTTAAAAAGCGCACCAAAAGTAAACCTACTAATTGAAATGAATAGAAAAAGTTTAAAAAATGCATCAAAAATGTTTTTGGTGCTCTTTTTAAGTCAAGTGTCCATGTTCCACAGGTGCACGGATGAGTCAAATTCCCCGTACACACGGTCGGACTTTGTTTGGACATTCCGACAACAAAATCCTAGGATTTTTTCCGACGGATGTTGGCTCAAACTTGTCTTGCATACACACGGTCACACAAAGTTGTCGGAAAATCTGATCGTTCTAAACGCGGTGACGTAAAACACGTACATCGGGACTATAAACGGGGCAGTAGCCATTAGCTTTCATCTCTTTATTTATTCTGAGCATGCGTGGCACTTTGTCCGTCGATTTGTGTACACACGATCGGAATTTCCGACAACGGATTTTGTTGTCGGAAAATTTTATAGCCTGCTCTCAAACTGTGTGTCGGAAAATCCGATGGAAAATTTGTGATGGAGCCTACACACGGTCGGAATTTCCGACAATAAGGTCCTATCACACATTTTCCGTCGGAAAATCCGACCGTGTGTACGGGGCAAAACAAATAGAAAATGCACTAAAAACACACATGCATTTTTATTGTGTTTTTTCTTCTACATGGAGCAGTGTGAAAAGTATAAAATCCCTAGTGGACTGAAAAGGCAGCCTTTAAAGTTATTCTAAAGGATTGTTAAAAAACAAACAAAAAAACATACTTACCTCCTCTGTGCAGTTGCAGTTTTGCACAGAGCAGCCCAGATCCTCCTCTTCTCGGGTCCCTCTTGGCTGCTCCTGGCCCCTCCCTCCTATCAAGTGCCCCCCCCCAGTGTCAGCAGCTTCCTAGGGGGGCACTGGAGCTGAGTCACAGCTCTTTGTGTCCATTCAGACACGGAGCCTCGGCCCGTCCCCATCCCCTCTCTCCCCTGATTGGCTGACTGATTTTGATTGACAGCCACGGGAGCCAATGGCACCACTGCTATGTGTCAGCCAATCAGGAGGAGTGTCCTGGACAGCTTATGCATTCATGGACATTGCTGGAGAAATATGGGGCTCAGGTAAGTATTCAGGGGTGCTGGGGAGGCTGCTACACACAGAAGGCTTTTTATCTTGATGCATAGAATGCATTAGGATAAAAAACCTTCTGCCTTTACAACTCCTTTAAAGAGTTGAGAAAAAATACAAATTGAAACTGGTGGCTGTGCAGGAGGAGCTAAATGAAAGACAATCTTTAGAATAAAATTACAAGAGCCAGGATGTGCCCCTCAATGGTATTCAGGGCCAAATGCTGATACAGGCTTAGGCTGGGTTCACACTAGTCCGATGCGAATTGCAGCTCCGGTTTCCCTGCGAAGATAAAAATGATTCATTCAGCGGTTCCTCTCCATTGTGTCTGTGGATCAGCGGACCAGGGAGGGGTGTAGTGAGGAGGGGGGGAGCATTTGTGTTCAGAACGGAACACATCTGACAATCAAATGTGTTCCCACTGAAGATTATGTGCCTGCAATTCGCACCGAACTGCCTAGAAAACACTTATTCTTTGTGCAATGCGGAGTGCGAAAGCAACGCACATATGTGAACCAGACCCATTGAAAAGAACATATTTTCAAATGTTCTGTGAATTCGATGCGAAAAAAACCGCATCCAATTCGCATACGTGTGAACCCAGCCTTATTGTAAAAAGGTTAGGATTCTTCCCAAGGAGTATATCCTGGGGAGAAAGCTTTCCCAACAGCAGGCGAAGTGAGCCTTCCATGTCAATGGTAGATCTTGCATGAGTTTGACTTCCTAACTTTTATCTGTGCAGGAATTACCAAATCAGAGAGACCCCTGTCTATCAAGACTTAGGCTTCAACAGCCATGTCAGTAAAGCCAAGCGACCGAAAGGCAGGGTGGTAAACTGCTCCTTAGGACAAGAGATCCAGTCAATCAGGAAGGACCCACAAGATGTCTTCCCAAAGATTGATTGAAGTAGCACATCCACCTGGGTATGAGGATTGCTCTGCATCTTAATCTTGCAGAGTAGACAAGGAAGGAGTTTCAGAGTAGGGCAGGCATAGATCAGGCCGTACTGATCCCACAGAACCATCAGAGTATTCCCTGCTTTTACCAGAGAATCCCTGCATCTGGTTACAAACCTGTTACTTGCTTTTTAACCTAAAAGTTAGCAGGTCAACAACTGGCATCCCACACCTTGGACACAGAACAGCTATTCAAATGTAGACAAAAAACATTAGTTTAAGACTACTATAGTTTTACTTTACATGCACTTTTATAAAAGCATTTTCTGGAAAAATGCATAGATACCAAAGGGCCCTATGGTCACTTGCAGGAACTAAACAAAGAACGTGTACATGCTATAGAGAGCAACTAGTCCAATTTTACTAGTCCTTATTTAAAGTAGGACGAAACTCTCTCAATGAACGTTACCGATTTGTAATCATTATGCTGCTAGTATTAGTAAATATACAGGAAAGGACATGACATGTTAGCTTGTTTTTATTTTCTTCTTCTTTTGTTTTTTTTTACATTTCTTCAGTTGCTTCCTGGTTTCTGGTCTTTATAACAGAAAAAAGAATTCCCCTGAATGGACTTTACCGGCATTTGCTGACAAATATTAGATAGTAAGTACATCTACCAGAGTATATACAGTAAAAAGATTTTTTATTTAAACATAGCATAGATTAAAAACAAATTACAACATTACACCAGCAATAACGTCCAATGCTATCTTAATCTTAAAGTTTCTCTTAAACAATTCAACGCAACATATCTGAAACGAAGTGCTCTTTCTTCGCTACATCCCTGAAGAAGGACAAATATAACACTGACTCCGAAACGCGTTGGGTGTGAACAAGAGCCCTCGTACAATTTACTGTTTTGCAAAAATATTGTCATGCATTACCTCTACACTATGTTGAATATATGTTGTAATTTGTTTTTAATCTATGCTATGTTTAAATAAAAAATCTTTTTACTGTATATACTCTGGTAGATGTACTTACTATCTAATATTTGTCAGCAAGTGCCGGTAAAGTCCATTCAGGGGAATTCTTTTTTCTTTTTTCTGTTATATATGTAATCATTGGATGTGGCACTGCTTTTCTTGGGCCTAGGGAAGCTAATCACCCTATTCATTGGTTTCTGGTCTAGGCCATAATGATGTCATACATCCCATGAGTCTTCATGGGCATTTTTTTTCATTCATCTGGAGGTGGAGGGGCTCTCTCAGCTTAACACACCCTCCCGCCCCCATGCTTGAGCTAAGGGCATTAGTTTTAAAGAAGTACAGTGCCTTGAAAAAGTATTCATACTTATTGAAATTTTCCACATTTTTTGTGGTTTTATAAATACAGCTGTTCTGTGAAGCCCTCAGAGGTTTGTTAGAGAATCTTAGTGCTTAAATAGCACCATGAAGGCCAAGGGACACACCAGACAGGTCAGGGATAAAGTTGTGGAGAAGTTTAAAGCAGGGTTAGGTTCTAAAAAAAAAATATACCAAGCTTTGAACATCTCACGGAGCACTGTTCAATCCACCATCTGAAAATGGAAAGCGTATGGCAAACCTACCAAGACATTGCCATCCACCTAAACTGACACTCTGACAGGCTGGGCAAGGAGAACATTAATCAGAGAAGCAGCCAAGAGGCCCATGGTAACTCTGGAAGAGCTGCAGAGATTTACAGCTCAGGTGGGAGAAAATGTCTACAGGGCAACTATTAGTCGTGCACTCCACAAATCTGGCCTTTATGGAAGAGTGGCAAGAAGAAAGCCACTGTTGAAAAAAAGCCATAAGAAGTTCCATTTGCAGTTGGCGAGAAGCCATGTGGGGGACACAGCAAACATGTGGAAGAAGGTGCTCTTGTCAGATGAGACCAAAATTTAACTTTTTGGCCTAAAAATAACACTGCATATAACTCTGAACACACCATCATGGTGAAACATGGTGGTGGCAGCATCATGTTGTAGGGATGCTTTTCTTCAGCAGGGACATGAAAAATGGATGGAGCCAAATACAGGGCAATCTTAGAAGAAAACCTGTTAGAGTCTGCAAAAGACTTGAGACTGGGGCAGAGGTTCACCTTCTGGCAGGACAATGACTCTAAACATACAGCCAGAGCTAAAATGGAATGGTTTGGATCAAAGCATATTCATGTGTTAGAATGGCCCAGTCAAAGTCCAGACCTAAATCCAATTGAGAATCTGTGGCAAGACTTTAAAATTGCTGTTCACGGATGCTTTCCATTAAATCTGACAGAGTTTGAGCTATTTTGCAAAGAAGAATGAGCAAAAAATGTCACTCAATAGATATGCAAAGCTGGTAGAGACATCCCCAAAAAGACTTGCAGATGTAATTGCAGGGAAAGGTGGTTCTACAAAGTATTGACTCAGGGGGGCTTAATACAAATGCACACCACACTTTTCAGATATTTGTAAAAAATTCTGAAAACCATTTATCATTTTCCTTCTACTTCACAATTATGTGCCACTTTGTGTTGGTCTATCACATAAAATCCCAATAAAATACATTTTAATTTTTGGTTGTAACATAAAAAAAGTGGAACATTTCATGGGGAATGAATACTTTTTCAAGGCACTGTAAATGCTACATAAATCTTCCCTTGCTAAAGATGGCCGCAGCTAGAAATGCTAGGGGTGTGTTGATTTCTCAACAAAATAAAGTATGGATGGATGGATGAGTTTGCTCTGAATATTAAAAATGAGCTTTGTGGTGCTCCGATACAGTTCTGCGTTAAGGTTATTCAAAATTTAATTTCACAGAAAAAAAAAAAAATTTCCCCTAGGTTTCAAATGAGATGTACAATCTATAGGTAACTCAGTACAAACTCAAATTAATAATAACAGCTTTACATCACTCTGATGTATAAGGGAATGACTAAATCTTGTGTCCTACAATGAGGAACAAACTTTTCTTTTGTATGCTTTAAAGCAGTGGTCATCAACCCTGTCCTCAGGGCCCACTAAAAGGCCAGGTTTTATGTATTACCTTGGGGAGATGTAGACAAGAATACTGCAATCACTGAGCAGCAAATTATATCACCTGTGATGTATTTCAGTTATCTTGCAAACCTGGCCTGTTAGTGGGCCCTGAGGACAGGAGTTGATGACCACTGCTTTAAAGTAATTGTAAAGTCTAATTTTATTTTCTATAAAAATTTAAGAAACATGTTGCTTACCTGCTCTGTTGCAGTAGATTTGCACAGATCCTCCTCTTCTTGGGTCCCTCCTTCTGTGATCCTGACCCCTCCCTTCTGTTCAGTGCCCCCCAAAGCAAGCAGCTTGCTATGGGGGCACCCGAGCCGAGTCACAGCTCCCTGTGTTCATTCAGACAGGAAGCCCCGCCCCACCCCCCTCTCTCCCTGATTGGCTACCTGACTTTTATTGACAGCAGCCAAAAGCGCCGCTGCTGTGTCTCAGCCAACCTCATGATTCTCATTTGCTCTGACATGCACTGTGAGCTGTAAGGTCTTATATAGACAGGTGTGTGGCTTTCCTAATCAAGTCCAATCAGTATAATCAAACACAGCTGGACTTAAATGAAGGTGTAGAACCATCTCAAGGATGATCAGAAGAAATGAACAGCACCTGAGTTCAATATATGAGTGTCACAGCAAAGGGTCTGAATACTCAGGACCATGTGATATTTCAGTTTTTCTTTTTTAATAAATCTGCAAAAATGTCAACAATTCTGTGTTTTTCTGTAAATATATGTGTGTACATTAATGAGGAAAAAAAAAGAACTGCAATATAACAAAGATTACAAAATTTAAGGGGGTCTGAATACTTTACGTCCCCACTGTATCTTAAAGGGGCTGTAAAGGTAAACATTTTTTCACCTTAATGCATTCTATGCATTAAGGTGAAAAAACTACTAACCATACCGCCGTCCCCAGCCCCCCCGTTTTACTTACCTGACCCCTCGAAATTCAGCTGCTCGTTCACGTCCTCGATCCTGCTGCTCAGCCTGGCCGCTGATTGGCTACAGTGGATGGATTGGAAGCAGCGCAGCCATTGGCTCGCGCTGCTGTCAATCACATCCAATGATGCGGCGCGCTGGGGGGCGGGGCCGAGTGATACAGCGAGCGGCTATAGCCGCCGGCTGTATCACGGGAGCGCGCCCGCAATAACTAACCACCATGCGAGGGAGCTCGCATTAAAGGTGGTTAATTATTGCGGGGAGGAGCTGAGACAGCCGCCGAGGGACCCCAGAAGAGCAGGTTCGGGGCCACTCTGTGCAGAACGAGCTGCACAGTGAAGGTAAGTATAACATGTTTGTTATTTTTAAAAAATAAAAAAAATACCTTTACAACCCCTTTAATGCATAGAATGCATTAGGATAAAAAACCTTCTGCCTTTACAACCTCTAAGTAATTTTGTGTAAATAACTTTTTTGAAGTGGCAATTTACACTAATAAATGCAAACCTCTAAATCACATAAAAATATATATTTTTCCAATAATAAATACATAAATTAAATCTTTAAATACTTCTCAACAAACAATAAAGCAATCTACTCGGCAACACAAGGTTTTCATGAAATAAACACATAGTTTTGCTTTCACTTTGAAAGGAGAGAACCTTAAACACTTTCTACTCGCAGTGAATATAGATTTTTTATATTTTTTTACAGGTTCATCTATACAGCATTTGTTTACAACGCAAATAATGGTACTTTATTTTAAAAAAAGCTGCCATCATTAAGCCATTATAAATGTCCGTTACCTCAAGATCTACTATCAGAGATACTATCGGTTATAACATATTAGTTTCCTGATAGAAGGAAATAACTTTTGCAAATACCACAATCTCTAGAAAAAATAAACCAAACTAGCATAAACGTAAATGCAACTGTTCTTGGACTGAAACAAGCTCCTTCACATAGTACAACTTCAATTGTTACATATAAGAAAAATCCATATAGCAGGGTATCTCAACCTGGGTTCCATAAAAACCTAAGGTTCCTCCAGAGGTTGCTAGGGGTTCCTTGAGCAATGAGAAATTCCTTCCTCTCAGATAAGTTCACACTGACACCCGTTAATATTTTTAGCTATCTGTAAAGGACTTCTCCCCAATGACCACAAGTGTAAGGAGCTTTCTTCCCACTATCACACTAATGTATTATGAGTTGTAGATATAGTAAAAGACTCTTGGCGAGTCTTGGTCACACTACTTCCGATCCCTTTGGTAGTTACGTGCTGGACGGTGGAACGCACGCCAGCTACGAGGGTGAGCCGCGAGGCACCATCTGATCACCTGACACGCTAACAGCCCCAGTGCCAGGCTAAGGCACCATTAATGTAAGCAGCCATTTGGCATTTGTATTTTACCACTTTTTAAACAGGATTACGCTATTGGTTCCCATTATATTTTTTACATATCCCATCTATGATCTTTGCGGAGGAGGGGTTTTTGCATCCACAGTCTTCACCATTGCAAGCATTATCTTGCTAAAGCGCATTTGACCTGCTTTTTAATTAAAGGGGTCATCACCTTCTGGTAAGCAGAATCTACTTATGGAGCACGTTGGGTGTATTTCTCTCAGTTGGTGAAGGAATATCCACTATTTTTATTATCTAGAATAATTCAACACAGAAGAGATATTTGTGTTTGAGACTTTGATTGATGGCCTTTTGGTTCATTCATTCTTTCACCATTTGTTTATCATTGTTTATGCATATTTGCCTATGGCACTTTGCACTTTATTTTGTAATTTAATGTAGTTGTTTGAGGTATCTGAACACTCATTCTTTGCACAGTTCAATTACAATTTATCATTGGAGAGCCCTCTACACCCAACTTCACCAGTGTTCTCAATTCATTGGATATCTTTTTATATCCCTCTTCCTTTTTTATACAGTTCAACTACCTTTTCCCGCAGATCCTTTGCCAATTCTTTTGTTTTTCCCATGACTCAGAATCCAGAAACATCAGTGCAGTACTGGATGAAAGTTGCAAGGGTCTGTCAGGAGTCCAGAAACTCAAACTCACACACACACACACACACACACACACACACACTAATTACAAACAAACCGATCACAGGTGAGGATGGTTACATTTAATAGCCATTCAAACCCCTTTGTGTCAACTTTTGTGCATGTTATCAGGCCAAAATCACCAGGGTATGTAAACTTATGAGCACAACTGTACTATATTCTTTGTAGTGTTCTTTGTTTAAAAGGTGACTATAACATTTGGGGAAAATTGTATAGTTTTTTTGAATTTTCAACAACTTTCAAATTTGTGTATAATAATAATATATTATATATATATATATATATATATATATATATATATATATATATATATATTTATTTTTTTTACCCCACAACACTACAACAACAGTTGCCTCTTCATTTTTGACTTTTTTTTTAGCTTGCTGAAATTCTATCTGGAGCCGGGAAGAAAGAGAACGATCACTGCTCTGACTTATCCAGCTGTGTGCATCATCTGAGCTTCTATAAACAGGTATTTTTTTTTTTGTAAAACAGTAAAGCTTGGAAATCACGTGGAACTTAACCACCTACTGGCTAGAAATAGTACATATGACATTTGCATATGCAATATTTAATTTTTAACTGACCCAAAATGTAAAGAATTAAAAAATTGCACTGAACATAATAAATAAATTAGTATAATGACACTTTGACACATTAAAATAAACGGTTTTGGAAATCAAAACTCTCTTTTTTCAAATCATCTCAACAAAAAAAAACATCTTACTCACAATTTTCTATGTCCAAAAATCAAGTTGTTCCCATTATGTAGAATTGCAAGAAATGTAAAAATATTCTTTTCACATCTATAAACTCCTGTTACGTACATCTGCAGTGGTGATGGTTATTATGACAAAAACAAACCTCTCCATTATCAAGTATTATAAGGTTTAAGTGCAGTTTTATTGTGTGCTAAAAATGCCCAAGTGCCAATAGTGTTTAGATTTATGGTATTATCACTTTCTGCCCTTGATACCAGCTCAAAAAATAGGGTTGGCTGGGAGTGGAAAAAAAAAAAAGATTAGGGGGCATTGTATTTTCTGATGCCGCAACTGCTGATCGACAAACGTTTTCCTGTTTGGCCCCTACAGAACTGCCGAACCAGCCACATTTCGATCTTTTGCCAGCTTAAACACTTTCTGTTAAAGTGGAGTTCCACCCACTTTTACAACTCTTCAGCATCCCTCACTAAACTGTGCACTGTAAACGAATTGGATATTTTTTTTTTTTTTCTCAGCACTTACTGTTTATCTGCTGTATTCATTTTTCACTTCCTCCTCCCTGGCCGCGGCCCATCGCATCATTTCCTGTTTGCAATGCCTTCTGGGAAGGGGCAGCAACTTCCTCTGACACTGCCGTTGCTATGGAAACCTGATCTGAAACCTATTACACTGCTTGTGCTGCACTGAGCATGTGCAAGATCTGCAAGGATGAGATCCAGGAAGAAATACAGTCTGGCTTCAGATGCCCAGACTTAAGATGGCCACGGCCTGCTTTAAGTTTATAAAATAACAAACTACTGCTATAAACTAACAAAACAGACCTTAGTTTACAGACAAACTTTACTAGAATACATTAAGCTTGTGTAATATAGGGGTATTTTTATTTAAAAATATAATTTCGGCCGAAACACCACTTTAAGATTTGAAAATAAAATTTAAGATGCTAACTTTTAACATTGACAAACTATTATTAATCTGATAAAAGTAAATTTTTGTATTCACATTAAGATAGTAAAAACAGAAGCAACAACCACAAAAATGCCAATAGGGGGTCTCCATCACTAGATACTGAATATTCTAAAAGGATTTAAAAAAATTGATACAAAACTGCTAGGTACAACAAAGCATTAAAATCAAACTTTAGTGGTGATCACATCATAACACAACATACAGTATGTTTTAAAAACAGGCTCAGCACCATACAGACTTTCCATCATCGCAGAGACACAAACCAATACTGATCCCATTCACACACCTACCACTTCAAGATATGGAGAATATTGGGCATGGCAGCAAGGCTTGGGAAAATATTTTCAGTGGGGTTGATTTACTAAAACTGGAAATTGCAAAATCTGGTGCAGCTGTGCATGGTAGCCAATCAGCTTCTAACCTCAGTTTGTTCAATTTAGCTTTGACAATAAAAACCTGGAAGCTGATTGGTTGTTGTGCAGAGGTACATCAGATTTTGAAATCTCCAATTTTAGTAAATAAACCCCACTGTGTATATAAATTAAACTATTTATAACAAGCAAGCATTGCTGGACCCATGTACAACCCTATACCTAGAAACAAGGTTTCAATGCACATTAATAAGGCACAAGTGAATTATGCTGACTGCATAGCTATACAGTACATACCTATAAACATCTGGAAAAAGACTCCAAATCCCCCTTACCAAAAAGAAGATGGGCAAACGCTGCAGTGTAAGGAAGGTATATTTTTTAAAAGAGAAGTATGGGAGTTTTTTTTAAGAAATCATACAGGATACAGCATTGGTCCAATGCCGCATTTATCCCCCGCCAGCTCTAAGACTGAAAACTGAGTGATCAAACACTGCTGATCGATCTGTCTGTCAAAACACTGCTCACTGTCAATCTCCATCTCTCTGCTTTGCCCCCCCCCCCCCCCGCGCTTGGCTGTGGAGGGGGAGGGAGTGGCTGGCTCAGGCTCTCAGCAGCCACATGCCCACAATTTTCCCCAACCTGGACCGGGTTTGTGACGTCAGCCCACTGTCTGCTGAAAGCGGGTCACAGGAGTGCAGAACAAACTGCTTTGGGTGTACGTCTCCTTTAACTTTTCACCTAAACTATTTTTTGGGGGATGTTTTTTGTGACATTTTATTGGGGGGGGGGGTTAAAATGCACGCACATAATATATAGACTTGCAGTTGGTTATGCACAGGGCAGCCCAAATCCTCCTCTTCTCTGGTCCCTCTTTGCTGCTCCTGGCCCCTCCCTCCTATCGAGTGACACAGAGCCCCGACCCCGCCTCGCCCCCTCTCTCCCCTGATTGGCTGACTGCCTTTGATTGACAGCCATTCCTGTGTCTCAGCCAATCAGGAGGAGTGTCCCAAAATAGCTTAGACATTCGTGGACATTGCTGAAGAGAGATGGGGCTCAGGTACGTAAAATTAGGGGGGGTGGATGCTACACACAAAAGGTTTTTTATCCTAATGCATTCTAAAAACTTTCTGCCTCTACAGCTCCTTTAATATATCTACAAAAAGCAATAGTGCATATGTCAGACAGCGAGCTATTACTACAGTGAACCACAATAAAACCCCAGTATCCCCATGCTGTAAACTGCTAACTTTTTTTACAGTTTGCTAAATTTTAACAGTACAATGTATTTTCTAGAAACTCCAATGAAAATTGGTCATTGGTTAAACTAGATGGACTTGTGTCTTTTTTTCAACCAGACTAACTATATAACAATGTAACTATCTAGTGAACTGAATTTGCTGCAACTGGGTCATGGCAAAGCTGACAGTTTTTACTTACCACATTAGACTGTAGTGGTGTCTACACAATGGAAAGATGTGGTCACATATGGCGCGGAGACTTAAAAACAATCTTCGCACAGCATTCAAGGGTAAAGTATATTAAAGAAGTATTAAATCCAAAAGTAAACATTTATTTTATTGCAGCATACCACTGATGTGGCATCTGCATTAGTTTTCTTTTTTAGGCTTTTATTTATTTGCACCTGGCGATCAAGCCAGCAAGTCTGTTTTTTTCAACAGAACAAGCTCCTCTGCAAATGTATTAGTTAGAGCACAAAGACAAACCATTTACCACTGACAGGGGTGCTTACAATGATCAGCATTGATGTAAAACCATAATCCCAAATGGAAAAAAAAACTGTTGCTGTTGACTGTTTGTGTAACTGCGTGTGAGCTATATATATATATATATATATATATACACACATTATATACACAAATACACACACACACACACACACCTCCTGTATACCACATATATGTATATATATATATATATATATATATATATATATATATATATATATATATATATATATATATATATATATATATATATATATTAGTGGGGGAAATAATTTGATCCCCTACAAATTTTGGAAGTTTGCCCACATACAAAGAAATTAAGGGTCTATAACTTTTATCATAGGTGTATTTTACATGATAGGAACAGAATATCAACCAAAAATCCAGAAAAAACACAAGATACAAATGTTAAAAATTGAGTTGCAGTTCAGCGAGTAAAATACCGTATTTTTCGGATCATAAGACGCACTTTTTCCCCCAAAAAATGTTGGGGAAAATGTCTTTGCATCTTATGGAGTGAATATACACCAGGCCACCACCATCCTCCTGCCGCTGCCGGCACCACCCCCCGCCGCCATGTTAGTACCGGAAGAAAGGCAGGAGAGCGGATGACAGACATCCTAAGCCACCGTGAGCGCTGGGCGATCTCCTGGCTGGGCCTGACACTTGCTGAGATAGAAGACAGAGCAGCCTGAGCGATGGCAATGGTCAGGCTGCATTAATGGCAATGGTCAGAACACCATCTCTACAGTCAAGCACAGAGGTGGCGACATACTGGCTGACTTTGTCGCATTGAGGGACCAATGAACAGGGCCATGTATTGTAAAATCTTGGATGAGAACCTTCTTCCCTCAGCCAGAACACTGAAGATGGGTCGTGGATGGGTCTTCCAGCATGACAATGACCCAAAACATGCTGCCAAGGCAACAAAGGAGTGGCTCAAGTCGAAGCACATTAAGGTCATGGAGTGGCCTAGCCAGTCTCCAGACCTTAATCCTATAGAAGGTTTACGGAGGATGCTAAAACTTAAGAGTTGCCAAACGACAGCCAGGAAACCTCAAAAGTAATTGTAAATGCAGAAGGTTTTTTTTCTTCTTGCATTCTCTGCACGAAGATAAAAAGTATTTTGTGTGCAGCAGCCCCCCTAATACTTACCCGAGCCCATCTCTATCCAGCTATGTTGCAGCAGTGTCTCGACTGCCCGGGACTCCCCTCCTCATTGGCTGAGAAAGCAGCATGGCACCATTGGCTCCCGCTGCTGTCAATCAAGGTCAGTCAGCCAATGAAAAGAGAAAGTGGTGGGGCCAGGCCACAGCCCTGTGTCTGAATAGATACACAGGGCTGTGACTCTGCTCAGGTGCCCCCAAAGCAAGCTGCTTGCTGTAGGGGTACTCAAGGGGGAGGGGCCAGGAGCACCGAAGAGGGTCCCAGGAAGAGGAGAATTCAGGCTGCTCTGTGCAAAACCAACTGCACGGAGCAGGTAAGTAGAACATGTTTTTTTTGTTTTTAGTTAAAAATAACAGACTTTACAATCACTTTAAAGATTTAGAGAAGATCTATAAAGAGTGGACCAAAATCCCTCCTGAGATGTGTGCAAACCTGGTGCTTGCCAATAATGGTTTCGCCACCAAGTACTAAATCATGTTTTGCTTGGGGATCAAATACTTATTTTACTCACTGAACTGCAACTCAATTTATAAGATTTGTATCATGTGTTTTTTCTGGATTTTTGGTTGATATTCTGTCTCTATCATTTAAAATACACCTATGATAAATATTATAGACCCTTCATTATTTTGCAAGTGGGCAAACTTACAAAAACTGCAGGGGATCAAATAATTGTTTTACCCAGTGTGTGTGTGTGTGTGTGTCTGTATGTGTATATATATATATATATATATATATATATATATATATATATATATATATATATATATTTGTACAAATTAGAAATTATATTTAGTCTATGCTTGAGCAATGTACCCGTGTTCCCTTGTTATAACCGCACGAACCTATAATCACCCCTCTGAAGATTTACCAATTTCTGTAGTTAAAAAGGTATCAGCACTATTGTTACCATAGAAATGTTTTAGGCCAGTCCACTTTAAGATAATAAAGGAAAAAGCAATGTAACAATGTAGGCAGGTAATTTTCCTTTAGCATCACATTACCTACACAATGAATTAACTGTTAATATTATCCTGACATTGTCAGCATTACCAAGCCGCGGCAATCTGACACCTGCAGGTTATAAACCTGTTATGCAATGATGAAGTCCTCATAAAAAGAGGTGTTTTGCTTATGTATACATGTACACCTTGGAACAAGGACATCCGGAATATTCACTGAATATTAGCATTTTTCTATCCCAGCCAGGAGCGCCATAGAAAAGATACTTTATGACACCATAACACAGGGTGACTGTAAAGACCGGCCATAACACGAGGCAGCATGTATCAATATTAAATGATGGCACTTTTTACATTTTAGCACAAGAAAGTTTTGTTTCACAAACTGGTCCCACAGCTGCCTGTTTTCGTGTAGACTGCACCTGCGATTCCATAGGAAGAAAATGTAGGGCACTTCTGGAACAACAATGAGCTTGTACTTTCCATTATTACTTTCCTGCCATTAAATTTGTGTGTTGCATAATGCTGATTTATTGTAGCCTGTAGGGGTTATACACATCAAAGAGACCAAATAAACCTGCAACAAAAGGGATAAGGTACAAAAAGAGAAACTATACACTCACCAGCCACTTTATTAGGTACACCTTGCTAGTACTGGGTTGGACCCCCTTTTGCCTTCAGAACTCCCTTAATTCTTCATGGCATAGATTCAACAAGGTGTTGGAAACATTCCTCTAAGATTTCGGTCCATATTGACAGGGAACATTGTCATGTTCAAGAAATCAGTGGTGAGATGATTTGAGCTTTGTGACATGGTGCATTATCCTGCTGGAAGGCTACACCACCAGAAGACCACACCAGGTGTCACTCCTGTCAGCTACTAACAGGAAACTGAGGCTACAATTTGCACAGGCTCACCAAAAATTGATGAAAATTGTAAACAACATGAAAGCATGGATCCATCCTGCCATGTATCAAAGGTTTAGGCTGGTGGTGGTGTAATGGTGTGGGGGATATTTTCTTGGCACACTTTGGGCCCCTTAGTACCAATTGAGCATCGTTTAAATGCCACGGCCTACCTGAGTATTGTTGCTGACCATGTCCATCCCTTAGACTACAGTGTACCCATCTTCTAATGGCTCCTTCCGGCAGGATAATGCACCATGTCACAAAGCTCAAATCATCTCACCACTGGTTTCTTGAACATGACAATGAGTTCCCTGTACTCCAATGACTTCCACGGTCAGCAGACCTCAATCCAATAGAGCATCTTTGGGATGTGGTGGAACACGAGATTCGCATCATGGATGTGGAGCTGACAAATCTTCAGCAACTGTGTGATGTTATCATGTCAATATGGACCAAAATATCTGAGGAATGTTTCCAACACCTTGTTGAATCTAAGCCACAAAGAATTGAGGAAGCTCTGAAGGCAAAAGGGGGTTCAACGCAGTACTAGCAAGGTGTACCTAATAAAGTGGCTGGAGAGTGGATATACTTTGTAACTATGAATGTACATTGGAGCAGCCATACTTGATCATTATATATGCAGGCTTTGCTTTGCAACACACAAAGGTTACACTTTACTGCTCCTCCTCACCATGCAAGTCTATGAGTCAGCTGACTCACTAAAAACAATGTACTCCATATGTATGGCTCATATCTTATCTCAACAGTGGTTAAGTAAAGACAGAAGTTGCTGGTTTACAAATCGACATTTAGTAAAATTACACAAAAATTACAAAATAACTCACTGAATAAGCAATACTTGACTTCCTAATTGAATAAGCAATACTTTCAATTCAAATAAAATGTTACTTGCAATATAAATACATTTCCATGTAAAAGTATTCAGAACTACAGAATTTGAAAAATTTAACATTGACTTTCTTGTGCGGGTTTTCATTGTTGTTCATATTTCAGGCTTAATAAAGCTTTTAAGTGCCAGTTGCCATGTTTCTATGGCAATACCGAACAGGAAGTTCCTCTTACAATAAAACCTTTCTATCGAGTATATTCATCTATATGGAGGTGTACTGAGGAGAAGTGGATGAATCACAAGATCTCCAACAGATCATTTACAGAATGCCTTGTATTATGGGAAAATAATAGCACAAGGTCTCCGAATGATGGAGAGGGCAGAAGGGGGCAGGTGAATGGCACAACACTATTAGCGACTGCTGTTAACCTTTACAGCACCAGAAGATAGCTGCTCAGGGGAAGGTATACTGAATACAGTGGCTATGAACGTGGCAGGAAGGGAGAATATATACAAGAAGCAGCATCCTGGAGGACACAGGACACACACCATTACATGTAACTACAGGTGTACCGAATGGAAATTTGGTCCCAAAACCAAAAACTGCAGGATGCACTTTACCGAAAACCAAAATCAACAGTTTTTTTTTTTTAATTAAATATATTTTTATATATATATAATTGTATCATATTTGACTTTTTAATGTATATCATGCATTTAAATGTATATGAATTTGTTGTCAGCCATTATCGGCACCTTTAGCGCAAGAAAAGCTCAAGAAAAATGCATCCTTTTAAAGTGGAGGGCCACCCTGGAAAAAAAAATTCCACCAAAAATCCTAAAAAAATAAAAAAAAAAATTTTGGAAAAAAAAAAATTTATACTTACCTAAACCCTTGTTGCTAGGCAGTCTTCCTAATCTGCCTCTTCCTATTCCGCGGCGTGTTCTGCTCCTCGGTGAGCAGCCCCGTTGTCTTCTGGGAACTGTGTATGTTCCCAGAACACCACAGGGCCATTCACAGATTTCCGCGCTGCTCGTGCGTGCGCAGTAGCCACAAGGCTCCACTGCCTGTTTCGCTTACCTAGGAAGGCGGGGCCGGGACCTGAGAGCCGAGGGACAGGTCGGCCTCGGGCGGCCGACATCGCGGGCACCCAGGACAGGTGAGTCTACTTATTTAAAGTCAGCAGCTACAGTGTTTGTAGCTGCTGACTTTAAAAAATTTTTTTAGCTGCCCGGAATACCGCTTTAAATTCTTTGTATATCTTCACACTGGGCCTTCCCTTGTGGTGTTAAAAATCTTGCTTGCTGCACTTTTGGTTAGTTACAAAAAAAATAAAAAAAAATAAAACGCACCTCCCTGCTGAAATGCATTGAAAACGCAGCAACAACGCATCAATAACGCACGTGTTACCATTTTGATGTGGCTTTTGAGTCACATGACCTTTGAAAAACACACCATAAGCGCAGTAAAATCGAGGCAAAATTGCGTAAAAATGTCAGCAAATGGCTGTAAAATCATGGCAAAATTATATGCGTTTTCAGTGCCATTATCAGCAAAATTCCAATAACACCATTTTCGGCCAATATGTTTTGGCGGGTAAAATTTCAGGCCATCTCTACATGTAACTAAACAGTTTGGTGCCATCTCCCAATAGAAAACTGCCACTGCTTGACTTCTATTTCTAAATGCTGGTTGCCCGCTTTTTTCAGTATAAGCCAAACCAAGGATGCAGCTAGGAACTTCTGACTTTAACTTTCCCGATATTTCAAGTGTCAGTGACTTAGGGCTCATTTACACTTAACGGGGGCGGGGGGGTGTAGTATATTGCCCCCTCACCACCTGTCAAATGCCACTGAATAGCAAACCACCACAGATCACTCGCAGAGGGGCAGCAGGGTCTACCCACATGTCCAAATGTAGCCTAAGAAAATTTAGAGGCCACTGGATCAGATAAACTGACAAACATTTTCAGAAGGGTGTCAGAAATGGAAGCAGAGATATTTGTCTCATGAAAGGTTTACCTTTAGCCAAAGGAATCTAGTGAAAGAAGAGTGTGAGACCAACGTGAGGCGACCTATGACAATGTTCAACCCAGGTGTGGACAAATTAATATGGACAATATGGACTTCAGGGCCCGGCAGGGGTCTCAAGAGCTAGCTCTATTGGTGACAACTAGAGAAAACCTTTGAAAGTTAGGCGCCAACTGTAATTTTTAAAGGAGAACTGGCTAACTGGCGTATGCTCAACCCTAACTCAAAGTGTTACAAAACCCAGGACCCTGCATTCACAATATATGATCTCCCAAAGTACACTGAACGTGGAAAAGCAATTAACTGCTAAAAACCTTTTCTCATCAGCGGTATATGGCAGTCTTGTGAATTCTATCAGTGTCTGGTTAAAGCTTGTAGGAGGAGTTTTCATTCTACTCTGACTGACCTATGAGGCTGCAGGACCCCCGACCCTCTGTCTGGACAGTGCTGATTGGCCCTGTGCTGATCACATGCACCCTCCCAAAAAAAAAAAAGAAAGAAAATCTCTCTAGCAATACACACCAAACTGAGCATGTGCAGATTGCCAAGGCTCCGTTCTATCGTGAAGATGGATTGGGGACAGTGGAAGAAGGGGAGGATCAGAGAAGACAGGATCACACAGCCTTTTTACACAATGCAGAGGATTAACCTCTTAGGTTCCACAGAGAGTATAACAAGCATGCTTTACAGCATATACACACTGATTTTACTGTTGAGGGTTTAGTAACAGTTTAACCCACTATGCATTCACCATAACCCTCTCTCTAAAAGCAATCTTACTAAGCTAAAACTGATTTACTAAAAAGGAGTACTGCTTTTTCACTCTCCTAACTACTTTTAGCTCAAACATCCAATAGAGCGCAGGGAAAGTTCCTGTTTTTAATCCCTGTGTACATTTTTGGGTGTTTGGAGTAATCATGAGTTCATTGCAGGTAGAAAATGTATGCCAAGTCATTTGACTCCCACACAAAATCAAGGTCCTTTTTTTCCCACAAATAGAGCTTTCTTAGGTGAATTTGATCACCTCTGCGGTTTTTATTTTTTGTGCTATAAACAAGATCGACAATTTTGAAAAAAGAAAAAAACAATATTCTTTACTTTTTGCTATAATAAATATCCAAAAAAAAATTTTTTTTTAAATGTATTCGTCGGTTTAGGCTAATATGTATTCATTCTACATATTTTTGGTAAAAAAAAAAAAAAGCTAAAAATATCCACTGATTACTGTATAAATGTCACTGGCAGGGAAGGGGTTAACACTAGGGGGCGATCAAAGGGTTAAGTGTTCCCTAGCTAAGTGTTTCTAACTGTGGGGGGAGTGGACTGACTGGGAGTAGAGAGAGATCGCTGTTCCTGATTACTAGGAACAGCAGATCTCTCTCTACTTACCTGACAGAATGGGGATCAGTCTGTTTACAATGACAGCTCCCCGTTCTGGCTCTCTGAGGAGCGATCGCGGGTGGCCGGCGAACATTGTGGCCGACGGCCACACATATCGGCTCTGGCGTCGCGGCGTGCCTCCTATAGCTCTTGAAGTGGCCAACGTACACCTACGGCGATTTGCGCAGCCGTGCCAACCTGCTGTAGTATAATGGCGGCGGCTGGTCGGCAAGCAATTAATGTGTTACTAAACCCAGGACCCTGCATTCACTATATCTGGTCACCTACAGTACACAGAAAATGGAAATGCAATTATTTTAGTAAATATAAACTGCTAAATACTGTTTCTCATCAGCAGTATAGAGCAGTCTTGTGACTATCAGTGTCTGGTTGAGCACTGGTTAAAGCTTGTAGGAGGAGTTTTCATTCTGCTCTGACTGTCCTATGGGGCTGCAGGACTCCTGACCCTCTGTCTGGACAGTGCTGATTGGCCCTGTGCTGATCACATGCACCCTTCCAAAAATAAAAACTCTCAAGCAATACACACCAAACTGAGCATGTTCAGAGTGCCCCCAAGGCTCTATACGATCAGCAGATGGATTGGGGGCAGTATAAGAAGGGGAGGGTCAGAGAAGACAGGATCAAACAGCCTTTTACACAATGCACAGGATTAACCCCTTAGGTTCCACAGTGAGTATATTAAGCATGCTTCACTATACTGATTCTACTGTTGTGGGTTGTGCAAAGTCACATTTATAAAAAAGCTAAAAAATGGCAATAAATGGAGGTACTTACCATTATAAAGGGTGTTTTTTCTATATGGGTAACTCTGTGCTATAGAAGACCTCCTGATCTCCATGTCCACTTTTGCTTTTGCTCATAAAGAAGATGGAATGTGCGATGTGCCTGTAAAATAGTCAAATCCATTAACATACAACACCACACTATAAGCAACTCTATAATACTCTAAATGCAAAACAGGCAATATAATTAGATACTGAAAAAGTTATGAGCCAACATGACGGGATGAAGGACTTACACATGAAAAGAACAAATCTAACACCCTAAAAACGACTTTGGTTTTTTAGAATGTGAACTTTTAGAATTAAAAAAAAAATCAAGGTATTTATTTATAAAACATTCATTGGACCAATGTCACACATATCAGTGCAGGCTGTACAAACTTTGGCTGTAATTTCTAGAACAGATTCATTCCAATGATCCTCAGCTCCAGCTTGTGGCCAAAATACGGCATCTTTTTGTTGAGGTATTTCAGAAAACGATATCACATTTGGCAACCAGACTAAGCCGACAATTATAGGAATTAAAGACATTTTGGCCAACATTCATGTAGCCGGCAGGAATGTGTGTGACATTTGCCCAACGAATGTTTTATAAATAGTGTAACTACACCAAGCTTTTACTAAATTAGGTAAACCTGCTCAAAACAAATGGATAAATCGTGAATCATGTGGCTACAATCAAATACATAAAAGCATGCAGATGTGGTCAAAAGTTTAACCTCTTGACCTCTGGAAGATTTACCCCCCCCCCCTTTCATAACCAGACCATTTTTTGCCATACAGCATTGCGTTACTTTAACTGAAAATTGCGGTCATGCAACATTGTACCCAAATAAAATGTATGTCATTTTTTTTCTCACAAATAGAACTTTCTTTTGGTGGTATTTGATCACCACTGCGTTTTTTTTTATTTTTTGAGATATAAACATAAAAAGACTGACAATTTAGGGGAAAAAAACCCCAATATGTTTTATTTTCTGCTATTAAACACATCCAATAAAAATAAATAAATAAATAAGGTCAAATATCTTTATAAATTTAGGCCAATATGTATTCTGCTACATGTTTTTGGTAAAAAAAAATCCCAGTAAGCGTAGATTGGTTTACGCCAGGGGTGTCTAAACTTTTTTTCAAAGAGGGCCAGATTTGATGAAGTGAACATGCGTGAGAGCCGGACATTTTGCCTGACATTCTTTGAACCATTAAAGTTCGGTCTAAGTGTGTTCGTACGAGCGCTAATACACTGCCCAACAAGAATCCTCTTGTCTTTGTGGCTGTGTGTGGTGAAGAGATGAGCTTTGGCGTGGTGTATATATATATATATATATATATATATATCTATATCTATATATATATCTTTTGTGGCCCCAACTAATCCCCGAGCGCCGCGCAGGACTAAGGATGAGCTTGGGTGTGTTATTTGGATATACCGTATTTATCGACGTATAACATGCACCTTCAGTTTAAGAGGGAAGTTTCAGGAAAACAAAAACAAATTTTAAATAAAGAACTGTGATGCAAAATAAGAGTCAGTGCCCATCAATGCAGCCTCACCATTGCCATGAATGCAGCCTCACCATTGCCATGAATGCAGCCTCACATGTGCCATGAATGCAGCCTCACCATTGCTATCAGTGCAGCCTGATCAATGCCCATCTGCAGCCCTCGAAGAGGACAGGGAGGGGGGCGGGACAAGCGCCAACAGATTACATACAGGAGAATCTCCTGTTTACACGGTGACCTCTTTAATACAAAGTCCCTCCTCCTATGATAGACAGAACAGCCATCCAATGGCAGCCCAGGAGACAGAACTTCCTATTACAGATGTCGCCAAGCAAACAGGAGATTCTCCTGTATGTAATCTGATGGCGCTTGTCCTGTCTCCTCCCTGTCCCCTCCGAAGTGGCGCCGATAAATACAGTATATATATCCAAATTACCAGGGGGGCCACATTAAACCGGAACGCGGGCCCCAATTGGCCCACAGGCCGGACTTTGGACATGCCTGGTTTACGCAAATGGTAAAGCATCCACAAACTATGGGATATAGTTATGGAATTTTAATTTATTTTTTATACTAGTAATGGTGGCAATTAGCGACTTCTAGTGGGACTGCGATATTGCAACGGACATTCTAATACTAACTAACACTTTGTGGGAACCAGTGACAACAGTGACTAATACAGTGATTGGTGCTAAATCGAGTGCCTGGCACCAGGAGAACACGTGATCCAGCGCACAGCTGCCACCCTGTAGCAGTAAAACTGCTATGGGGCGGACGACCAGCGGCTAAACTCTTGTTCAAACACTGGGATGGTAAAGATGTTTGATCTAACAGATACGGACTGTGGAATGGTCGTTGGTGCCAGATGTAGTGGTTATATGATCTCAGAAGCTGCTGACATCCTCGAATGTTTCTAAGATTTATTGACAATTGTGAAAAAAAAAAATTCCACCAGTAGCAGTAACAGCTTGATAAAGCCACAGTTTTTGCAAAAGATGTATTATGCCTACTTCTCATTCAGCCCATGTTTTCTATATGTCCAAAGGTGCCCCTTGTCTCCTACGGTGTTAAACCTCACACTTCTTTAGAATCTTTGGTATTCAACACTTGCAAGAGAATGATCTGCCCATGTCCCCCGCTGCACAATGTGGTTTAATCCTCTGATCCCCATTACTTTACAGGACACAGCAATGACCTAGGGGTGGGCAGACTAAACCAAAGCATGTAGCAGGGGATACAGGCATCTGATACTCCTGAAAGTGTTAAATGAATGGAGGTTGGTGTAGTTCAATAACACGTAGGTAGAGACACTGGGTCTCTTTAAATGAAACTGGTACTGACAAAGCCTGAACATTTCTGAAAGTGCTAACTATCTGGCTCCTCTGATCATTAAGCTGTGTATGTAAATGTTTATTCTAAAAAACTGATTAAGCCCATTCACAGTCTAGTATTAAATGAATATGCAAAGCTGTTGAAAAAACTACTTCCTTGCACCACCTGCTGGATGCAATTGGTAAATATGAGTTATTTCATTTGGCTGAATAAAAAGAACTATATTATTTAATGATAAAATAAAAAAAGCGCCAACCTAAAATTTATAGGTTAAATGATGTGTAAGAGCTAATAAAACATTGCTGGCATGGCATCTGAAAGTATCCCCAGCTTTACAAGGGGCAATATAATATAAAACTTGTTAGTTTTCTCTAAGGAATTGTGTAATAGCACAAGAAATCATTTCACACTATACCATCTTCTAAGTGCATCCTGTTCTAAGAATCTCCAAAAAATTTACAAATGTATCAATTATTCTTACTGTAACTATTCTACTTTCTTCTTCTTTTTTTTTTTTTAACCTTGCACAGACAAAAATGTTGGCTACAATTCAGCTGATTGCTATTGGATAACACAGATAGTTCTTATTTCTATCACGTTGACAAATAGGGCCAAAGCCCTTGCCATCAACTAGAACAGAGGTCAAATTGTATCTTTTACAATTGATTTGCTTCTTTTCCTTTTCAACAAAAAAATTAAAAAAAAATATTATTTCATTTCAATACATTTCATGTATTTTAATCCATGCATGTACCGAAATTAAATAATAAATAAGAATCTGAAAATGAACAACTATAATTAAATTATTCTATTTTCAGAGCATGTGAACTTTAGAAAAAAACAGTTCTGTTTTCAAAGTAAAAAAAAACTCAGGATTACACACTGTTGTTGTGTGATGGCATGGAAAACTGGCACATGTCCACAAGGCTCTTGGAACGTTGCCATTATGTTGTGCTCAGTAGAGAAACACGAGTTGGGAATGTTCTGTCCTTTTTCCCCCTCCTCATTATCTCCATCTCTCCGGACTGCAAAATCAAAGGCTGCACATTTCTTGTTGGGCAATCGATAGACGCTAAAGTACTGTCATAATCATATAAATAACAACTATGATGATGAAATAATAGATTTAGGAATGCATTTTTACAGTTCCACATTTATTCAGCTATGTTCACATTCAGACCATTATGTACTAGTAGAAAAACATGTCTCACAGCATCGAATCAAGTTGAAGTGATAATTTACAAGTTCAAGTTAGAGACTGGAAGTAAACACTTTAATATGCAAGGTTCAAAATCATGTATATCACATGTATCAATACATGGAATTTTCAACTTTTTTAGATTATTTTTTATTTAGCTATACATGTAAGAGAGATCAAATTATCAATACATGATGTTTTAAAAATAGGATTTTTGACTTGTAAAATTGATTTATTGGAGTACAGAACACACGACTTAACTAGGGGTTATAGGCAGCTACCTCCAAGTGATCGGGCACTGGTAAAATGAAAATGGGGTCCTGTACTATACTCCAAGACAAGGATTTTACAGGCAAGTCAAAAAACCTATTTTCTTGACTGTACAGCACAGGGCACAGGACTTCCTTTTAACCATGGGGTATACCATAGTAGTTCAACTGAGAGCAGGGCAACATAGCAAACCATTGCTAGCCCACATAACAGGTCATGGGAAGGCTCGAGACTCAACTCAAAACTGGCATCAGCAAGTCAGAAACACAAGAATGAATGGCAACTAAGAGATAAACTCAAACAGCACATACCACATCCAAACAAAAGAGGGAAACATCCACAGAATGTACAGGAGCAGGACAGACAGAGAGGAAGACATAGTTTGGATCAGGGTAAATAAAGATATATATGTGTGTGCATGTATGTGTACCTACATACATATGCGTACGCAAGACCAAACAAGCAAGGGTGGACTCACGATCCAGCTGCAGAGCAGAATGAATAGACGCCCAAGTAAGACTGGATAACCCTAGGGCTTCCTACAAGGGAGGGGCAAGGCTGCACATCACCAGGGCACCAAAGACCATCCTACAATGGCTCCCAAGTGAGACAGCAACAGCAAAAGTGTCAGGAAAGGGTGCGTCCGCTGGTAAGATCTATAATTTGGCGTGCAGTACTGAGGTCCACCAGCAGGTGTCTCCTGGCAGTTTGGAACTGTCAGGGGAGCCTTTCCCAGCTGGTGTTATGTCATCCTTGGGCCGCAGTACTGACGTCCACCAACGGATGGATCCTGGCAGTGTGGAGCAGACAACACTTCCTGTGCTCAGGTGTTACGCGAGGACAATTACTGGCAGTCTCATAAATACCCGGCTGACGAGTACTCTCATCGCCTTGGTATCTCTCTCCCTGTGCCCTGACCTTGCTTGCCTGTTACCCGATCCTGAACCTGCATCCAACCCTGTTCCCAAGCTTATCCTGACCCAGTTCCACCTGCGTTCCTGTTACCTTTACCTTACCCTACAGCCCGAACCATCCCCTCCCTGTCCTGTTGGTTCCCTGTCCCTCATCTACTGATCTCCCTGTGTATGACCTTGGCCTGGCTAACGTTTATGTTTCCGGAATATCCCTTATTCACCTGCTTATCTGCTGTGCATGACCCTGGCCTGGCTTACGTCTGAGATTCTGGTATTGCCCCTTTGCTGTATATACTATTTGTTGTTTGTGGGGTTTTGTTTGGTTGGTTGTGCACTGTTTGTATTTACTTATTTATCACCTATCTTAATAAACATCATTATTATTCATCTTACATGCATTTCTGGTTCTCTCTGTGCAGTCCACACAGTCTGGTCTACTAATTCACTGACAAAAAGTGATTCACAGACCAGCTACAGAATATAAGATGTAATGTGCCAGCATTGCCAGGTCATTATGTGCTGCCATAAAAACAGTATGCAAATTAAATAGAACCTGCGAGGATGACTAGTAACACCACTTATAAAGCAGGAGGGCAAATGACTGATTGTGATTAAAGACAGAACTTGTAAGGTAAATGTACAAACCAAATGGCGAGCTGAAGGTGTTAAAGGTCTTTTGTGGTTGAGGCACCCTAAATGATCATATAAACCAGTATGGAAGTCAAATCAAACCCACGAAGGGCACTTGGGCCCACCACAAGGTAGGGGGAGCAATGGCCATTGTGACTAAGACACCACCAGTGTACAAGGGAGACATCACTAGCAAGGCATTTTCTTGGACTATCTGGGCAGAAGGCAGAGTAAAAAGCCAATCTGTGATAGGTTCACCATAGGTGACTGTGCAAACTGTATATTAGTGAGAAAGAAGCACCTGGATCACTCACAGAAACTGCAACAGGAGTCAACTACCTTGTATGACTAGATCAACAAAAACCACTGAACAAATGGTGCAGAAGTGAGACTAACCAACAAGGGTAACTCACAGCAGTAGGGGTTGATGGCTGTGCTTGACTAGGTCACCATAGGTTGTTGAATACATAAGAGACAATGAGACATTACCAACAAGGTGCACTCAAAGACCCAGTGTAGAGCAGTGGGGGTTAATGGCCATGGAGGTCTAGGTCACCATAGGCCGCCATATAAATAGTACAGTGAGACATTACCAAGAAGCAGTACACACAATCCACTGTAGAGTAGGAATGTTAGTGGCCATGCATGACAAGGTCCCCATGGGCTGCCTTACCACCTGTATCCAGTGAGACATTACCTAAAGTTTACTCACAGTCCCTTTTCAGAACAGGAGGGGTTAATGGCTGTGCATGAACACCATAGGTCTTTGAACAACAGTACATGGTGAAACATTACTAACAGATATGCCATCACTGCAGATCAGGAGGGGATAACTGTGATTTGTGACTAGGTCATCATTGGTCGCTATACCAAGTACACAGTGAGGTGCGATAATCAAAACACATTACTCACCGACCACTTAAAAGCTGCCTGTAAAAATGTCAATGGGCAGGCCATGTGAGAAGCTGGCAGCAGCTTGAGAAAGCAGAAGGAAAACAATGTGCAAGAAGGGAGGATCACATCAACGTGTTTAGTGTGCCCCATACAAGGCACATAACACTTTTTAAAGTGTTGCTGCATCAAAATCAATGTGGTGCAGCACAGATGGGGCAGAGAAAATGAAGTGTTGCCCTCTCACGGGTTATACTCTCTACGGGGTCTATAGGGACAAGTCTTCAAAAGTGTATGAACCATGACCCTCGTTCTGTATAGCATCCTTTGGCTAACTCAAATATGGTGCAACACGTGCCAAGGTGAATGCCCACAAAGAAACCACTGCCCAAAGCAACACTGTAGGTCAGCCCTGCATTTTCTTCGAGGTGGGGTCTGGATATGGTCTGCCAAGGCTCAGCCATGGAGTCAACTGTTACAGAAAGCTGCAATAGGGAGCTGCAGTAATGGAGCAACTAGAGTTTGATAGATGAATCTTGAAAAAAAAATTCAAAGGGAGAGGAGTTTATCTCAGTAGAAAGAATTCCATTATCTACGGACACTAACAAAAAAACGAGGCTGGCTGAGAATGGGAAGGGTCATAGAGAGTATGTCCCTGCAGCTTTTTTTGCCAGTGTCCAAAAACCTAAAGGTAGCTTACACTGGTAAGATTAATTCCTGTGTCCTGTACTGTAGGAATAAGAAAACCTTGTCCCTATGTGTAATTGGGAATTACAACCCCAGCTCCAAGAAAGTTAAAATCCATACAAAAAAACAGAATGCAATGATTTTCAACACTTACAGTGGGGACGGAAAGTATTCAGATTGCCTTAAATTTTTCACTCTTTGTTATATGAGCCATGAGTCTTTTTGGGAAAGATGCAACAAGTTTTCCACACCTGGATTTGGGGATCCTCTGCCATTCCTCCTTGCAGATCCTCTCCAGTTCTGTCAGGTTGGATGGTAAACATTGGTGGACAGCCATTTTTAGGCCTCTCCAGAGATGCTCAATTGGGTTTAAGTCCGGGCTCTGGCTGGGCCATTCAAAAAGTCACGGAGTTGTTGTGAAGCCACTCCTTCGTTATTTTAGCTGTGTGCTTAGGGTCAATGTCTTGTTGGAAGGTAAACCTTCGGCCAGTCTGAGGTCCTGAGCACTCTGGAGAAGGTTTTCATCCAGGATATCCCTGTACTTGGCTGCATTCATCTTTCCCTCGATTGCAACCAGTCGTACTGTCCCTGCAGCTGAAAAACACCTCCAACAGCATGAGTCTGCCACCACCATGCTTCCCTGTTGGCACTGTATTGGACAGGTGATGAGCAGTGGCTGGTTTTCTCCACACATACCGCTTAGAATTAAGGCCAAAAAATTCTATCTTGGTCTCATCAGACCAAAGAATCTTATTTCTCACCATCTTGGAGTCCTTCAGGTGTTTTTTTAGCAAACTCCATGCGGGCTTTCATGCGTCTTGCACTGAGGAGAGGCTTCTGTCAGGCCACTCTGCCATAAAGCCTCGACTGGTGGAGGGCTGCAGTGATGGTAGACTTTCTACAACTTTCTCCCATCTCCTGACTGCATCTCTGGAGCTCAGCCACAGTGATCTTTGGGTTCTTCTTTACCTCTCTCACCAAGGCTCTTCTCCCCCGATAGCTCAGTTTGGCCAGACGCCCAGCTCTAGGAAGGGTTCTGGCCATCCCAAACGTCTTCCATTTAAGGATTATGGAGGCCTCTGTGCTCTTCTCTTAGGAACCTTAAGTGTAGCAGAAATGTTTTTGTAACCTTGGCCAGATCTATGCCTTGCCACAATTCTGTCTCTGAGCTCTTCAGGCAGTTCCTTTGACCTCATGATTCTCATTTGCTCTGACATGCACTGTGAGCTGTAAAGTCTTATATAGACAGGTGTGTGGCTTTCCTAATCAAGTCCAATCAGTATAATCAAACACAGCTGGACTCAAATGAAGGTGTAGAACCATCTCAAGGATGATCAGAAGAAATGGACAGCACCTGAGTTAAATATATGAGTGTCACAGCAAAGGGTCTGAATACTTAGGACCATGTGATATTTCAGTTTTTCTTTTTTAATAAATATGCAAAAATGTCCACAATTCTGTGTTTTTCTGTCAATATGGGGTGCTGTGTGTACATTAATGAGGAAAAAAATGAACTTAAATGATTTTAGCAAATGGCTGCAATATAACAAAGAGTGAAAAATGTAAGGGGGTCTGAATACTTTCCGTCCCCACTGTATAAACTCATATTTAATTCCCAATAGAAAGCAGAAAACATATCAAATGTTTAAACTGAGAAAATGTACCATTTTAAGAAAAAAAAAAGACATTTTAAAATTGTGGGCAATTGTGTGCCAGAACCGGCAGTCTCCCACTTGCTTTCGCAGGTGTGAATGAACCCCAAGACCCCTTTCACACTGAGGCGGTTTTCAGGCATTTTAGTGCTAGAAATAGCACCTGTAAATCGCCTGGAAACCGCCTCCCATTCATTTCAGTGTGACTTTTCACACTGGGGCAGTGCGCTTGCGGGACGTTAGGAAAAGTCCTGCAAGCAGCATCTTTGGGGCTCCCAAAATGCCCTGCCCATTGAAATGAATGGCCAGTGCTTCCAAAGCGCCTGAAAAGCAATTCAGAAGCGCCGCAACACAGGCACTATTAACCCCTTCTTCGGCCGCTAGCAGGGGTTAAAAGCACCCCACTAGCGTTTGAAAAGCGCTGCTTAAACAGCAATAAAGTACCCGATAAAACGAGCGGCGCCTTACTGCTAACGCACAGGTGGCCCCAGTGTGAAAGGGGTCTAAAACAGGCAGGCATCCTCATTTCTCCAGTTATAAAAATACTAGGTACCAAAAAAGCTACAGATTTTTTTGAAACGCTCCTTGGACTGGCAATAAAAAAAAAAAAAAAAAAAAAAAGGAAGAGGAAGAGGAAGAGGAAGAGGAAGAGGAAGAGGAAGAGGAAGAGGAAGAGGAAGAGGAAGAGGAAGAAGAAGAAGAAGAAGAAGAAGAAGAAGAAGAAGAAGAAGAAGAAGAAGAAGAAGAAGAAGAAGAAGAAGAAGAACTTATTGCCAATGGTTTACATATTTTCAGCAGTGAGCAAGAAAACATGGCTACATTCCTACACACGGTGGGACCATGGAGAACGAACGTAGCCACCAATAGAAAATTCAATCACAGCAGCAAAGAAGAAAAACAAAAAACATACATTTGAAGATTTGGCGAAGGCTGAGAACAACTGCAGACGTCTCAAGTCTCCCGCGAGCCGCGGGAGCCTCCAGCATTTGGCTGCGGGCTCCCGGACACCCACGAGTGCAGGGCGATCTCCGGGCTGGACCTGTCACTCAGCCACAGACAGACAGAGCAGCCGAATGGAGTATGGCTGCTCTGTCTGTGGCTGAGTCAGGGGCAGGCTGGGCCAGGGTGCAGGAACGTTAGTGCTGTCAGCGGACATCTGTCCTGTCACAGTGCTTTGCCCTGCTTCGGAGCTGACAGTCTCTGTCCATTCAGAGCAAAGCCGAATGGAAGAGGGTGGATCCGCTCTGCCTCCTCCAGCCCCCTCTCTCACTGTGCCCGCCCACACTCTGAGCAGCCCCTGCGCTGCGTCTGTGAATAGGACGTGTGAGCGGGAACATTTAAAAATGAGAGCAGATGGTGTTCTGTTTGGAATGCTCTGGAAGCGGATGACTGAGTCACTTGCTGGGTCCTTCCCTCCAAGTAAGTGAGCTGTGACCGGCCTCTCCCCCCTCTCTCCCTTCCCGCTCGCTCCCAAATTCCCCCCCCCCCCCTACAGATAAGGAGGTTTCTTTCAGCAGCCTGTGCAGTACCTGGTCCTGTGTATTATGATGTGGGCTCACACTGGTGTGCTGCAGTGAGTGTTGGTGATCTCACTGTCTTCCTGCATGTTACCCTCCCCCCCAGTCAAATGCAGCCTCACTGTGCCATGAATTGCAGCCTCACCGTGCCCATGAATTGCAGCCTCACCATGCCCATGAATTGCAGCCTCACCGTGCCCATGAATTGCAGCCTCACCGTGCCCATGAATTGCAGCCTCACCATGCCCATGAATTGCAGCGGCACTGTGTCCATGAATTGCAGCCTCACTATACCCATCAAATGCAGCCACTATGACCCCCGGCGGCATTTAACCAGCACCCCCCTGCCCGCTCGCTGTCTGACTGGCACTTACCCTATCTTGGTGGCGGGTCAGGCAGCAGATGACGGCGGCGAGCTGTGGGATGGGCAGCGGGTCAGGGAGCGGCTCCTGTGTCCTCCATGCTTTTCCTCCTGCTAGATGTCCAATAGGAGCGCCTGACCTTTCAGCAAATCAGGTGACGGGTATTAAACCTGCGCTTCCTTCTTGGCGGAGAGGTGGTTCAGTGTTAGAAAAGCAAATATTCATTTGCTTTTCTAACACACCTGGGTGGGCTCCAAGCGCAGTGCTCTGCGCTCTGAGTCCACCCTATTTTGAAGCCTATTAGAGCCTATGGCTCTAATCAGGAGCATTAAAAAACACACCGCCGCTGTAATTCAGGCATCCAGTGTCTTAAAAGGGGCCAGACGGCTGAATAGGGGGTGGCCCCGGCGGCCATGGGTAGATTCATGCTGTGCATTAATCTATTCATTAAGCATATAGGGGGTGGCCTGGAGAGAGGGGGTGGCGCCCCTATTGGATGGGCTGCCCCTGCTTTCTGTGCAGGGAAATGTGGAGCGATGTCTCTCTCTCTCTGTGCAGGGAAATGTGGAGCGATGTCTCTCTCTCTCTGTGCAGGGAAATGTGGAGCGATGTCTCTCTCTCTCTGTGCAGGGAAATGTGGAGCAATGTCTCTCTGTGCAGGGAAATGTGGAGCGATGTCTCTCTCTCTCTCTGTGCAGGGAAATGTGGAGCAATGTCTCTCTGTGCAGGGAAATGTGGAGCGATGTCTCTCTCTCTCTCTGTGCAGGGAAATGTGGAGCAATGTCTCTCTGTGCAGGGAAATGTGGAGCGATGTCTCTCTCTCTCTCTGTGCAGGGAAATGTGGAGCGATGTCTCTCTCTCTCTCTGTGCAGGGAAATGTGGAGCGATGTCTCTCTCTGTGCAGGGAAATGTGGAGCGATGTCTCTCTCTGTGCAGGGAAATGTGGAGCGATGTCTCTCTCTGTGCAGGGAAATGTGGAGCGATGTCTCTCTCTCTCTGTGCAGGGAAATGTGGAGCGATGTCTCTCTCTCTCTGTGCAGGGAAATGTGGAGCGATGTCTCTCTCTGTGCAGGGAAATGTGGAGCGATGTCTCTCTCTCTCTGTGCAGGGAAATGTGGAGCGATGTCTCTCTCTCTCTGTGCAGGGAAATGTGGAGCGATGTCTCTCTCTGTGCAGGGAAATGTGGAGCGATGTCTCTCTCTCTCTGTGCAGGGAAATGTGGAGCGATGTCTCCCTCTGTGCAGGGAAATGTGGAGCGATGTCTCTCTCTCTCTCTGCAGGGAAATGTGGAGCGATGTCTCCCTCTGTGCAGGGAAATGTGGAGCGATGTCTCTCTCTCTCTGTGCAGGGAAATGTGGAGCGATGTCTCTCTCTGTGCAGGGAAATGTGGAGCGATGTCTCTCTCTCTCTGTGCAGGGAAATGTGGAGCGATGTCTCCCTCTGTGCAGGGAAATGTGGAGCGATGTCTCTCTCTCTCTGTGCAGGGAAATGTGGAGCGATGTCTCTCTCTGTGCAGGGAAATGTGGAGCGATGTCTCTCTCTGTGCAGGGAAATGTGGAGCGATGTCTCCCTCTGTGCAGGGAAATGTGGAGCGATGTCTCTCTCTCTCTGTGCAGGGAAATGTGGAGCGATGTCTCTCTCTGTGCAGGGAAATGTGGAGCGATGTCTCTCTCTCTCTGTGCAGGGAAATGTGGAGCGATGTCTCCCTCTGTGCAGGGAAATGTGGAGCGATGTCTCTCTCTCTCTCTGCAGGGAAATGTGGAGCGATGTCTCCCTCTGTGCAGGGAAATGTGGAGCGATGTCTCTCTCTCTCTGTGCAGGGAAATGTGGAGCGATGTCTCCCTCTGTGCAGGGAAATGTGGAGCGATGTCTCTCTCTCTCTGTGCAGGGAAATGTGGAGCGATGTCTCTCTCTGTGCAGGGAAATGTGGAGCGATGTCTCTCTCTCTCTGTGCAGGGAAATGTGGAGCGATGTCTCCCTCTGTGCAGGGAAATGTGGAGCGATGTCTCTCTCTCTCTGTGCAGGGAAATGTGGAGCGATGTCTCTCTCTGTGCAGGGAAATGTGGAGCGATGTCTCTCTCTGTGCAGGGAAATGTGGAGCGATGTCTCTCTCTCTCTGTGCAGGGAAATGTGGAGCGATGTCTCTCTCTCTCTGTGCAGGGAAATGTGGAGCGATGTCTCTCTCTCTCTGTGCAGGGAAATGTGGAGCGATGTCTCTCTCTCTCTGTGCAGGGAAATGTGGAGCGATGTCTCCCTCTGTGCAGGGAAATGTGGAGCGATGTCTCTCTCTCTCTCTGCAGGGAAATGTGGAGCGATGTCTCCCTCTGTGCAGGGAAATGTGGAGCGATGTCTCTCTCTCTCTGTGCAGGGAAATGTGGAGCGATGTCTCTCTCTGTGCAGGGAAATGTGGAGCGATGTCTCTCTCTCTCTGTGCAGGGAAATGTGGAGCGATGTCTCCCTCTGTGCAGGGAAATGTGGAGCAATGTCTCTCTCTCTCTCTGCAGGGAAATGTGGAGCGATGTCTCTCTCTGTGCAGGGAAATGTGGAGCGATGTCTCCCTCTGTGCAGGGAAATGTGGAGCGATGTCTCTCTCTGTGCAGGGAAATGTGGAGCGATGTCTCTCTCTGTGCAGGGAAATGTGGAGCGATGTCTCTCTCTCTCTCTGCAGGGAAATGTGGAGCGATGTCTCTCTCTGTGCAGGGAAATGTGGAGCAATGTCTCTCTCTGTGCAGGGAAATGTGGAGCAATGTCTCTCTCTGTGCAGGGAAATGTGGAGCGATGTCTCTCTCTCTCTGCAGGGAAATGTGGAGCGATGTCTCTCTCTGTGCAGGGAAATGTGGAGCAATGTCTCTCTCTGTGCAGGGAAATGTGGAGCAATGTCTCTCTCTGTGCAGGGAAATGTGGAGCGATGTCTCTCTCTCTCTCTGCAGGGAAATGTGGAGCGATGTCTCTCTCTCTCTCTGCAGGGAAATGTGGAGCGATGTCTCTCTCTCTCTCTGCAGGGAAATGTGGAGCGATGTCTCTCTCTCTCTCTGCAGGGAAATGTGGAGCGATGTCTCTCTCTCTCTCTGCAGGGAAATGTGGAGCGATGTCTCTCTCTGTGCAGGGAAATGTGGAGCAATGTCTCTCTCTGTGCAGGGAAATGTGGAGCGATGTCTCTCTCTCTCTGCAGGGAAATGTGGAGCGATGTCTCTCTCTCTCTGCAGGGAAATGTGGAGCGATGTCTCTCTCTCTCTGCAGGGAAATGTGGAGCGATGTCTCTCTCTCTCTGCAGGGAAATGTGGAGCGATGTCTCTCTCTCTCTGCAGGGAAATGTGGAGCGATGTCTCTCTCTCTCTCTGCAGGGAAATGTGGAGCGATGTCTCTCTCTGTGCAGGGAAATGTGGAGCGATGTCTCTCTCTGTGCAGGGAAATGTGGAGCGATGTCTCTCTCTGTGCAGGGAAATGTGGAGCGATGTCTCTCTGTGCAGGGAAATGTGGAGCGGTCCAGCAGCCAGACCCTTGGCCCCAGCAACCAGACCCTTGGCCCCAGCAACCAGACCCTTGGCCCCAACAACCAGACCCTTGGCTCCAGCAACCAGACCCTTGGCCCCAGCAGCCAGACCCCAGGCTCCAGCAGCTGTGTGATCAGGCTGCATTTCATGGGCGCTGGTATAGCTGCATTTAATTGGCACTGATCAGGCTGCATTTAATTGGCACTGCATTTTATTGGGGGGGGTTTGGGGGGCAAGCAAAGCATCACCTCCCTGAAATGAGCTTTTGCAGGTTGGGATGTCTGCAACTGAAGGTACATTGAGTTAAGTACTTGAATAGATATATTTTTTTAAACCGGAGTTTATTGTCACATTATTATACATATGTCATAGGAGATTGTTGCCATAACAATTTGACAAATAAAGCAGGTGACGCACACTATATAATGTAATGGTTTTATGTTCATTTTCAAATGCCTGTTTTTCAAACACTAATCAGTACTGCTATTCTTTCTATCATCTCTTACTTCAGCTGACAATTTGCCATGAAAATGTTAGCACTGTAATAGGCATTCTTATGCGGTTTTTATTTTAGCATGCTTCCACCGAGCTGCGGACTGAACAGATTACCTAGAAGTCTCTTGGTGTGTTTATTTACAAAGTTGTTATGGTAGCTTGGGTAGTCTAGATTTTTCTTCTCATTCCATGTAAGTGAAGAGCTTGTACGCACATGGTAACCAAGTACATAATCTAACAAAATGAAAAACGTGCTCTGCTAGCAGCAAATAGTGCTAAACGTCCTTCCCATTTAGTTATTTGGTAGGGTCTACTCCAACTTGTATGGCTTTTGTAAATAGCCAGAATTACCAGTAGGACCTGTAAGGACCCCGTCAATAGTTGAAGGAATGTAAGGCCATCTTGCGGCCAAAGTGTACCACCTTTTTTGAATGTATACTTATCCGTTAAGGCCCCATTTACACTTGTGCGACTTTGACTTGACTTTGACACAATGCCTGTGTAATCTTGAGGTTTATGGACCTCAAGTTGCATCAAAGTCAGACCAAAGTAGTGCAGGAACTGCTTTGAAGTCGCACAGATATAAACAATACTCATTGGAAATCATGGGGTACGACTTACCATGCAACTTTGCAATCCCAGGTCGTACAAGTGTGAATGGGGCCTAAAGAAAATCCACTGCTTTGCTATAATAGAGAAAGACAGCTTTGCCTTAGATTGGTGATGGGGAGTTTAAATGATCTACTGCTCTGTTCTGGCAGAGTCAAGTTAAAGTGGAAGTAAAGTCTTGTCAGCTATTTTTACCTACAGGTAACCTTATAATAAAACTTACCTGTAGGTGAAATGAATATCTCCTAAACCTGCACGGTTCAGGAAATATTCCACAGAGCAACAGCCGGTGACGTCACCAGTGAAGGTGCTCTGAAGGAACGTCATACTGTGCCATTCCTTCAGAGCTCTGTGCAGTAAACAGCAAATGTCCCGTACGCATGCGTCGGATAGATGTCATCATGGCTCAGCCAGTCAGACAGCTGGAGTCCGCAACCTATAAAGAAGACTGGGTGAAGATGGAAGACCTGTCAGCAGTGACAGCATTCTGTTAGAGGGCTTCGTTTTACAGGGTCTCTTATAATGAACTAGTATGTGATGCATACTAGTACATTATGACATTGCCTTGCAGGGTGAAAATAGTTTTTTTTGTACAAAGTTTACTACCGCTTTAAAGCCATCTTGGCCTCTTTTCAGATCTACAGTTGCCATTGTGCACTACACGTGACCAGCTATGACTCCAGCCATTTGAGGGCTTGAAAGACCAGCCGAGAGCTGACATGAGCAAGTCAGACAGTTACCACCAGAGACATGGTTTGAATGTGGCATACAGATGTGATTATTCTAGTAGGCAGAGGGTTACTAAAAGCCCTGCAGAAAATATTTCTGTTTATCGAAAGTGTATCACAACCAAAAAGCAAACAATTACTATCTTGCAGGCTTACCAATCCTTAACAACTTCAATACAGGGCACTTATACACCTTCCTGCCCAGACTAATTTTCCGCTTTCAGCACACTTTGAATGACAATTGTGCGGTCATGCTACACTGTACCCAAACTAAATTTTTATCATTTTGTTCCAACAAATAGAGCTTTCTTTTGGTGGTATTTCATCACCTCTGGGATTTTTATTTTCTGCTAAACAAATCAAAACAAGACCGAAAATTTTGAAAAAAACCTTTTTTTGTTTTTGTTTCTGTTACAAAACTTTGTAAATAAGTAAGTTTTCTCCTTCACTGATGGGGCTGCACTGAGGTGGCACTGATATGTGGCACTGATATGCAGCACTGATGGGTACACATAGGTGGTACAGATGGGCACTGAAAGGCAGCACGGATGGGCATGGATGGGCACTGATGTACACTAATGGATGGTACTGATGGGCATCCCTGGTTGCCATGGGTGGTGGTGACTAGTGGTGGGCATCCCTGGTGGTCCTGATGGCGTCCCTGGTAGTCCAGTGTGGGCATCCTGGGGGGGGATTAGACATGGCTGATCACGAGGTAAAGAGTCTCCATCATAGACTCTTTACCTAGATCGGTGTAAAACGATCGCCATGAGCGGCTTGTTATCCTGAAAGACGTCATATGACGTCTGGCCAGGATAACACAACCACTTTGCTGACGTCATTTTGCTATACGGCGGGCGGCAAGTGGTTAAATGTGGTGGCTGTATTCGTTTTCTTTTTTGTAGGCTTTTATCCCTATTTTCACCTGGTGATCCAGTCAGTGAGTCTGTTACCTTCTAGCTTCCTTTAAAGTGGTAGTAAACTCCGCATTATGATTTTTAGCTACAGGTAGGCTTATAATAAAGCTTACCTGTAGGTTAAATAAATATTTCCTAAACATGTACCCCAGGCGCAGGAGTGACATCATCACGGTCGGCTATTCAAGCAGCTGCAGTCCGCAAACCCAGAAGGAAGACCGGGTAAAGATGGAAGCCTCTGCAATGGTGACAGCATGCTGATTGAGGGCTTCATTTCAAGGTTTCACTAGCACGTTATGCCCTTACCTTGCAGGTAGAGAGTTTTTTTTATTTCAAAGTTTACTACTGCTTTAACAGACCAGGGTGTCCATCAAAAAGTGGGAATTAGGGGGCTGAGACAAACCATTTAACATAGGCAGAGGTACCAACAATGGTTATCTTTTCATTTATGTAATAAGTTATCCAAAATGGAAAAGAAAAAGATTGATTTAACTGGGAAAATAGGTTAATTGGGCCTAAATTTGTTAGTCCTGTACTACATATACATATACTATTCTATCTAACTCAACCCTCTTCACAGGTTAACAATGCTGATGTCCAAGGGTTGCTCCATTACTGCTCAATAGAGCATGGGTGCTCAACCGATCAGCGGCATCTCCTCGCAGGGGAGACTGTACAGATAATCAGGGCACTGATCCTGACTGCCCTGATTATCAGTGCAGCCCCTGCAGTGCTCAGTGACACCAATCAGTGCCCATCAGTGACACCAAACAGTGCTGCCTTTCAGTGCCTGCTCATCAGTGCCACCTATCAGTGCTCATCAGTGCCACCTATCAGTGCCCATCACTGTGACATATTAGGGCTTCCTCATCAGTGCCACCTAATCAGTGCCCATCAGTGAAGGATAAAAATCACCTATTTACAAAATTTACTGACAGAAACCAAGAAAAACCTTTTTTTTCCCCAAAATGTTCTGTCTTTTATTGTTTTTTTAGCAAAAAATAAAAAACCCAGCAGTGATTAAAAACCACCTGAAAAAAGTGCTAAAAATTTCATATGGGTACAATGTTGCATGATCGCACAATTGTCATTCAAAGTGTGACAGCTCTGAAGAAAGCTGAAAATTGGCCTGGACAGGAAGGGGGTAAAAAAGCCCTGTACTGAAGCAGTTAAACAAGCATGACTCCCTAAGGCAGAGGCATGATGGAACTTGTAGTTCTGCAACAGTTGGAGGGCCACAGGTTGAGCACCCATGCAATACGTGTATCCATCTTAAAGGAGGTGTTCACTTTTCTAAAAAAAAAAGAAATAAATGCACTTTTTTTTTTTGCAAGTGAAAGACATTTGCATTTATTATTTTTTATTTAGAAGCCTACAGAGAATTGGACTCACGATTAGCATGGTCAGACAGTTACTGAAGTCCAGGAAGAATGAGAGCACTCACCAGCGCCCTTGCAGTGCATTTAGAACTACAAGCCCCCTTTGGGGTGGAGGGGATCGTTGGGGGTGCAGGCGTTTTTAGTAACATGTTACACCCTGAATATGGGTGTTACATTTAATGTTACTAAAAATGAGCTTCTCCGTTAAGCCAGGAAGTATACTACTGACCAGATCATGAGATGAAAATGAAAGATAAAAAGCCTAAAAAGGAAACCTAATGAAGTCACCACAGTTAAGGACTGATAAGCTTCATTATAAGGGAACTTCCACACTGGCAGCACCCAGGCCGTCGTTTTTGTTGCGCTTTTCGGCGAGAAAAGTGTTAAAACCGCCCGCAAAGCTCCCCTGCAGTGGCGCTGCCCATTGATTTCAATGGGCAGGGGCGCTTTAGGAGCTCCTACAGCGCTGCAAAGAAGCTGCTTGCAAGACTTTTTTTTGACGTTCTGCCAGCGCAGCGCCCCTTGTGAAAGCACTCGGGCTTTCACACTGGGATTGCAGCTGAGGCTTTTTTCAGGCACTATTTTTAGCGCTGAAGCGCCTGAAAAACGCTTCCAGTGTGAAAGGGGTCTAATACATTTTTATTTTTTGATATAGATACACTTTAAGGATTAAATAACATTTATTGTATATTTCTAACTTGAGCTTTCTTTCTATTAAATTGGTGGGTTTAGTCATCTTTTAGGTAAAGAGGAGCAAATAATAGATTTGATTTTTCTTTGCACTGAAATTCGGCTGCTTCAGCAGGAATCAGCTGAACTTCGGTCTGTGCATACCCCTCTCTTTTTAACAGAAGCTGGTCGTTAGACTGGCTTCTGTGGAATGGCCCTGCTGGAAAACCAGCATTCAAACAGCGTCTGCAGTACTGATCTGTGTATTCTGATGGGGGGAGGCCCTGCTGTCAGAATACAACAGCACAGTGGGGGGAGATCCCTTCACTGTATCGCTCGTGTGGATGCGGGAATCTCAGTCCCCCTCCTCCTTTCAACTCCATTCCCAAAAGGACGCCCGTTACAGGGAAACGTGTCGGGTGGAGCCACATCTGTGATGTCACCAAGCACGAGTATGTTGATGAGGTCCGCGCCTATGCTTATGGAACCTTGTAACCGCTTTTAGATGCTTTGAAAAACGTAAGTGCAATACTTTTTGTATTAAAATCCTTTACTGATTTACTACACTATGAAGATTCTTTATTCTCTGCTTTCTTATGAGACTGGAGTTGGAAGGTATTGATCTGCCTGTGTTGGTTGGCTTGGGTTGGGGACCCAAGTGCTGCTATTTACTAATGGGGCCATATCTTTATCTGGAACACTGGTGATGAGAGTATCAGCTCTTTACACAAGCGGGTTTTGATCTCTATAATTTGAGATCAACTTAGTCCGGTAAGAGGTGCGAATATATGTGGGGATAGCACCTCCTGAGCATGTTGACACTGATTTGTCTGTGTTCATCACTGAGCACAATTTGAGCACCTGGATAATCATCTGTGAATTTGGATGGTTTCACATTTGTGTATTTGGACTCTTGTGTTGCTCACTTATAATTGATTGTCATATATCTTGAGTTTTAAGGTACTAATATTGATACACCATAAATGATAGATGCACAAATTTTTTAAGGTCCATTATCGATAAAATACATTAATTTATTATATTTTACTTTGTTTATGGTTTATGAATTTTGTGATTTAAGGGGGTATGCACACTTTTATGTTATTTTGAAAAAAAGGATTTATATAGCGCCAACAGTTTGCGCCGTGCTTTACAGTATAAAGGGAGACAATACAGCAACAATACAATTCAATACACGAGGATTAGAAGGGCCCTGCACCTGGAAACTTACAATCTAATAGAAAATGAACATGTATACCCAGCTTTATGCATGTCGAAAGGAGAAAGAAGTCCAGAACATCTTTCTTTTTTTTCAGCACACTTCAACAACAATAGTGCAGCAAATAGAAGGACAAACATGTGCAAACGTGTTTGCATGCAGGACACACATTAATTGTTGCTCTATACTTTATGCTCCTTACATGATTTTTTCCTACACATAACAAAAAACATACCGTATATACTCGAGTATAAGTCGAATTTTTCAGCACATTTTTTAGTGCTGAAAGTGCCCCCCTCGACTTATACTCGAGTCAAGCACTTTTCTGCAGCAAAAAAATTTATTTTCCGAACCGACTTTGGGGCCCCGTATCTCAGAGCCACTTGGTGCTAGGAACACCAAATTTGGTGTGCAAACCCAGTGGACCTGGTTCCACAACATATCCAAAGCTGAAGTTCCTAGCACTAAGTGGCCCTGAGATACGGGGCCCCAAAATCGGTTCGGAAAATGTCATTCTCTGCTGCAGAAAAGTGCTTGACATTTTCTGAACCGACTTTGGGGCCCCATATCTCAGGGCCACTTGGTGCTAGGAACCCCAAATTTGGTGTGCAAACCCAGTGGAACTGGTACCACAACATATCCAAAGCTGAAGTTCCTAGCACTAAGTGGCCCTGAGATACGGGGCCCCCAAACCGGTTCGGAAAATGTCATTCTCTGCTGTAGAAAAGTGCTTGACATTTTCTGAACTGATTTTTGGGGCCCTGTATCTCGGGGCCACTTGATGATAGAAACCCCAGCTTTGGAAATTTTATGGTGCTAGTTCCACTGGGTTTGCACACCAAATTTGGGGATCTTAGCACTAAGTGGCCCCAAATTCGGTCAACTGTGTCCATCTGCTGCAATGTCATTTCAGGACCCTTTGGGTTCAGAGACCCCAAATTTTGGCTGCAGCTAGGGGGCATCTAGGAACCCTTAACTACCGAGTTTGAAGTTCACGGGACCTATGGCTGCAAATGGGCACAGTGAGGCTGCAAATGGGCACAGTGAGGCTGCAAATGGGCATTGTTGACCCTCTTTTCCACTTACAGTAGCTGGGCATTTCTCACCCTCGTCTTATACTCGGGTCAATAAGTTTTTCCCATTTTTTTTGTGGTAAATTAGGGCCTCGACTTATACTCGGAACGACTTATACTCGAGTATATACGGTACTTCTCACTCCCACTTCTTCACAAGGACCTGCACTTTTACCAATCATCATCCTACTAGACAGTATGACTTTGTATAAGCTAAAGTTCTTATTTTGATTTCTGCTTTTTCCCCACCACCAAGGACTTTAGTTTTCCATTTAACCATTAGCTACTTTTACACAGAGTTGAATATACTCCATGAAAGCACTTCAAATAATTAATATTTTTAAATTCATTAGTTTGAGTACTACCAAGCGTTCAAGTTTCAGGGAACAGGAAAAGTAATGGGAGAGGACAAATGATTGCATTAAGTGGGGTGGTGCCATTTATTTGCATTGCTCAGGACAGCGCTCCAATGTAACCATGCATGACTGCAGACTCCTACCTATCACTAAAAAAAAACTCAAAATTCACATGGAAAAGAAGTTGCTGATATACTATTAGTTCCAGTTAGTGGTAAAAATATAAAGATGAGCAATCCAAAGATGACGGTCTTCAACACTGTGGCTAGTTACAGAGGTGCTTAAGATGACCTCAGGTATGGAATTGCTAATACCCTGGGACCTCATGAATCTATACTGGTCTTGGTTTGGAAACCAAATACATGGGGATCCCATCTATTGCAAAGGCCGCATCCTTGGAACCTTCAAAACAGCCTCAATGGTACGATGTTGGGGCTTTATTAGCTTTTTGGATACATTGTACTAGACTTGTACTTTTTATATTATATTAGGGGTTGACCGATTATCGGAGGGGCCAATATTCGTGAATTTTCAAATAATCGGTAAGAAACTTTTCGATATTGGTCAGACCTCCTCCCCCTGTCCCTGCGCGGAAGTCTCTGCCAATCCGTGTCAGCGGTCCGGCAGGCAGCAGAGAGATGACATCATCTCTCACTGTCTGCCTTGGCCACCTCGCATCAACACTGTTACGCCCCTACAGCAGGGCCGCGAAGGCTGCTCTTGACAGTGCTGCAGCCACGAGCAAGCAGAGAGAAAGTTATGTCATCTCTCACCGCCCGCATGTGGAAGTATACCCGCTCGGACACCATTGGGGAGAAGCTGCCAGAAGTAGTGACAAGCTGCTGGGTGGCAGGTGATGGTGACAAGCTGCATATGAGTGGCAGGTGACGGTGACAGGCTGCATATGAGTGGCAGGTGACAACCTGCATATGGGTGGCGATGACACATTACATCTGGTGGCAGGTGACGGTGACAAGCTGCATATAGGTGGCAGGTGACGCGCTGCATCTGGTGGCAGGTGACGGTGGCAAGTGACACGCTGCATCTGGGTGGCAGGTGACAGTAGCAAGTGACATGCTTCATCTGGTGGCAGGTGATGGTGATATACAGAATATTGGCACCTGTTATTGGCTATCAGCCTGAAAGGTGGCCGAAAATCTGTATCCGCCTTGATAAAACTATATCGGTCGACACCTATAGTATATCATGTGGTTAAATATCAGAAATCCCAGCTTTGCCTTTGAAGCCCCATCACAGTGCTAAAATTTCAATGCAAGATCATTTGATAGTCCAACAGAGGCAGCAGAGGTAGGAAGAAACAGAGAATGCTGCACTAAATATGTAACAATCGTAAGATTGAGGCTGAAGAGGGAATGAGAAAACAACAGGGTAAGAACTTAAAGTGGTTGTAAACCTCCAACATGAAATATGAACAAGGCACATCCCTCTAGTGTGTATTTATCTCAATGCAATTTCTTTATGTTGCCTCATTCCTCTGCTATCTGCTTGAGTCACTTTCATGACATCAGGAGAAAAAAAAATGACAGGGAGGGAGCTCCAGCACACAGCCTGTGATAGACAGCCTTAGTTCTGTTGTGTGCTATGCGAAGGGGGGGGGCCTCCCTCCCCAATCAACTGTCAGTGAGCTCTGTAGAGTGCAACTTTAGCTCCCCACACCCTGCTTTCTAAAATCGCAGACAAGTTGTACAAATCGGTCACTTTGAACAGATGTGGAGAATAGAAAACTGCAGATAAAACAGGTACAACTTATATAGGACGATTTGTTTAATCTCTGTGTATTACCTGAGGCCAGTCACTTCACTGCGTATATGTAAACGTTTACCATCGTTTAAAGGGCAAGTTCGCCTTTATAGAAAATCTGTAAGGTGAATTTACACTGGACCCCTCCCCATAACTGAGACATCAGGTCGCCGCTTTACCAGTCCAAGGATTTAAAAATCTATGTGGCTTTCTCTCCTCTTCTCTAGCGCTGACAGGACGGGCTAGGCGAGTCCTGATTGGTCAGCGCTGACCAATTAGAATGCCTCCTTTACCTTTACAAATTAAGTTTAGGAGATTAAACCGCAAGGATTTCAAATCCCCTGATCAGTGAAGCAACGACCTGATGTGTCACAGCGGGTGATCGTGGGACTCCGGTACAGCGGGACCGGGAGGGATGGAGAGGGGGTCCAGTGTAAGTTCACCTTACAGATTTTCTGTAAAGGTGAACTTGGGGCTCATTTAGACTTGCTTCGGCTTCAACGCTCATTAACGGCTAGTTTACACTTGCTTCAAAACAAGGCTTCGGACAGACTTTGTTAAAGCTCTCTGAACGCTAGTCAAAGCCTCTGTCACTAAATAAAATGGTTAGCTTACAGTCCTGTTTACACCTTGCTTTTGCTTCAATAATTATACCCCATGTAGCTTTAGTGGTGCTTCAAAGCCTCCATAGAAATCTATGGCAAAGCTCACTTGAAGCCCCACTGAAGCCCCATCGAAGCTCTAGCAAAGCCTCATTAAAGCCCCACTAAAGCCTCATCCATGCTCCAAGCAAAAGACAGGTGTAGCTAACCATTTTATTTAGTGACAGGAGCTTTCACTGGCGTTGAGAGAGCTTTAACAATGCGTGTCCGAAGCCTTATGCCGTGTACACACGAGCAGAATGTCCGAAAGAGTCTGACGGGAGCTTTTCATTGTATATTCCGATCATGTGTATGCCCCATCGGACTTTTTACTTCAAAAATTGTGACGGACCTAGAAAGAGAACATGTTCTACTAATCACTATCGGGGAACCCGCTCGTCTGTATGCTGTTCCAACGCACCAAAAACGACGCATGCTCTGAAGCAAGTACGAGACGGAAACTATTGGCAACTGGCTATTGAACTACCGTTTTCTAGTCCCGTCGTACATATTGTACGTCACCGCGTTCTGGACGGTCGGAATTTGGTGTGACCGTGTGTATGCAAGACAGCTTGAGCGGAATTCCGTCTGAAAAACCTTCAGAGTTTATTCCAACGGGAAAACCGGTCGTGTGTACAGGTCATAACACTTTAAGTCCAGGCAGTGATAATCATGAATGATACATAGCTGAATATAAAAGTATATCATGTTTGCTGTTTGGCAGTACAATGTGTTATAGTTAACCTATGAAGGATGTTGAGTTCCACAGCTGTTCGAGATTTCCAAATTGTGCCTGGCTTAGTAAAACAAAAAATGTAATTTCTTTTAAAAAATAGCAAGCAGTTTTGTTGAACCAAAGAACATTAGTTGTTTTTTTTTAAGCATTCATTTAGGAAAATTTTAAATACATATTTCCTAGCTGACAAAATGAAAAGCTTCAATGACAAGACCCTTCAACCACATGACGTAACTCTGGTGTCAACAAGAAGCAGGTTGGAGCCAGGAACCAGTTATTGTTATGTACTTTGTACAACTGCTAAATCCCTATATCACCATATAACAGGGAACAGTGACCAGAATCTGAGGAGCTCAAACTACTGTCATTGAAAGATGGATGGGTAGCTTCCAGAACCCCACTTCAAGAGATAATTAATATATATATATATGTATATATATATATATACATACATACATACATACACACACATATACATCTCTACAAGTGCATGCATATACAGTAAGTAAGTATTAACCTGGTTTTCTAATTAAAACACACAAAAAAAAAGACAGAGGTTTCACTCTCAAAACATATTAGAAATCCCCTGGTGAAAAATACCAGTTTATCTGCTAGTATGACAGATGTGAGGCATGGGGCTGTCCCATTTCACACACACAAAAATAAAGCTTCACCAAACAAGTACAGTTACTGCTCTGTCTTAATCAGAATGACATGAAAATTCTGGTAAAACAACATACTGAAAGGGATAAACTCATAGTTAATTCAGTTCAGTTCAGCTCATTTCATTATAAAAATAAAAGGGGGAATTTATTTTAGTGACCAACACGTTCTACTTAAAGCCAAACACAAGCCAAAACTTTTATTTTTTAGTTTTAGATTGAATGGATAAAAGGTTAGAAGCTCACGGGGTGAGCCTGCTGCTGGTCCAGGCATCTGGGTGGATCCAGAATGTACACACACACACATACATACATACATACATACATACAGGTGCATCTCATAAAATTAGATTATCATCAAAAAGTAAATTAATTTCAGGAATTCAATTCAAAAAGTGAAACTCTATAGATGCGTTACACACAGAGTGATATATTTCAAGCATTTCAAGAGGAAGATGAGAGACATTCAAACCCAACAATGCAGACAAGCTGAAGGCCGCTATCAAAGCAACCTGGACTTCCATAACACCTCAGCAGTGCCACAGGATGATTGCCTCCTTGCGACGCCGCATTAATGCAGTTATTCATGCAAAAGGAGCCCCGACCAAGTATTTAGTGCATACAATACGGTACATGGACATACTTTTCAGTAAGCCAACGTTTCTCTATTAAAAATCCTTTTATTTTTTTATTGTAATATTCTAATTTTCTGAGATACTGAATTTTGGGTTTTCACTAGCTGTAAGCCATAATCATCAACATTAAAAGAAAAAAAATGCTTGAAATATATCACTCTTTGTGTAACGCATCTATATAATACAGTATTTCAAAAGTGAGTACATCCCTCACATTTTTGTAAAGATTTTATTATATCTTTTCATGTGACAACACTGAAGAAATGACACTTTGCTACAATGTAAAGTAGTGAGTGTAAAATTTGTATAACAGTGTAAATTTGCTGTCCCCTCAAAATAACTCAACACACAGTCAATAATGTCTAAACCGCTGGCGACAAAAGGGAGTACACCCCTAAATGAAAATGTCCAAATTAGGCCCAAAGTGTCAATATTTTGCGTGGCCACCATTATTTTCCAGCACTGCCTTAATCCTCTTGGGCATGGAGTTCACCAGAGCTTCACAGGTTGCTACTGGAGTCCTCTTCCACTCCTCCATGACGACATCACGGAGCTGGTAGATGTTATAGACCTTGCGCTCCTCCACCTTCCATTTGAGGATGCCTTACAGATGCTCAATAGGGGTTAGGTCTAGAGATATGCTTGGCCAGTCCATCACCTTTACCCTCAGGTTCTTTAGCAAGGCAGTGGTCGTTTTGGAGGTGTGTTTGGGGTCGTTATGTTGGAATGCGGCCCAGTCTCCGAGGGGGATCATGCTCTGCTTCAGTATGTTACAGTACATATAAAATGTTGGCATTCATGGTTCCCTCAATGAACTGTAGCTCCCCCAGTGCCGGCAGCACTCATGCAGCCCCAGACCATGACACTCCCACCACCATGCTTGACTGTAGGCAAGACACACTTGTCTTTGTACTCCTCACCCGGTTGCCACCACACACGCTTGATACCATCTGAACCAAATAAGTTTATCTTGGTCTCATCAGACCACAGGACATGGTTCCAGTATTCCATGTCCTTAGTCTGCTTGTCTTCAGCAAACTGTTTCTTGTGCACCATCTTTAGAAGAGGCTTGCTTCTAGGACGACAGCCATGCAGATCAATTTGATGCCGTGTGAGGTGCATGGTCTGAGCACTAACAGGCTGTCCCCCCACCCCTTCAACCTCTGCAGCAATGCTGGCAGCATTTATACATCTATTTCCCAAAGACAATCTCTGGATTTTACACTGAGCACGTGCACTCAACTTCTTTGGTTGACCATGGCGAGGCCTGTTCTGAGTGGAACATGCCCTGTTAAACCACTGTATGGTCTTGGCCACCGTGCTGCAGCTCAGATTTAGGTCTTCGCAATCTTCTTATAGCCTAGGCCATCTTTATGTAGAGCAACAATTCCTTTTTTTCAGATCCTTAGAGAGTTCTTTACCATGAGGTGCCATGTTGAACTACCATTGACCAGTTTGAGGGAGTGAGAGCGATGACACCAAATTTAACACACCTGCTCCCCATTCACACCTGAGACTTTGTAACAGTAACGAGTCACATCACACCAGGGAGGGAAAATGGCTAATTGGGCCCAATTTGGACATTTTCAATTAGGGGTGTACTCACTTTTGTTGCCAACATTTTAGACATTAATGGCTGTGTGTCGAGTTATTTTGAGGGGACAGCAAATGTACACTGTTATACAAGCTGTACACTCACAACTTTACATTTTAACAAAGTGTAATTTCTTCAGTGTTGTCACATGAAAAGATAAAATAAAATATTTACAAAAATGTGAGGGGTGTACTCACTTTTTTGAAATACTGTATATACGAGTTTCACTTTTTGAACTGAATTACTAAAATAAATTAACTTCTTGATGATATGCTAATTTTATGAGGAGATGACCATATTTTATATATATATACATATAATATATATATATTATACACACACACACACACACACACACAGTGGGCAAAATAAGTATTGAACCCATCACCATTTTTCTAGGTAAATATATTTCTAAAGGTGCTAATGCTTTTTTCATCACATGTGGGCAACATTAAGTTTAGAAATTAGGTTACGTGTAATGAAATAGAATGACACAGGGAAAAAGTATTGAACACACTAACTGAAACTTACTTAAATAATTTGTACAAAATCCTTTGTTGGTAATGACAGCTTCAAGACATCTCCTGTATGGAGAAACTAGTTGCATGCATTGCTCAGGTGGTGCGATTTTGGCCCATTCTTCCACACAGTCCTCAAATCTTGAAGGTTTCGTGGGTCTCTACTATGAACTTTGATCTTTAGTTTTTTCCATAGATTTTCTATTGGATTTCAAGTCAGGTGATTGGCTGGGCCATTCTAGCAGCTTTATTATCTTTCTTTGAAACCAATGGAGTTTCCTTGGCTTTGTGTTTAGGATCATTGTCTTGCTGAAATGTCCACTCTCATTTCATCTTCATCATCCTGGTAGATGGCAGCAGATTTTTATCAAGAATGTCTTGTTACATTTTCCCATTCATCCTTTCTTCAATGACATGAAGTTTGCGAGTACCGTATGCTGAAAAACTGCCCCACACCATGATGTTCCCACCTCCAAACTTCACTGTTGGAAGGTTCACATGGTGTATATGATGGCATCCAAAGAGTTCAATTTTGGTCTCTTCTGACCAGATCATAGTCTCCCAGTATTTCACAGGCTTGTCTAAATGTTGTGCAGCAACAATTAAACATGCTTCAACATGCTTTTTTTCAGCAATGGAGTCTTGTGTTTGAATGCATTACTTAGTTTTCTTTGAAACAATTGTACCTGCTAATTCCAGGTCTTCCTGAAGTTCTCCACAAGTGGTCCTTGGCTCTTGGACAACTCTTCTGATAATTCCTTTCACTCTGTCAGAAATCTTGCGAGGAGCACCTGGTCGTGGCTGGTTTATGGTGAAAAGATGTTCTTTCCACTTCCGGATTATGTAATTTATCCTAAAACAACATATCGAATAGATAATTTCCTCTACATCACTGCCCCTTTAAGCAATACCTACTAGACAAGCAACACTTCCTTGGACATTTATCAAGCATTCTTAAAGTGTTTTCAGTGCTTTCCAACCACACCAAAAACACATCATAAATGCTATAGGAAGATTAATGAACATTGCTTCATTCTTCATAAACAACAAACGAGCCCTAAGGCCTTATGCATGCTGGTTTCTTGTAAATGCTGTTTATCCAGACAGGAGATAATCAGAGTTATAAACTCACCTAAACAAACAGTTTAGGTGAGTTTAGCAGAGATGAGGCGTTTCTTTCATTGGCCAGAATTTTAATCTATTCCGGTCAATGAAATAAACGCTGAAGTGCTAAATGTGCCTAGAGTTTGAGCGTTTATGCGTGTTTAACAGCATTCAGCATTTTTTGTGGTCAGAATTCCCACTCCTGAAAGCGATTTCAGTGCGTTCAGAAAAAAACCTTCAAAAGAGATGTTTCTTTTTTTTTTTTAAATAATCATACTTACCTAGCTGGATGCGGCATCGGTCCTCTAACACTGAGAACCGAGCAATCGATTACTACAGATCTGCCCCCCCCCCCCTCTCTCGCTCACAGGAGCGCTGGGCTGTGGAGGGGATGGGAGCAGCTGGCTCAGTGGCTTGCTGAGAGGCAGAGCCGGGTGCCAGTCCCGGCATGTAGGTGGATCCCGACTCCATTGTTGCGATCTTGCCCGAGCTTGGACCGGCTCTGTGATGTCAGCCAACAGAGGGCTTCTGCTGAAAACAAGCTTTGGCTGTACTTCTCTAAACTCTTCCGCAGATAAACTGCAAAAAATGTCCATGTGTGCATGGGCACATAGGATAACATAGAGGGGAGTTTAAAGGCAGACAAAATAAAAAAAATAAAAAACACGCCCAAACTCACAAAAACATGGGTTTAACAGTGAGGCCTAATAGATACAGAATAATTCCACAAAATTTTAATTTTTAAAGCACCATCATTTTCTGTAGCTCTGTACAAAATGAAAGATGACAAATTAGTATAAAACTTGCTTGGCAGAAAGTAAAAGCACAGAAGGGAATTCATTCTGTAGGCTTTATATACAAAACTATTTGAAGAATACATCGAGAAAGGCAATTGACTGCAGCCAATCAGGAAAACAACAGCTAAATCTGGACTGGAATCTCTATGGTTGCTATGAGACAGTTTTTGCTCAGTTCTGTAAGCAGGTTCCCACGTAGCACTTGTTTAAACATCACGGCTGATGAACTCATTGATTAGATATAAATAGGTACTGATATTGCTAATAATTAGGAATGAGTTTGTATTGTGAGAAATATAAAGGCTGCTATTCCTGACCTCTCTTTTTAAATTTTCAGTAGCCTGGCTGTCAGGCTAACCCAATGGCCTCAATCCCTTCTGAGTTGAACAAATAGTGAAATCAGAATGAGACCATTGCTCTTGTTTTTCATGATGGTATACTTTCTGGGTCAATGACTTTGACCGCTTTGAAGTTATGGAAAGCATTTTCTGAAGGATGCAATGATTTTTTTCAAATACGTTTACTTAAAGTGGTTGTTAAACCCTTACAGACCACTTTGACCTACAGGTAAGCCTAGATTAAGACTTACCTGTAGGTCCAAAAAATATCTCCTAAACCTACACAGTTTAGGAAATATTTGCAAAAAGACAGGCACCGCACTGAGCATGCCGCTGCTAACGAAGATATGCTGTTAGTGGCGGCTCCCGTGCGCATGCGCGGGAGTGACATCACCGTGGCTCCGGACAATCACAGCGCCGGAGCCACGATAGCCGGAAAAAAGATGTAGGCTCCGTAGCAGAGGGGACAGCGGTGACAATCCAGGCTACTGTGTCAGGTAAGTGGTCCATAGTAGCCCATTATGCTTTACCTTTGCAGAGAAACAAAGAGGAAGTAAACCCAAACCAGATACGTAAAGTAGCAGAATAATCATGTTTCTCTCTTTATTGTGTCAACAACTAATACTGATGCTCATCATGTTGATAGATAAATACAATATAATTAAAGTGAAACAAATACTCTGTAGACCGATCAATAACATGACACTATCACAGACACTTTCCTTTCTCAGATTACTGGCCACTTAGCAAGAGATTTCACGTGAGGATATGCATAGTGCCCAGCCCTGTGTAAGCTCCAAGTTGTTACATTAAGCTTACACAGTGCTTCTTCTCTTTGGTCCCTGTAAGACGAATGTATTGGGTACAAAAGGAAGGCCAAGCATAAGAAGTAACCAGTGTTCATTTTAAAGTTCACATTAAATCACTTGCTTTGCCCTTCATAAAATTCTACCAGAGTAAAAAAAAATTGTCTGTGATTATCATATCACCATTTAGATTCTAAGGAGCTGATTTACTAGAGCCTAGCACACACGGGCCGAATGTTGGGTGACATCCGCCAGTTCAATAGCGACTGGCCGACATTCAGTGCCGTGTGTACTGCCACTGGTCCGATAGAAGCCGGCTGAACGGGGCATGACTGAAAAAAGTCTGCAAACGGCTCCCGATCAGCTCTCTCAGCCAATGGCTGAGTGCTGACCACAGCCTACACACGGACGGAATTTCCATCAATAAGCTCCCATTGAACATTTTCCGTCTGAAAATCTGACCGTGTGTATGAGGCATTATTGTGTACTAGGCTTAAAACTAGAGAATGCAAAATCTGGGGCAGCTCTCCTAGAAACCAAAGAAATCGGCTTCCAAGTTTATTTTGTCAAAGCTTAATTGAACAAGCTGAAGTTAGAAGCTGATTGGCTACCATACACAACTGCACCAGATTTTGCGCTTTCCAGTTTTAGTAAATGAACCCCTAAGGGTCTTAGACACTAAAAGGGAGAAGGTTTTTTTATCTTAATGCAGCTGGGCACACACTGCGCATGCACGACCCGCGCTGCGCGTTGTAAATGGCCAGGCAATTTTCTGGGACCTGTGATGTGTCCCAGAAGATTGCAGGGAGGGGGGAGAGATGAACTTCCTTTCAGCGCCAGGGGAAGAAGTGGGAGCTGGGTGCCTCTCAAAACTGGGTACCCCCCCCAAAAAAAATGACACGCCAAATGTGGCATGTCAGGGGGTCACCAGTACTTAAAGTGGAAGTTCCATTTTTGGGTGGAACTCCGCTTTAAAAGGTGGAAAAAGTTCTGAAATTATTTATCTTTGTCTCATTTGTTTACATCACAGAAACCTGACATTTTAACGGGGTGTGTAGACTTTTTATATCCACTATACATCAGTTTACATCTGTATCTGTCATCTGTTTTTGATCAAAGCTCTATTCTTCTTCCATTAAAAAAACGGATCGGACGAAAAAAAGATGTAAACTGACAATTGGTCAGTTTTTCATCTGTTTTTGCATTGATAGTGGATGTAGAAAAAAAATACTTCATCCATTTTGACGTGACTAAACTGACAAAATAAAACGGTCTGTATGTGTGAAAGGGGCATTACACTCCTTATAGATTTCAGGGTATAGGTTTTCTTGACAGTGTTATATTTACAAAACAGAGTCTCTGTGTCTGTTCTGCATTTATACAAATTTACCTGAAACCAAAGTTTCACTTTCAAAACTAAATCAAGGCAAACCTGATGTTTCAATACTAAATGATAACAACAGACGCCTCCTGCTAAAAAACACTGCAGCTTTGTATGCATCTCTTTGGTTTATGTTCAAAGAAATACATACCGGTAATTGCAAGGCGCAGACAGTCATCAGAGGTTGTGCTGAAAAACAATTTAGGCCCCTTTCACACGCCTGTCCATAGAAGTCAATGGGTGAAAAACGGACAGGCGGATCCCAGCGGGCCACCATTGACTCCTATGGGCAGGCGGATGTCAGCAGAGATGTGTCTGCCATCCCATCAAAAGAGACGTAAGGCGATACGATCGCAATCCGTCTGGCGGATTGGATGGGATCTGATGAAAAATGGACATGCTGTCCCTTTTTGTCCAATCTCCCCATAGAAATCAGTGGCGCTCTGACAGGTCCATCCCCGCTCAGTGAGCAGAGACAGACCGGTCATCCGCCAGCTCAGCGGAGATCAACGGAGCGATCTCCCGCTGAGCAGATCCGCCCCGTGTGAAAGGGGCCTAGAGTGTACAACATGCCAACCTGCAGCAGTACATGCGGCGGGGGGGGGGGGCTCCTACAGACACAGTGATGTAGCCGTACGCCAGTGCCTGTTTCCACCTGCTCCCCTGTAATTTACCACAGTAGGAATCTGTCAGCAGATCCCGACCAATGATTCATGGCCTGGACCTGATCGGCTGTATCCAATCACAGGCCAGAGCCCTGTGTTGACAATCAACACAGGGCTTTGTACAGAGGGAGCGACTGCTTTGTTTCTTTTACCTGCAAAGAAACAAATTGATCTGTAGTAAAAAGCAGCACATGTTACACATTGTTAGGCACACAATAAACGCCTTAACTGCCCCTAGATGTTAACCCCTTCACAGCCAGTGTCATTAGTACAGTGACAGTGCATATTATTAGCACTGATCACTGTATTAGTGTCACTGGAGAGGTCAATTCCCACAAAGTGTAAGTTCATGTCAGATTGCCCGCCTCACAGTCCCACTAGAACAGGGATCCTCAAACTACGGCCCTCCAGCTGTTGCAGAACTACACATCCCATGAGGCATTGTAAAACTCTGACATTCACAGACATTACTAGGCATGATGGGAATTGTAGTTCCTGAACACCTGGAGGGCCGCAGTTTGAAGACCCCTGCACTAGAAGTTGCTGATCACTGCCATTACTAGTATTAAAAAATACATGAATAAAAAGAAATGTATATACACACACACCATAGTTCATAGACACTATAACTTTCACACAACTAATATACATTTATTGGGATTTTTTTTTACCAAAGACATGTAGCAGAATATGTGAATAAGTGATCAAATAACACTAAAAGAAAGCTCTATTTGTGTGAATAAAATTGTATAAAATGTCATTTGGGTACAGTTGTTGCATGACTCAGCAATTAAAAGTAGTGCTAGTTAAAGTAGTACAGTGCCAAATAGCAAAAATGTCATGAAGGGGGCTAAAATCTTCTGGAGCCGAAGTGGTTAAACATTTTTTTAATTTTTATTTTCTTTTTTAAATACTTTCATCAGAGTAGTTTAGTATTATCAGGGATTTTTTTTTTTTACACTTTAATTGCTGTTAAGATGATGATCAACATGGATTACATTCAAAATAGCTGTGATTATCTGTGATTGGCTACAGCTAATCACATGGAACAGGGTGCTGTGATTAGCCCAGGTATCATGTGATAGCTGTGAGCCAATCACAGCATCATTCTATAGGAAACATAGCAGGTTATGAATGAAATTCAAAATTGTCAGTCTTTTTTTGTTTATAGCGCAAAAAATAAAAAAACGCAGAGATGATCAAATACCAAAAGAAAGCTCTATTTGTAGGGAGAAAATTGTCAGTTAAAAGGCCTGGTCATAAAAGGAAAGTAAACCTTCTGGAGATGAAGTAGTAGTATAGTAATACACTTTGAGTTAATTTTAAAAGCAGCAGTGCACAAGTTGCCATAAAATAGTTCTGTCATAACAAGAATACAATTTTACTGAACCACTTGACCTCTGAAAGATTTACCCTCCTCCCTGACCAGTCCATTTTTTGCGATACGGCATTGCATTACTTTAACTGACAATTGCACGGTCATGCGACACTGTACTCAAATACAATGTATGTCCTTTTTCCCCCCGGTTTTTATTTTTTGAGCTATAAACAAAAAAAGACCGTCAATTTTGAAAATTAAAAAACTTTCTGCTATAAAAAAACATATCCAATAAAAAAAAAATCTCTTCATACATATTGTATTCTGCTACATATTTTTGGTAAAAAATTCTAATAAACATATTATTGAGTGGTTTCTGAAAAAGTTATAGCGTCTACAAACTATGGAATATTTTTAATTAGTTATAGTAATGGCAGTGATCCCCAACTTCTATTGGGACTGCGATAATGCGGCAGACAGTTGGGCGCTGACACTTTTTGGGGACCAGTGACACTAATACAGTGATCAGTGCTAAAAATATGCACTGTCACTGTACTAATGGCACTGGCAAGGAAGGGGTTAAACATCAGGTGCAATCAAAGGGTTAAATGTGTGCCTAGCTGGTGTTTTCTTACTGTGGGGGTGGTGCTTGTACTAGAGGAAGGCATGGATCCATGGCCCTGCTTTGCAGGAACACAAGATCCATGTCTTCTCTCCTGACAGCATGGCAATCTGGCTTGTTTACATAGGCAGACTGCCATTTTGCATGTGTACCGAGTGATCGGCGGTTGCTGGTGGACATGAAGTCCGGGGTACCTGCCCATCGGCTCCTGATGTGCATAATCACAGCGCTTGCGCCCGCTACCTGCAAGTGCAGGATCACGTATATATATACACACACGTGATCCTGCACACAGCGGCCGCCCTGTAGAAGTAAAACTGCTATAGGGTGGTCAGCAAGTGGTTAAAACCCAACTCCTTTTTTTATTAGTAGTAAAGGGTTAGAATTGCCTCTGCCAGGTTTTCACTGCTGTCTGTGTCTCCTTTAGCAAGATTCCCTTTCACCGCCTGTTAGGGCAGGAAGTATTGGGAAACTTCTGTATGAACAGAACAGAAGCACATTTTAAAGCTGAACTACAGGATAAGCAAATATTCTCTATAAACAAATCCTACATAAATGCGTGCCCATCGTACCCCTACCCATTCACCTGGGGAAAAGTGCCAATTAAAAAAAACACACTACACAGGTTTTTAAGTAATTTATTAGGCAGCTCAGGGGGTCTCTTCCAACCTCTTCTCCCGCTGTCCGGTGTCTTCAGCCGGGCTCCCCTGCTTTCTTCCGCTCTTTTGCTAGCGGTAGCCCAGTCTTTTCTGTTGTCTTCTTCCCTCTTCTCTTCTTCCGTTGTTGACTTGGCACTCTCTGCCACTCCCAGATTCCGATAAGCCCCCGCCCGCAGACTCCGACAACCAACGACAAGGGTTGTCTGGAAGAGGCCCTTGTCCACATCAACATGGGGACAAGGTGCTTTGGGGTGGGGGGCGCAGGGCCCCCCTGCCCCAAAGCACCAACCCCCCATGTTGAGGACATGTGGCTTGGTATGGTCCAGGAGGGGGGGGCGCTCCCCCCCTTTCCTGACCTGCCGGGCTGTGTGCTCAGATAAGGGTCTGGTATAGCTATTGGGGGGGCCATTTTTTTTGGTGTGGGCATTCCCCTTAAGATCTGTACCAGACCGTAGGGTCTGGTATCGTCTTGGGGGGGGGAAACCTCACACAATTTTTTTTTTTTTTAATTTCGCTGGGTTTCTCCCTCAAGATTCTCAGCACACAAGTCGCACTGCAAGTTGGATCCTCTTGATCCGACTTCTGGTGCGACCTCTATTCAAATCAATGGGCTCCCATATGGAACCATTGATTTTGAATAGAGACAGAGAAACGCGTCTGAAAGCCAGCACGGAGTAACGTGCATTGAATTCAAAGCAAAATGTAGATAAAATCGCATTTTTAACGCCGCTTTTTTCCTGCCGTCTGTACTGGCTTTACACCCCGTTTTTTAAAACGTCCGTGGGCATGTAGCCTAAATTGTACCATTTTATCGAAGCGCTGGATGAGTGACATTGTTTACTTTAAGATTTAGAATGTAGATATTGGCCATGCTAGTGATTTATTGAGGCAACAAATCACTGCTAGAAAACCCCCTACAAAGCTCTGTCTGCAGGCATTACAAGATTTGCGTTTCTGAGAAATGGTCTTTGCTTCCTCCTAGTGAAAATTTGGAAAACTGCAACATGAGGACATGAAAGTACAGCTGAACTTCTAATGAATTGGTAAGTATGTACTGTACTCATTTCTTAAAAGGGTGTTTTGGAAAGTGACGTTTTCCATGTGACAAAACCACTTGTGGATTTACAGTAGAAGTGCATTTTCAAGGGCTCTTGAAATTGCTAGAAATTGCAGTGAAGAGAACTGGCCGCAAATATTACAATCTGATTATACAGTCTAGTACATTTAGATAAAAGTAGAGGTGTATGGCCTTGCGTAAGTTCTACTGCATTCATATATTTAGAAGAGTTGTATGAACACTGATCTTATAAACTGGGACATAGGTAGAATGTAAAGCTGACCACATACCTTACACTGTGACTACACATTTATTTACTTGCAATGTAGTCTGACGGTCTATTTGATTGGAAAAAAAAAAATAGATTCTTTAGGTAGACTCTCTCACTGCATAGTTTTGGTAATCCAAAGGAAGATGTACAGATTGTAAAATCAGATTGCACCAGGTCTAGCTGAGAACTTTACATTTTCATAGCTTTATAGTTAGTAAGGTTGAATAAAGACGCTAGTTCATCCAGTTCAACCTGTGTGGGTGTGTGTGTGTGCTCATGTCGATAAAAGTGATTACATACATACATATTCCTGTATGTTGTGTTCATTAAAGCGGGAGTCCGGCGACCAATCTTTTTTTTTTTTTTTAGGTCATTGAGACACTTTTCTAATCCCAAAAATAATACTCACAGTTTGGGTGTAATATTTCCGCCTCTGTCTGTTTTCGTACTGAAGAATAACCTAAAAAATGTGATGCTGGCTGTTTCCATCTTGCTTGTGGGCATGTGAAGCCCACAAGCATTGATTTCCTGGATGTGGTGAATGCTGCTCATTCACAGCTTGTTCACACGCATGATCATTGTTCCCGCACTGAATCTTGGGAAGCCTGACACTAAGCTCCCAGGAGACAGTGCGGCGCCGGGGAAAGGCAATAAACACGCCTACTCCCATGGGAGGAGAGACAGGAAGTGCCACAATAAAGTACAATATAAAGGTAATTACAGCGATAAAAAAAAAATTGTGCGGCATTTGAACATCTATGCAATTAAAAAAAAAAAGTCAGAGGGGATGGGGGAAGAAAAAAAACTTCTATATATACACGATATACAAATTCTGGCTTCTTTGCAGGGTGGATTAGATTTAAATCAAGTCAATTTAAATGGCTAGTAAAAGGGCTTGATTTAAATCAAAATTTTTAAAGAGCATCCGTCATCTCTGTCTGGCTGTTGATTCACCGACAGTCCCATTCACTTTAATGGGAGGGCTGGTGATGCGGCAGTGACACAACAAGGTGAGGGACGTGGCGGCAGCAGATGAGTGGATGCCCACTAACAGGCGCTGCCATGATGGATCTGAAATGACAGGTGCTCTTTAAATGTAAAGACTCATTCTTGCTTGTAGTTAGAATTTGTATTATTTGCAAATACAATGAAGGTTTTTTTATTTAGAATAATAAGCTGTCAGGTTAGTAAATATTCCCAAACTGGGTCTCTTTTATGGCCTGCTGCCATTTTGCTCCTCAAGGGAGGAATAAAGCACTTCAAGCTATGTGCAGAAAGATCACAAGGTTTTTTATAAGCTGCTTAGAAGGTTTCACTTTCATTTTTATGGCTTGCCCTTCCTCCTCACACTTAGAGTGGCGTACAAATGCATTTCTCTTGAAACAATCAAGCAGTTTGTAGTGTACATTGATTTGCAAAACAATGGGATAAAGGAATATTCCTGAACTTTGTTTTATCTCATGGTTACTGTTAAATTGCATGAATGCATCAATGCAGTGCATGTTATCTCAGCTTGCAGAGCTTGGATTCATTGAATGAGTTTACCAAAAATGTAAATATTGCAGAATATACAGCCTAATGTATACAGCCTACATAGCTAAGCTCCATTTCACGCTGAAGAAACAAATTTATTATTGTATCTTAAATAGTAAAAAAAAATTTAAAAAAAATAATCAGATTTTTTTTGATTTGTTTTAAAAAAATTATCGATTTTTTATCCACCCTGCTTCTTTATCACCGACCTAATGTCCCAAAAGTACCATGTTCTGCATCTAATTACAGCCAACTCTTCACATACAAAAAAATGCTATAGTATAAATTATTGAGACTGTTAAAAAAAATCTAATATTATAATAATTAAGAATCCTGATTATATTCGATATTATAAATTATATTAAATAATGATTATATTTAGGGTGACTCCATTATTAGTCAAACTGAAATAAAAACAACAAAATATTAAAAAAAAACAAAAACTTTAGGCAAGAAAAAAAATATTATAGGTTTCCAGGTTAAGGCCCATTTCACACTGGGACGGTTTGCAGGCGTTATTGCGCTAAAAATACCGCCTGTGAACCGCCCCTAAACAGCCTCCGCTGTTTGTTCAGTGTGAAGGCCCGAGGGCTTTCACACTGAAGCGGTGCGCTGGCAGGAGAAGAAAAAATCTCCTGTGAGCCGCATCTTTGGAGCGGTGAAGGAGCGGTGTATTTACCGCTCCTAAACCGCTCCTGCCCATTGAAATCAATGGGACAGCGCGGCTATACCGCGGCAATACCGCGGCTATGGCCGCGCTGTACGAGTAGTTTTAACCCTTTTTCGTCCGCCAGCGGGGGGTTAAAACCGCACCGCTAGCGGCCGAATACCGCGGTTAAACAGCGCTAAAAATATCGATGTTTTACCGCCGACGCCCCCCACCGCCCCAGTGTGAAAGGGGCCTAACAACCAGGTTTTATATTTATTTTGGGAATTTACCGTAGGCGAATGTCCTAGCACTGCCAAATGACAGCTGGGTTTGCGTTTTAATTTCCAATATCCTTATAAACAGCAGGATTTTGGGAAGAGAAAGTCCACAAAATTTAAAGGTGCCTGTGGCCGCTGCTAATCAAAATAAGGAAGCTTCCAAACACTTTTGAGAAAAATATTTTTAGAGGCATTACATAAATGTGGTTTCTCAGATACCGATCACTTGCAGTACGGTGATAATGCCTAAAGAAGCAAAGTGAATCTTCCAACATCTACATCAGAACATTCTTGGTTTGTTTAATCATTACAAAATCTGACTGTTTTGTTACTATCACTACAGGCAAGTTTTGGGGAAATTGTTTTTCCCAAAATGCATGTACTAACTGCGATCATTGTGGGGAAATGCCAGGTTTAACCACCTAAGGACCAAGCCTATTTTTTACACTCGGTGTTTACAAGTTAAAATCTTTTTTTTTTTGCTAGGAAATTACTTAGAACCCCCAAACATTATATATTTTTTTTCAGACACCCTAGAGAATGAAATGGCGTTCGTTGAAATACTTTATGTCACGTTTTTTGCGCAGCGGTCTTACAAACGCAATTTTTTTGGGAAAGAAAATACACGTAAAAAAAAAAAAAAGAAAATCAGTAAGGATCTGCCCAATTTTTTTTATATTGTGAAAGATAATGTTACGCCAAGTAAATTGATACCAAACATGTCATGCTTCAAAATTGCGCCCGCTCGTGGAATGGCGACAAACTTTGACCCTTAAAAATCTCCATAAGCGACATTTAAAATTTTCTACAAGTTACTAGTTTTGCGGTACAGAGGAGGTCTTTTGCTAGATTCATTGCTCTCGTTCCAACGATTGTGGTGATACCTCACATGTGTGGTTTGAACATTGTTTACATATGCAGGCGCGACTTAGGTATGCGTTTGCTTCTGTGCCCGAGCACAGAGGGACGGAACGCTTTCATTTTACTTTTTCATTTTTTACACTGTCCCTTTAAAAAAAAAGTTTTTGGATCACTTTTACTTCTATTAAGCCCCATACACACGATAGGACTTTGTACAAACTTTCCCTTGGATTTTTGTACAAAGGGCGTTGGCCAGAAGTTTGTCTTGCATACAGACGACAGGACTTTTCCAGCCAACTTTCACCAAATCACGTGGTTTTTCAGCTCTTTACCACCACCCTTTGGTCAACTTCTGTATTGTTGTTCGATATTGTGTAAATCTCGCCACTTTTATTGGCGAGATTGACACCTTGCGAGCCGGATTTACTCTGGTGCGGGGATCCGACTTGGATCCCCGCCAATGCCAGGCACTGTGTTTGCTATGAATCTTGAAGGGGAACTCCATGCCAAATTTTAAATAAAAATCCGGCATGAGTTCCCCTCCAGGGGCATACCAGGCCCTTAGATCTGGTATGGATTTTAAGGGGAACCCCCTACGCTGAAAAAACAGTGTGGGGGTCCCCCCAAAATCCATACCAGACCCTTATGCGAGCACGCAGCCCGGCTGGTCAGGAAAGGGGGTGGGGACGAGCGAGCGCCCCCCCCCCCTTAACATACCAGGCCGCATGCCCTCAACATGGGGGTGGGTGCTTTGGGGCAGGGGGGGCGCTCTGCGGGCCCCCCCACCCCAAAACACCTTGTCCCCATGTTGATGGAGGACAAGGGCCTCTTCCCGACAACCCTGACCGTTGGTTGTCGGGAGTCTGCGGGCAGGGGGCTTATCGGAATCCGGGAGCCCCCTTTAATAAGGGGGCCCCCAGATCCTGGCCCCCCACCCAATGTGAATGAGTATGGGGTACATGGTACCCCTACCCATTCACCTAGGGAAAAAAAGTGTCAATAAAGAAAAAAAAAAAAACACACTACACTACTACATTAAAAGTAATTTATTAGCCAGCTCCAGGGGTCTTCTTTCGACTTCGGGGGTCTCTCCGGCGTCTTCTCCCTCTCTCTGGTGTCGTCTCCGCGCTCTCTGGTTCTTTCCTGGTGCCTTCTTCCTTCTGCCGGGCTCCTCCGCTATCTTCTGCTCTTTTACCGCTCTTTTGCTAGTGGAGGAACCCAGACATCTGGATCGTCTTCTTCCCTCTCCTCTTCCAGAGACAATGACACGACGCTCTCTCCGACTGTAATGCTGTCTGTGCGCTCTGCTATGACTTATATAGGCGGTGACCCCGCCCCCCTATGACATTACAGTCCCAGGGCATGCTGGGACTGTAAAGTCATAAGGGGGCGTGGTGGGGCGGCAGAAGGACGTGGTGGGGCGGCGGGGCTGCAGAAGGAAGAAGGCACCGGAGAAGAACCAGAGAGCGCGGAGACGACACCGGAGAGAGGGAGAGACCCCCGAAGTCGGAAGAAGACCCCTGGAGCTGGCTAATGAATTACTTTTAAAACCTGTGTAGTGTGGGGTTTTTTTTTATTGACACTTTTTTTTCCCTAGGTGAATGGGTAAGGGTACAATGTACCCCATACTCATTCACATTGGGTGGGGGGCCAGGATCTGGGGGCCCTTATTAAAGGGGGCTCCCGGATTCCGATAAGCCCCCCGCCCGCAGACCCCGACAACCAACTGCCAGGGTTGTCTGGAAGAGGCCCTTGTCCTCATCAAAATGGGGACAAGGTGCTTTGGGGTGGGGGGGCCGCAGGGTGCCCCCTCCCCCAAAGCAATCACCCCCCATGTTGAGGGCATGCGGCCTGGTACGGCTCAGGAAGGGGGGGCGCTCGCTCGTCTCGAGCCCCTTTGCTGACCGGCCGGGCTGCGAGCTCAGATAAGGGTCTGGTATGGATCTTGGGGGACCCCCACGCCGTTTTTTCGGCGTAGGGGGTTCCGCTTGAAATCCATACCAGACCTAAGGGCCTGGCATGCCCCCAGAGGGGAATTCCCTCTCGCACTTGCCGCAATAAGAAAATGTGTTTTTCCTACTGCAGCCAGCGCGAGATGTACAGTACCCTGTCGCCGAGAACCAGTGCGATGGGTTCGCGCTGGAAACATTCTCGCGGCCGCGTACTGTAGTTTGTACAAAAGTCCGATGCTTTTGTGTACACACGATCGGACTTTGCTCCATCAGACTTTTGTTGCCGGAAAGTTTGTACATTCGCACAGCCAACAAAAGTCCGATGGAAACAGAAAAAGTTTGTCCGATGGAACGTACACACGGTCGGATGTTGCTCCAAAACAGCTAATTTGCATGTTTGCTGTCAAAAAGTCCAATCGTGTGTACGGGCCTTTACAAGCAATGTAAACATCCCTTGTAATAGAAAAAAAGCACAACAGGACCTCTTTAATGTGAGATCTGGGGTCAAAAGACCTCAGAACTTACATTTATACTTAAAAGCAAAAAAAAAAAAAGTCTTTTTTTTTTCCAATAAAAAAAATTGTCCCTCTAGCCACTTGAGGTCCGGGCCATAGCCGAATGACGGCTACAGCGCGGACCTCAATCTCCGGGAGGACGTCATATGACGTCCTCCCCTATGCACGCGCACCGCACGCACCCTGCAGGGCGCGCAGTGTGCGCGCTGTGATTACCGAGTCACGGAGACTCGGATGATCACAGATCCGAGTAAGGGGCCGGTCCCGGCCCCTTACCATGTGATCAGCTGTCAGCCAATGACAGCTGGTCACATGATGTAAACAAAAGCTCGGTGATCGGTTTCGTTTTCTCCTCACGCTGACAGCGTGAGGAGGGAAAAAAAGCCGATCACCGGCTTATGTCAAAGGGACATCGGTCCCGAAGAGGAAGGAGGCACAGATGCCTCATCTGTGCCTCCAAGTGCCATCTGCCAGTGCCCACAGTGCCCACAAGTGCCACCTATTAAAGCCCACAAGTGCCACCTATTAAAGCCCACAAGTGCCACCTATTAAAGTCCACAAGTGCCACCTATCAATGCCCACAAGTGCCACCTATCAATGCCCACAAGTGCCACCTATTAGTGCCACCTAGCAGTACTGCCATCAGTCAGTGCCCAATCAGTGCCCAACACTGCCACCCATCAGTGCCCATAACCGCCACCCATCAGTGCCCATCACTGCCACCTATCGGTGCCCATCAGTGCCGTCTCATCAGCGTACATCAACGAAGGAGAAAAATTAACTGTTTGCAAAAATTGATAACAAAATATAAAAATATATATATATTTTTTTTTTTTAAATTCTGTCTTTTTAAATTTTTTAAACAAAAAATAAAAACCACAGAGGTGATCAAATACCATCAAAAGAAAGCTCTATTTGTGGGAAAAAAATGATAAAAATTTAATTTGGGTACAGTGTTGTATGACCGCGCAATTGTCATTCAAAGTGCGACAGCGCTGAAAGCTGAAAATTGGTCTGGACAGGAAGGGGGTTTAAGTGCCCAGTAAGCAAGTGGTTAAGGCCGTTGGGCGGAAGTGACGTTTGACACCGCTTCCGTCATCCAATGTCACAGAGTCGAGTGGGGGACATCATTCCCTCACTCGAATTCCTACCGATCAAGAGAATCATCTCCACCGCTACCGACGGCTCAGGTAAGCGGCAGAGATGACCGGGACGCGGCGGGAGGTGGGGCACCTCTTCCATCACTGATAAACATGACCTTGCGGCGAATCCGCGGACCACCTGCTGTTAATAAAAATACCACTGCTGCCATAACAATGGTATTTAACGTCAAAGTAACAACGTATATCCATGGTGGGCGGTGGTTAAGGGGTCTATTCATAAAATGTTTTCACCCAATATTCACATAACGTTCACCCAAGATGCAAACATTTTTCCAATTGAATTCTATTGAAAACTAGCAAACGTGCCAAATTACAATGCTGAAAAACTCTTTTAATGGTTAAGATCTGCTTATCAGCAAGCCAGAAGAGGCTCTTAGTGGGGGGGGGGGGTGTCTCTTACTGTATTCACAGAATCTCTAATCCTTTTCTCACATCATGGAGACAGCACGGAAGAAGCTGGGAAATAAGCCTACAACAAGCAATACTTGTGACTAGTCTTTTACCCTACAGTTTTTTGGGGAAGGCTTCTACAGTGTAAAGCCCTCTTTGAAGTGGAACTTCATTCTCCCAATCAACATTTCTTTTTTTTAATCCTCCTGCTGCTAGCAGTAGTAAACAGGAAAGTATATCATAATTATTTGTTTTAAACATTTTTTTTTTTTACAGTCAGTTACTTCCTGGCTTCTTGCCTAGGCAAATGAGGTCATACATCCCAGGAGTCTTCAGGAGGGGAGGATTGAAGGAGGGGATAGGCCTAAATGTATACTTGAGCTAAGGGCAGATGGATTCCAGGAAGTAAATGCTGTATGAGTCATTTGCCCTTACTCAAGATGGCCACAACCAGAAATGTTAGGGGGGGTGTTTGTCAAAGTGATTTTTCAAGAAAATAAAACATGGAGACATGGATGGATGGATGGGGGAGTTTGCTTTAAATATTATAAATTAAACAGCATTTTCGGTTTGTGGTGCTCAGATGCAGTGATGATCTGCTTTAAAGTGTATCAAGCCAAAAGCTTTTTTCTTTCATTTTGGATACAGTGGTAAGGGCCGGGACCACTTTCATGGTCTTAAAATGGATTTGATAAAGACCAGGTGGGTTGAAATACACGGTCTATTGTCCATGAGGAATGCAGTGCCTGTGCACAGGCATGTGATATTTATCTTTTATTCTAAAGCCTGGGACACACTAGACCGCTCCGACCATGTGAGGTTAGATCAGCCAACTCCCCTGCTGAGCTGTGTCCCGACAAGGGGGACGCAACCCCCCGCCCTTCCTCCGCCAGAACACTCCAATCAGCACTCTCTGCCATTGGCTATTTTTGATACTATACTGCTTAAATGTATGTTGGTAAATATATAATCAGGACTGTGGACTAACAGCAGGGATAGGGACAGTGTGCTGCTGAGCAGTGGATAGCCCAAAGTATAGGGGAAGTAGACAGACAGCAGTAACAAGGCCATTGTACTGATGATTAGTGGATGTTACTATATATACACATATATATATATATATATATATATATATATATATATATATAGCAAGTCCTTAATAGGTGCAGGGACACTGTACTACTGAGCAGTTAATAGCACACATGTACAGTATGTAGTTCAGACAGTAATGACAGCCATTGTGCTTTTGAGCAGTTGGTGGCACACACAAAGTGTTGACAGACAGCAGTGACGGGGACACTGCATTGATTGGCAAGGCACGTAATAAATGTATTGGAAGTAATGACAACCAAAATGAAAGTTACAAATTTCTTGCTGAGCAGTGAAGAATAAAAAATATCACTGCAAAGCCCAGCATGAGGACAACCTAAATGTTATTTTGCCTGATGTGAAAAAAAAATTTAATTGAGCATGCCAATATAAACACAGGTCTGGCAATGCTTTGTTCTTCTAATAGCTTCAGGAAATTGAAAAGGAAATAATTAAACCACAGTTATTTGTCATACTTACCCAAAAGACAAAGTGCTATGGTATGCCACAAAAAAAATATATAATAATAATAATAATGATTGACTTTCCCAGCAAGATGAGGTGGCTGTGCGACTAGAAAGAAGCTTTCAGGGGTCGGGTAAGTGGAGTTCTAGGGAACTATTACCACTTTGTAAATGCATAACGAACAGCTGTGGAAATCCCAGAAAACTCCTAGTATATGAAAGTAATTATTGCGATGGCCGCACCCTACAGCGAGATCCTGAACTTTTGTGTTTTTACAGAAGCTCTGGACTGACAGTGCTTGCAGTATTGTAGCATTGCGTACATTGCTTAGACTTGTACTTCACCTCAGATGCTTCATTTTGGTACAAAATTTATTAAGAGAAGTATAGCCATAGCTTTTTTGGTCATATTTCTCCTCTGAGTCACAGGAGTGCAATTACTTTTGCACTCCTGTGACCCAGAATCACCCAACAGCGGGCTTCTCAGTCTTCGAAACGGTAGAGGACAGCTGATCACCATAGAGAGGAAGTAAGAATGTTTATTTTTTTTCAGAACTTCTCCTTTAAAGTAAAACTTTAAATTTGACTTTAAATAGTTTATTTGGGCCAGGCTATCAATGAATACATGGCTTCCTTTGGTTGAGATGGAAATCGTACAGTAATTCGCCAATCAGAGGAAGCCTTGTATTCACTGATAAAAGATAGAAGGCTGCTCCTAAATAGCGGAGAAGAATTCAGCCCGACTCACTCGTACTGATGTTGGAACACAGCACCGCCTACTGTGTGTAGTTAATGCTACTACAGTATACTGCAACACACAAAGCAACTGCAACGTCATGTAGAAGAAATAATTGGTTTTGGGCCAGTTTGGTCAACAAATATAGAATTCTACATAAAGAATGTAAGATTTTTCACAATCTGTTGCAATTCTGATTGCTGAAAGGTCAAAATGGAAAGAGTATGACACAACTGCAAATCTACCAAGACATGGCCATCCACCTAAACTGACAGGCTGGGCAAGGAGATCATTAATCAGAGAAGCAGCCAAGAGGCCCATGGTAACTCTGGAGGAGCTGCAGAGATCAACAGCCTTAGGTGGGAGAATCTGTCCACAGGACAACTATTAGTCGTGCACTCCACAAATCTGGTCTTTATGGAAGAGTCGCAAGTAGAAAGACATTGTTGAAAGAAAGCCATAAGAAGTCCCATTTGCAGTTTGTGAGAAGCCATGTGGGGGACGCAGCAAACGTGGAAAAAGGTGCTCTGGTCAAATGAGACCAAAATTGAACTTTTTGGCCTAAAAGCAAAACCCTATGTGTGGTGGAAAACTAACACTGCACATCACCCTGAACACACCATCCCCAACGTGAAACATGGTGGTGGCAACATCATGTTGTGGGGATGCTTTTCTTCAGCAGGGACAGGAAAGCTGGTCAGAGTTGATGGAAATATTCATGAAGCCAAATACAGGGTAATCTTAAAAGAAAACCTGTTAGAGTCTGCAAAAGACTTGAGACTGGGGCGGAGGTTCACCTTTCAGCAGAACAATGACCCCAAACATACAACCAGAGCTACAATGGAATGGTTTTGATCAAAGCATATTCATATGTTACAATGGCCCAGTCAAAGTCCAGATTTAAATTCAATTGAGAATCTGTGGCACTACTGGAAAATTGCTGTTCACAGACACTCTCTATCCAATTTGTCAGAGCTTCAGCTATTTTGCAAAGAAGAATGGGCAAAAATGTCACTCTTTAGATGTGCAAAGCTGGTAGAGACTTACAGCTGTATTTGCAGCAAAAGGTGGTTCTACAAAGTATTGACTCAGGGGGGCTTTCACATATTTTTTTTGTAAACAATAAAAAAATTAAAATATAATTTTCCTTCCACTTTACAATTATATGCCACTTTGTGTTGGTCTATCATAAAATCCCAATAAAATACATTTATGTTTTTGGTTGTAACCTGACAAAATGTGGAAAATTTCAAGGGATATGAATACTTTTTCAAGGCACTGTAGATGTCATGCTGATTTAATAGCTTTAATGCCTGGAGTCTTGATTCAGAAAAACGTATGCAAAGCATGAGTGCTGATTTAATGTGCTGCATGCTTGTTGTGTGATATTTGAAAGCAACAGCCAATCAACTAGCATTTTCAGAAAGATCAGAAATGGCAGCCTCCATATTTCCCTCAAATTTCATTTAATACAATCCCAGTAATTCTTTCATTACTATAACTACTTATGTGCTTTAAAGTGGTTGTAAAGGCTGAAGGTTTTTTGCATGAAGGTAAAAAAACCTTCCGTGTGCTTCTCCCTCCACAGCCCCCTAATACTCACCCGAGCCCCCTCTGGATCCAGCGATGTGCACAGGAGCATCAGCTGTCCCGGGTTTCTCTCTTCAGGAGCCTCAGCTGTCCCGGCTTTGAAGAAGAAGGTGCTACCTTTGAAACGCGTCAGCCAGCAGCGGTCTGCACGTCTTCTCCATAGGATCTGGAGACTGCCACTAGTGGATACATCGCCACTAGCTAAAGATCATTTAAAGAGTGATTTTCATCTACCCTTGTGAGTAGTAGTTTTTACGTGTTCTTTTAAATAAACTTGTTTAAGGATAATACACAAGGCTGGTGCGCCCTCTTTCTTTTGTTTTTCGTTTTCTCTCTTCTCACTGGCTGAGACAGAAGCGGAAGCCATTGGCTCCCACTGCTGCCCATTTACAGCCAGTGAGCCAATGAGGAGAAAGCAGGGGTGAGCCGCAACTCTACGTGTCTTATGAACACATAAAGCGCGGCACAGGAGTGAGCACGCACCAGTGCCCCTATAGCAAGCGGCTTGCTATTTGGGGCACTGGTCAAGGGGGAGGAGCCAGGAGCACTGGCAGCAGACCTGAGAACAAGATGATCCTGGCTGCTATGTGCAAAACCATTACACGTAGCAGGTAAATATGACGTTAGTTTTTTTGTTTGTTTTTTTAAACAGACCTTTAATATCACTTTAAGATGTTTGTAAAAGTTTATCATTACCTTCAGAAATAAAAAAACGATTCTGGGTGTTCATTCTAGGTCTGCAGAGGTCTACCAGTACATTTAGATATAAGGGATCAGTCAGAGGATTCTCCTATAGAATGAGCATGGCTTAAATATACAGAGAACAATGATGATTGTCACGTAAATACAGCTCAATCCACAGGGTTGGTTATTCTTGGATGTCAGCACAGATAAGACGTAGCCCAAGCCAAATGATCATTCCACCCATAATCAATCATTTTGGACTGCAAAGGCCAATGCCAACTTATGTCCTAAAAAAAAACATTATTCAGGAAATTTGAACAGCTGATGGTTGAAGATTCTGGAAGAACTTGCATTGGATAGATGAAGGTCTATTATTTTATATGCAAAGGTAGAGGTTTGGCCGAGTATACCTAATGTGCTAGTGTTACAATTTAGAGTGGTTTTGTACAAATTTGCTATACTATTATAAGAAAAAAAAAATATTATATAAACACACTATATACAGTATCTCACAAAAGTGAGTACATCCCTCACATTTTTGTAAATATTTTATTCTAGCTTTTCATGTGACAACCACTGAAGAAATGACACTTTGCTACAATGTAAAGTAGTGAGTGTACAGCTTGTATAACAGCGTAAATTTGCTGCCCCCTCAAAATAACTCAACACACAGCCATTTGTGTCTGGCAACAAAAAGTGAGTACACCCCTAAGTGAAAATGTCCAAATTGGGCCCAAAGTCTCAATATTTTGTGTGGCCATCATGTTTTTTCAGCACTGCCTTAAAGTGGTTGTAAACCCTGTACAACCACTTTTCCCTACAGGTAAGCCTTATTGTAGGAAATATCTCCTAAACCTGTATGGTTTAGGAGATATTTACCATATACGCCTGCGCCGCCGTCATCGGCGCATGCGCACTGAAGAAAGGGCACGATCATGCTGTTTCTATAGTGCCTGTGTCGTGACTGTTGGCTCCCGACTGTTTGCTCCCACACGTGACTCCGGCCAGTATCAGAGCTGGAGTCCACGGCCCCCGGAAGGAAGAGGGGTTGAAGATTGACGCGATTACACAGTAGGGAAAGTGGTGACATTGCGGGCTTCTTCTGTAGGTAAGTGGCACATAATGGGCTAGTATGCGATGCATACTAGCCGATTATGCTTTTACTTTGCAGGTAACAAAGAGGAAGTAAAACCCATCAGGGTTTACTTCCTCTTTAACGCTCTTGGGCATGGGGTTCACCAGAGCTTCACAGGTTGCCACTGGAGTCCTCTTCCACTTCTCCATGACGTCATCACGGAGCTTGTGGGTGTTAGAGACCTTGCGCTCCTCCACCTTCTGTTTGAGGATGCCCCACAGATGCTCAACAGGGTTTAGGTCTGGAGACATGCTTGACCAGTCCATCCATTTTACTCTCAGCTTCTTTAGCAAGGCAGTGGTCATCTTGGAGGTTTGTTTGGGGCCTTTATTGTGTTGGAATATTGCCCTGCGGCCCAGTCTCTGGAGGGAGGGGATCATGCTCTGCTTCAGTATGTCACAGTACATGTTGGCATTCATGGTTCCCTCAATGAACTGTAGCTCCCAAGTGCCGGCAGCACTCATGTAGCCCCAGACCATGACACTCCCACCACCATGCTTGACTGTAGGCAAGACACACTTGTCTTTGTACACCTCACCTGGTTGCCGCCACACACACTTGACATCATCTGAACCAAATAAGTTTATCTTGGTCTCATTAGACTACAGGACATGGTTCCAGTAATCCATGTCCTTAGTCTGCTTGTCTTCAGCAAACTGTTGGTGGGCTTTCTTGTGTATCATCTTTAGAGGCTTCCTTCTGGGACGACAGCCATGCAGACCAATTTGATGCAGTGTGCAGCGTATGGTCTGAGCATTGACAGGCTGACCCCCATCCCTTCAACCTCTGCAGCAATGCTGGCAGCACTCATACATCTATTTCCCAAAAACAACCTCTGGATATGTAGCTGAGCATGTGCACTCAACTTCTTTGGTCGACCATGGTGAGGCCTGTTTTGAGTGGAACCTGTCCTGTTAAACCGCTGTATGGTCTTGGCCACTGTGCTGCAGCTCAGTTTCAGGGTATGGCAATCTTCTTATAGCCTAGGCCATCTTTATGTTGAGCAACAATTCTTTTTTTCAGATCCTCAGAGAGTACTTTGCCATGAGGTGCCATGTTGAACTTCCAGTGACCAGTATGAGAGAGTGAGAGCGATAACACTAAATGTAACACACCTGCTCCCCATTCACACCTAAGACTTTGTAACACTAACGAGTCATATGACACCAGAGATGGAAAATGGCTAATTGGGCCCAATTTGGACATTTTCACTTAGGGGTTTACTCACTTTTGTTGCCAGTGGTTTAGACATTAATGGCTGTGTGTTGAGTTATTTTGAGGGGACAGCAAATTTACACTGTTATACAAGCTGTACACTCTCTACTTTACATCGTAGCAAGTGTCATTTCCTCAGTGTTGTCACATGAAAAAATATAATAAAATATTTACAAAAATGTGAGCAGTGTACTCACTTTTGTGAGATGTTGTGTAAATATATACAATATATATATATATATATATATATATATATATATATATATATATTTATATTATACATACTTACATACATACATACACATACATACACATACGCTGGGGAAATTATTTATTTGACCTACAGATTTTGTAAGTTTGCCCACTTACAAAGAAATAAAAGGGTCTATAAATTTTTATCATAGGTATATTTTAAATGATAGACAGAATATCAACCAAATCCAGAAAGAAACATGAATCCTGAAAAAACACAATACAAATGTTATAAACTGAGTTGCAGTTCAGTGAGTAAAATAAGTATTTGATCCCCAAGCAAAATATGGACTTGGTACTTGGTAGAGAAACCCTTGTTAGGAAGCACAGAGGCACGTTTTTTGTAGTAGGTTACCAGGTTTGCACACATCTCAGGACTGATTTTGGTCCACTCTTCTTTACAAACCTTCTCTAAATCCTTAAGGTTTCTTGGCTGTCACTTGGCAACTCGAAGTTTCAGATACCTCCATAAATTTTCTGTAGGATTAACTTCTTGAGACTGGCTAGGCCACCCAATGACCTTAAATGTATTTCTTGAGCCACTACTTTGTAATACATGGCCCCATTTATGTGGAAAAGTCGGCCTGTACATAAGCATAAGGTTTCCATCTCTGTGCTTGACTGTAGGGATGGTGTTCTTAGGGTCAAAGTCAGCATTTTTCTTCCTCCAAACACGGCGAGTTAATGCCAAAGAGCTCAATTTTGGTCTCATCTGACCACAGCACTTTCTCCCAATCCTTCTCTGAATCATTTGAATGTTCATGGCAAACCTCAGACAGGCCTGTACATGTGCTTTCTTGAAGAGGGGGGCCTTGCTGGCGCTGTGTTATATGTTGGCGTATAGTGTTACCATTGGTTTGTTTGGCAACTGGTCCCACCTGCCTTGAGATCATTCACAAGCTCCTCCCGTGTAGTTCTGGGCTAATCCCTCACTTTTCTCACGATCATCCTTACCGATATCTTGCATGGAGCTCCAGACTGAGGGTGATTGATGGCTAATTTGTATTTTTTCCATTTGCGAATACTCGCTTCAAAAGTTGTCTCCTTCTTACCAAGCTTTTTGCTGATGATCTTGTAGCCCATTCCAGCCTTGTGCAGGTCTACAATCTTGTCCCTGATGTCCTTTAACAGGTCTTTGGTCTTGCCTTGCCCGTGATGGTGGGTTTGAATGGAAGAAAGAGATTCTGTGGACTTGTGTCTTTTATGCACATAATTAGTTGTCATTAGGAGCACCTTCTTAAATTGACAGGACTAATCTGTGTACTACATGAGCACATACTGTCGCCAGGCTGTGGGAGCCAGAATTATTGTTGGGTGGTAGGGGGATAAAATACTTATTTTACTTACTGAACAACTCCTCGATTTAGAACATTTGTACCATGCCTTTTTTTCAGGATTTTTGGTTGATATTCTGTCTCTATCATTTAAAGTAGTGGGCAAACTTACAAAATCTGCAGGGGATCAAATAATTATTTTCCTGTGTGTGTGTGTGTGTGTGTGTGTATGTATATATATATATATATATATGTATGTGTATATATATATATATATATATATATATATATATATATATATATATATATATATATATATATATATATATATATATATATATATATATATATATATATATATATATCTCGACTTGTATACAGGAAAAAAGATATTAGATAATATAAATATATTTATTCATACGCACACACACACCATTATAGCTCACTTTAAAACGAATACTTGCTCAATAAGAGAAGTTTCAACTTATTGTCAAACTATCTTAAGCATTCACATCTCCTGCAAAGAAAACAAACTAAACGTCCTGTCCTTCCTTTTCCCAGTACTTGTCAGAGTATTAGAATGTTTGTGCCAAGTCTGTTTAGTAAAGTTCTGAAATTCGAAACTGCCAAATGCGTTTTCACATGCTCAAGACTAGCAGAGACTTTACACGGAAAAATAAAAGACAGTTTAATTATGCTGGGGCTTTTGCAAACAAGGAAATATTCCAACAGTACCAGAAACTCTGGAACACAAGATGGAGAACAAAGGGTCTTTGAAGAAGAATTTTGAGGCATGATGCGTTATGTAATCACTTAATAGGTGCTTTGCATTTCCCATGTTTTTACCAATGCACCAGGCAGCCTTTGTCAAACAAAACTGTTGCACTGTATAAAAGATAATAAGGAAACAAGGCAATGTTCCATTATAACTACAGAGAATGAGACCAAATTAGGTGAATTATTAATCAAGAATTAACCAAGAAGTGCCCATTCTGGATTCAAATGTACCGTAGGAATTCCAACTACAGCAAATAAGGTCTGTAATAAAAGGGTAGTCACTCTCGATTTCCATTTCATTGTAACTGAGAGTCTCTTTCTGATGCTTAGCATACACAGGGCTTTAGAAAAAAAAAAAAAAAAACACTTCCTTTTTAACTCAGAAAAAACCTGCAGCAAGCCATTACCAAGCTACTGTAAAGATATGCTAGCAAAACTGGCTTTCACTGTTAATTTATGACAAAATACCAATGGATGTTTGCATTTAAGGTGAATTCCAGCCTTATCTTCTGTCTTGCAGTTGTACAGGCTCCTCTCCTGTACTGAAATTGCTTAGGCTCCATGCACACTGGGCTTAAAAAAAATAAATAAACGCTCATATAGTGTTTAGCGTTTTTTTTCTGCCAGAAATCTCCAATCAGAAAGGCAAACCAGAAGGGTTTTCTTCCTGCCTTTGAACCCTAAGCTCAAAATATGCCTGTAATCACCCTAATCTGCATGGACACATAGGACAACACTGAGCTGCTTCTACAGGCAAAACTCCTGTACAAGCAGTATGCATGGAGCCAAACTCTGATTGTACTGCACACTGTGAGCTTCTCAGTGTGCATTAGAAACTGCAGGTAAAGTCAGGTAACCCCCCCCCCCCCCCAGCCCTAATTTTATTTCCTGGGAGGACATCCAGCATCATCAATGTTGGTTATTGTAGGGGTTTGGTTCAGTGTTACCTGCTAGGGTCAGGTTAAAGTAGAACTCCAGTCAGTAAAATGATGATAACCCCGGTACCCCTATTGTCTGTGGGTTTTGTAGTAAGGCACCGATTAGATCAGGAAAAATACAATCAAAACACCTAATCTGCATTGCTGTTCCAGGTCAGTGACTCGTGTCTACCTAAACTATTGTAACAGCATGCCAGCCAGGCAACTATATTTACAGAAAGAGGTCAGCAATAGCATCATAGATATACCTTTCAGTACAGGCTTTATTTAAAAAGAAACGATAAATGGTTTGAGGTCAGTTGTTTGTTTCTTAATCCTCATGCCACTAGCATAAGTAAATAGATAGCAAAGTATATCATATTTACTTGTTTTAAACTTATTTTTACATTTCTTCAGTTACTTCCTGGTTTCTTGCCTAGGCACATGTCATCTTACAACCCAGGATTCTTCAGGAGGGGAGGAGAAGGAGGAGGGGTTTTCTCAGCGAAACATACCCTCCTGCATGCATGCTTGAGCTAAGGGCAGATGCCCTTATTCAAGATGGCCACTGGGAGAAATGCTAGGGGGTGTTTTTCAAAGCGATTTCTCAACAAAATAAAGCATAGAGACATGGATGGATGAGGGAGTTTGCTTTGAAGACTAAAAATTAACAAATGAAAGTAGGGGTCGACCGATATAGTTTTTTTCAAGGCAAATACCAATTTTTCGGCCGCCTTTCAGGCCGATAGCCAATATTAGGTGCTGATATTCTGTACATCACCGTCACCTGTCACCCAGATGCAGCATGTCACTACCTCTGGCAGCCTCTCCCTTCCACATGCGGGCGGGCAGTGAGAGATGGCGTAGCCATCTCTCTGCTCAACCGCGGCTGCAGTCCGCGGAACGTAGGTGATGCAAGGCGGCAGTGAGAGATGATGTCTCTTCTGCTCGCCGCACCACTGACAGAGATTGGCAGAGATTGCAGCGAGTGACGCGCGGGGACAGGGGGAGGACCAATATCGTCACGTTTCTGACCAATACCGATAATTTGAAAAATTTGAATATCGACCGCTCTGATAATCGGTCGACCCCTAAAATAAAACATAGAGATGAGGGAGTTTGCTTTGAATACTAAAAATGAATTAAAACTGTATTTTTGGTTTTTGTGGTGCTCAGATGCAGTAAAGATCCGCATTAGGTGCTTTCTAATGCAAGAGTACAGCAGAAGTCCTTCACTGGTAGATCCTACTTGTCAGTTAACTTCTAAAGATCCATCCAAATATAGCAAGCAGGAGGGCAGGGGGATAAGTCCCCATTCTGACTCATTCACTTGTTTGTGTGCCAATTTCAGCTTCAGCTATTGAGATCTGTAATCGGTGAGCTTTAACAGATCAGTTATGAATGATAAACTAAAAACTACAACTGCTGGCTGGACACATGAATATTAAAATATATAACAATACATATTTGACGACAGAAATGTTTTTAGTCTTGGACAAAATATAGCAAGAAAGCAAATATACAAAGCACTATACAATCCTTTTAATGCCTTTTTGTAGTTTTGAAGCATCTGAAGAAAATATAATACAAAATTCCCAAAAGACAAATTGACAGCAGAACTGTTTATACAGCAATTTTTAAATGTATTAAAATCTTAATCATATCTTTTTTTTTGCTATCATCATCATTCTGAACAGTTGTGTTTGCAAAAATATCCATCAACATAAGAATACAATACAAGTAAATATACTTTATATTAAATATACCCATTTTTACAATAAGATATCTATGATGACATTCTGTCAGAACAAAAGTATTTGCGTGATTTCTATACTTTATTATTTCATTGAATAGCACCCGTAACAAATGACGCGGCTATATATACTTTCACCGAACCTTATGTTTACTGTTTAATAAAAACATGTAAAAAAACACAGAAACCACTTCACACACACAGCTATTCTAAGAAACGTAGAAAACAGGAAACAAATGGGAGCGTGCGGAGGCGAACACATCAGATAAGATAGGTACAATGTTAATACTACTGAGAGAAGATGAAACTAACATAGTATCAGAGATGAAAAAAACATGACCTATCCTTCCCAAAGGAAAAACAGGCTAAATACTAGGACAGTACATGCAAACCTCAGAAGTATATATATATATATATATATATATATATATATATACACAAAATGACCTACAAAAGTATATACTGTATGCTTATTTAACATTTGCCAGAAATTGTGTGACATTTCAAAAACCAATCATATTGAGACATCATTTATTTAAATCAGGTATGACATTAAAAGCAGTCAGAAATAGAAATAAAATGACCTACACAAGGTATATGTGCTAATTTAAAAAAATTGGCAGGAACAATTTTTGTAGCATTTCCAAGCAACTAATCATATTGGGACTTAAAGTGTTACTAAAACCCAGGACCCTGCATTCACAATATTTGGTCTCCCACAGTACACAGAACATGGAAATGCACTTATTTCTGGTAAATATAAACTGCTAAATACCTTTTCTCATCAGCAGTACAAAGCAGCCTTGTGACTTCCTTCTATCTGTTCCTGGTGAAGGAGGAGATTTCATACTGCACTAAGCTGTCCTATGAGGCTGCAGGGCTCCAAAACCCTCTGCCTGGACATGTGTGGACAGTGCTGATTGGCCCTGTGCTGATCACATGCACTCTACCAAGGAAAAAAAACACACCTATCTAGCAATACACACCAAACTGAGCATGTGCAGCCTGACTCCAAAAGGCTGTCTTATCCGGACATGTTCTGGAGTCAGTGGAAGAGGAGGATCTGTGCATACAGGATCAAACAGCCTTTTAACACAATGCAGAGGATTAACCCCTTCGGTTCCACAGCGAGTATAACAAGCATGCTTTACTGCATATACAGACCGATTTTAATGTTGCGGGTTTAGAAACACTTTAATTAAGTCATATCTATGGTCAAAATGTAAAATCATATATTCATTCCCATATTATTTAAGTATTTTCCATTCTACGTCTAATAATCCGAACAATCCTGAAGTCTGTAAACTTACTTTGTAAAGCTGCTCACACATTTACTTGCATTATGTGACACTTGGGGGTTGATTTGCTAAAACTAGAGTGTGCAAAATCTGGTGCAGCTCTGCTTAGAAACCAATCGGCTTCCAGGTTTTTTTTTCTTTTTTGTCAAAATCTTAATTGAACAAGCTGAATTTAGAAGTGGATTGGCTAACATGCACAGCTGCACCAGATTTTGCACTCTCCAGTTTTAGTAAATCAACCCCATATTCACTATGCCCTGTGAGTAGGCACTGCTGTGTCACAGAATTCACAGAGTCTGCCTTCTGAAACACAGGAGCTGAGAGGAGGAGTTTCATGAGGCAGAGTCCATACAGGAATGACTGCTTGGAGGTAGCAAGGTACCATGGGATATGTAGTCCTTGGAAATTTAAAGCAAACAGCAGACGAGAAGCGGAAAAGCATGCAGGTATTTGTGGAAAGAGATGGCCAGCAGACAGGCAGAACTCACAACATAAAGAGAATTTTTAAGTAAGCCTATATTGCATTGTCAAAAAACTATTGTTTATATTGCTATTACAATACTGATGTTATAAAATTAAAAAAAAAAAAAAAAAAGTGTATGCTGGGACTATAAAATTTCCTTTAATATAGATTTCATTTAGTTAACTTGGATCAGGCATGAATGACAGTGAAATTGGTTTGTTTAGTTACAGTTTATTGTACTGCACATTAATATTCTCCTTTTTAAAGACCAGCTCCTTATTACTAGTATAGTCAACTTACATCTATGTTATTTGAGAAACGCTGTACCAATGAAAATTAGGGCCACTCAATTGGAAGGTTGTTTCCTATATGTAGGTGTAAATAAACTTATTAATGGTGTGCATTAACGTGGCTGGACAACCAGTCCCCAGAAAAGCCCAAATAATCAGAGCCAGGTATTAGGTAATGGCACATATATTATGGGAATGATTTACCAAAGGCAAATAGGCTGTTCACTTTGCAAGAGGATTTTCCCTTAGCTTGGTGAATGAAATGACGCTCTGCTGGCTTCCATCATCCAAACATGTGCAAGCAAAAATACTGTTTTTGTCATTTTCCTTGCACATGATTAGGTATTCTCTGGAAAATGAATTTTCAACACATTCACAAGACTTAGGGAAAATTATTTTCCCAAAGTAAAAAGTCTATTTTGCCTTTAGTAAATCAACCCCTATGGCTTTAGTAGGCATGTTTTCTATTCCAGATTTTTTTTTTGTCCTAGAGTACAATAATGTAATTGGGGTAGCTTTTGATGTGATGTAAACCATATTCAAATCGGCACTAAACAAACATTCTTTAGAGATTACCTGATCTCCATATATGTGGCACCCTTAAAGATGCCCTATCATTATCGTTTTTATATTAAAGTTCTTTATCCTATAGGACAAAGTACATGTTTTATTTTGTCCCATGTTTTCTAACACATTTCTAACCCTAGTTATGAGGTCCGACTTGCACCCCCTCCCCATTCCCATTCTCTCCTGCCCTGGCCAATTCAACAACAGCTCTGAAGGAGACAGCTAATTCATAGCTGAATCTGGTTTTAGCTGTGAACACTTTCCCGAGACAAGCAATGGCAAGAGGAACGTAGAGGATTACACATCTCCTCCGCCCTCTGCATTCCTCTTGCTGTTGCTTGTCTCGGGAAAGTGTTCACAGCTGAGGCAAGATGCAGCTATGAATCAATTGTCTTTTTAGAAGCGGTTGTCGAAATGGCCAAGGCAGGAGAGGAGGGCAGCAGATCAGTGCGCATAACAAGGATTAAAAAGTACTTAGAAACATAGGACAAAGCACTGCATGTATTTTGTTCCATAGGGGATGGGACTGTAAAATAAAGATTATAATGACAGATCTTATTTAATGTTGGATAAATGAACATGAAACTTAAACTCTTGGTTATCAGCAAACAGATGCCCCCCGCAATTTCTTATTTTTTGAGTGGGCTGCAGGGAATAGAAGGAATAAAGGATACGTGCGGAAACTGCTTGTATATTATTTTTTTTTTTTGCAAATATAAAGCAATCCTTATAGTTCTCTATACTAGCAGAATACAACTTTTAATGGAAACTTAGCATACTGCCATAAAACATATATATTATTATTATTATACGAGATTTATATAGCGCCAACAGTTTACTCAGCGCTTTACAATGTATAAGGGGGACAACACAATTACAGTACAGTTCAATACAAAAGGTACAGGAGGGCCCTGCTCGTAGAGCTTACATTCTAAAGGGAGGGGGTGGTGGTACAAAAGGTAATAGCTGCAAAGAATGATTTGATGGGGGTGGCTTAGGGACAGTTATGTGGGTGTGGGATAGGCTTCCCTGAATAAATGAGTTTTCAAGGATCTCCTAAAGGTGGACAGGGTAGGGGCTGATATATTTCTCGTAGTAAAAAAAACATTGGATTTTTTTCACATACTGTCAGACAAACATTTGTTTTTTTAGGTCATCTTGTCTATTCTTACAAATGTCTGGATCTCCCTACAGACAATGCATAATCTGTGACGGGAGTCACTTTGGCCGGGGGGGGGGGGGGGGGGGGGTTGGTGGAACCCAGTTTACCTTGGAGAGCACTAGAAAACCCCTTTTCCAGCTTCCCCGGCCCCTCCTATGTGTAAGTCATCCTGTGTCTATTATGGGCACAGGGTGACTGAGAACCCCAGTTGGGTCTGCATAACCCAACTCATTGTACAACCACAAAGGACTCAACATTCCCCTTTGACACTGTTGTCCTGGATTCTGTGTGTGTGGTTTGTTCTGAAGGAATGAAGGAGCTTTTTCACTTTGGGCAATAATATTCCTTAACAATATCCCTCAAGGAATATATGAAGATGAATTTCACCTTTCCAACTGCTGGACTATTTTATAAGCTTGGTCTCAAACTGTTGTAGTCTTTTTACTAGGTTGTTTGAAGTGTGACTACTGTCCCATGTTCCTAAGTTACCAGGCAGTCACACTTCTCCCAGCCAGGCTTGTGAAACTAATATCGGCCACCATTGTTACCACGCCCAGCTCCCCTTTACTCTTGTATTATGTGTTTCTTTTGCATGAAGACCGGCGCAGGGAGGAGAGGGGAGGGGGGAATTCCTCCAACAGCCTCTCTGCTGATAAGCTCTAGTGCTGAAATGTCTGAATACCTGTGTGTCTTATTGCTGATTGGACAGTTTACCCCACCTTGAATCAAAGGGAGGGGGTACTGTCCCTGAGTGTTACCTTTATGTACATGTGTTTGAATAGAGCTTTTGGTTTCATTTGAAGGGCCAAAAGTTTGTTTTTACTTCGGCAGGTAAACCAATCAAGCATGCTAAGTTAATTTGATCGGCTGATTTCAGCCCTCCAGGTTCTTGCTGAGGTAGCCATATTAACATTAAAACTAACACATGGAAGCAAACCAGGCGACTAGGGATGCTGCATTACAGCCCCGGACACTTGCTGGGTCTGTGCAACTCACAGATTCCACCCGAGTTCTGGCCCAGTATAGCTGGGAATAATAATTCAACTTTAAGGACCCCAGAACGAGAAGAACAGGTGGTCCACAGGGGGCAACTTCTTATGAAACAGGACTTTGGAAAAGGTGATCATTTATGTCTGTCAATCACTCTTTTCCCTCCAACTTGACACATGGACCGTGTCATCAGTCACAAGCAGTTATGGCTGCCTTAGTAAATGAACATGGAATAGAGCCAGGGTTCTCCACAGTTGTTTTTATAACATACCACTTCTTGTTTTACCTGTTACCAAAGGTGTTACCAGAAGCTGAACATCCCTTCCAAAGATTACAAAAAGATATATCCAGATGCCCAAGTCAGGATCTTACGAGTATGTATTTTGTCTGTATGGACATGTTTTCTGAATATCCAGTGGCAAATGCTACTGCAAAGGCCACAGTAAAAAGTGTTATCAGAAGTACGGTAGTTTGTAAGTACAGAGTGCAGAATCTACAGAGAGTAACAGACGAAATCATTTTTATAAAAGAGTCCTTACTAGAAGTTTTGAAGTTTTATTTTACACTCCCTACTGTCTACAATGTAGCGGGAAAAGTAGAGTAAGAAACTAGAAAACTTTTGCCTGAATGTTTTCCTATATTTTATCAAGCCCCTAAGGGGATTTTGGACTCTCTCCCTATGGAATTTTGTTTGGGAGTGTGGTACTCACTTGCTTATATTTTGTCTCATCAGCTGAAGTCCTACATTCGGATCTCACAGAGAATGTTGCTGATCTTTTAAGGTTTTCGACAAACTCATTTAGGTGTTTTCTCCCCAATTCCAGATCCTAAAAGTTTTGAAGGATCTAAAACTAAAGCCAGGTGACTTGTGGATTGTTAAGAGACATTTATATATAAGGAAATATTTGGAGACTCAATACAGCATCTATTTCATGTATAGTTGTGCAAAACTTGAAGGAAAAGTCACCAGGATCCACACCAAACACTGCAAAAATGACTTAATTAAAGAAATCTCTGTTTTGATTTGTTTCCCTCTTGCGATCACAGTCTAGGGTACTTTTTGATTCAATTACTTTAATTGTAAGGGATATAATGTGATTTGAAAAAGTAGTTTAGCCACAATGGAGTTTTTGCCTTTTTGGCCAGGACTACCTCCACCTAAGCGTGTGGAGGTTCCAGGTTAAAGGTGATAGCAGGTATAGTTAGTGATCAAAATATTGATCAAAAGAGAGGAGACTGTTAAGGAAATTTGTAAGTTCTGTATATAATTGTATTGTATTTTGTATGTATTGCACACTTCCCTCACTGTGCACACGGCCCTAATAATGTTTTCAGTAAATGTTTGCATTCTTTCGAGTCCTGATTAGAATTAGCCTGCCTATGTAACGCCCCTTGTTACCATAAACGTACAATTGTAATATTAATGTGATACCTACGTAATCATGTGCATAAAAACCTTCAATTGCATCATAATAAAGCAGAACAGTTATTTGGAAAGATGCTGAGAGTATCTTATGTGTCTGTTCCCTACTGCAGTAATTATTATTAATTTGGATCCACTAATCAATATGAAGATAGGAGTTGCCTACCTATAAAATGTCCAGATCATTTTAGTAAATACAGGCATACCCCACTTTTAAGTACGCAATGGGGTTTATTTACTAAAGCTGGAAAGTGCAAAATTAGGCTCACTTCTGCATAGAAACCAATGAGCTTCTAACCCCAGCTTGTTCAATTAAGCTTTGGTAATAAAACCTGGAAGCTCATTGGTTTCTATGCAGAAGTGAGCCTGATTTAGTACATTCCAGCTTTAGTAAATAAACCCCATTGTGTACTTAAAAGTGGGGTATGCCTGTATAAACTGCTAAATACGTTTTCTCATCAGCAGTATATAGTAGTTTTATGACTTTATCAGTGTCTGGTTAAAGCTTATAAAATAAGTTTTAATTCTACTGTCCTATGAGGCTATATGATCCCTGACACTTTGTCTGGACAGTGCTGATTGGCTCTGTGCTGATCACATGCCTCCTGCCCAAAAACAAAAAACAAAAAAAAAAACAAAACAAAAAAAAAAACAAACAACCCACAACACTCTAGCAATACACATCAAACTGAGCATGTTAAGAGTGCCCCCAAGGCTCTGTGCTGTCAGGAGATGGGTTGGGTACAGTGGTAGAAGGGGAAGATCAAAGAAGGCAGGATCAAACAGAATTTTTACACAATACAGAGGATTAACCTCTTAGGTTCCACAGTGAGTATAACAACCATGCTTTACTGCATATACAGACTAATTTTACTGTTGTGGATTTAGTAACACTTTAAGGCAAAAAGAGACTCCATTTTTGACTGGTCTGCTGTCTTGACACTTTTCAAAGGATATACAAGGTGAATATATGATGATTCTTGCCTTTGTTGTGGAGCCACATATGCCTTGATGAGCTGTATGTAGTCTTAAGCGTTTCAGATCTGCAACCTTTTGGGATTACAGTTCTATTCCTTGACACAAGTAGGTCACTGACAACTAAGAGTGAATGACGCAGTGACAGACCTTCCTGTAAATTGAGATGCACTTGTTTTTTCCACATAGGCCACTCTTTCTCATGTAGCTCTATAATTGATGGCCGTGTTTCTTCTTTTGATATCTGTAACAGTTCAGGACTAGCAGCTTCTGTAGTGGAGTAACCATATTTTCATTTTGTTTTAGCATTATTTACAATCTTGTACATGTAGTGGTCGGTGTTATTCTGCAGATTGACAAAGTGTACTGTCAACTGTTAGATCAAGACCAACTTGTAGATTTGACAGCTAGATTTGGCAGCTGGCAATGATGAACACAATTTCACCCCTAAGCAGTTTAGTGTCTTTACATTCATCATAATTTGCTTTTCTGTAGACTGCATAGAATAAACAATGAATGAGTGGATCAATGATAATTCTCCATGAAAAGGTTTGTCTTTCATTTCAACATTACTTATAATCTTGTGCATTTAAAGTGTCACTAAACCCACCTCATAAAAAAAAAAAAAAAAAAATATACCAATAAATGATATATACATGCTGTTCATACTTAGTCACATTGGCATGCAATTTCTGTATTTTGAAAAAAACCTGGTTGATCCTGCTGTTCTCCACCTTCTGTTCATGCCCCCAATGCATTTGGAGATTTTGCAGTTGTGGTGGCAACTCTGCACATGCTCAGTTTTCAGTGGGTGTCTAGGCTGAGCCTAGACACCCACACATCACATCAGAGCAGCCCATGTGACTACAGAGTCACGTGTGGGTGTATACACAGTGGTAAAGGACAGCCCACTTTCTCCCACCTCTATGCCCACTAACCAGCTAAACACGCTGGGGGCAGGATATTACATCTTGATTAATGAAGACTTCACCTCCCTTTTATTCCAAGACACAGGCTGAAGGGGCGTGACACAGCTTGTGACTGGCAGAAATCTGCTCACACCGCGTTATTGCCAAAAAGTAATAAATATTTGTTTTCAAGTATATACTATATTTGTATGATATTTTAAAACAGTTTATTGATATTATTTATTTTTACTCTGTAGTCCAAAGGCTGATTTTTTTTTATATATATATTTTGAACATGTGACCAGCAACAGAGGACTAGACGCTCCTCCTGCTTATGTTTCCCTGCAGACAGGCTGGGAAAGATCTGGGTCATGTGACAGCTGTATATCAATTAGGAAAAAGGAATTTCAATTTTTTTTTATTAAAATAATTACAATACCATAATCTATATACAGAAATAGAAGGGACTATGTAAATTAAACGGTGTGTGTTTAGTATCACTTTAATGGTCTGTTAGATTCTGCAGGTTGACAAAGTCTATTGCCATATGTTACTGTATATCAGGACCAAGTTGCAATTTTTTTCAAGAAAGGCTGGCAACGATGAACAAAATTTCAGCTTTAGCATGAGGGTTTTAGTGTCTACATTCACGGATCTTTTGGTTTCAGCTCAGGCACAGGGGGTAAGGACACCTTTTTTATGGATACAGAATGTCACTATAACCGAATACAGTCTTACAAATCTTTCATAGTGGATGACTGCAATATACACTATATTACCAAAAGGATTGGGATGCCTGTCTTTACACACACATGAACTTTTATGGCATCCCAGTCTTAGTCTGTAGGGTTCAATATTGAGTTGGACCACCCTTTGCCGCTATAACAGCTTCAACTCTTCTGGGAAGGCTGTCCACAATGTTTAGGAGTGTATCTATGGGAATGTTTGACCATTCTTCCAGAAGTGCATTTGTGAGGTCAGGCATTGATGTGGACGAGAAGGCCTGGTTCACAGGGGTTGATTTACTAAAGGGAAAAAGACTGTGCACTTTGCAAAGTGCAGTTGCCCTCTTCAAGAGCAGTTGCTCCAGAGCTTGTTAAATGAGCAGAAGCTCTGCCGACTTCTATCATCCAATCATGTGCAAGCAAAAATGCTGTTTTTTTAATTTTCCTTGCACAGGATTGGGTACTCTTTGCATAGTGAAGCCTTACCTCATTTATTAAGCTCTGGAGCAATTGCACTTGCAGAGGGCAAATGCACTCTGCAAAGTGCACACTTTTTTTGCCTTTAGTAAATAAACCCCACAGTCTCCACTCTAATTCATCCCAAAGGTGTGCTATTGGGTTGAGGAAAAAAACTTGCTTTGTGCACTGGTGCGCAGTCATGTTAGAACAGGAAGGGGCCATCCCCAAACTGTTCCCACAAAGTTGGGAGCATGAAATTGTCCAAAATGTCTTGGTATACTGACATCTTAAGAGTTCCTTTAACAGGAACTAAAGGGCCAAGCCCAACCCCTAAAAAACAACTCCACATCATAATTCGCCCTCCACCAAATGATTTGGACCAGTGCACAAAGCAAGGTCCATAAAGAAATGGATGCGCAAGTTTGGGGTAGAAGAACTTGACTGGCCTGCACAGAGTCCTGACCTCAGCTCGATAGAACACCTTTGGGATGCATTAGAGTGGAGACGACGGAGTTCCGATGGAATTCCACTCAAGCTGTCTTGCATACACACGGTCACATCAAATTCTGTCCGTCCAGAACGCGGTGACGTACAACACATACGATGGGACTAGAAAACGGAGGTTCAATAGCCAGTAGCCAATAGCTTCCATCTCGTACTTGCTTCAGAGCATGCGTCGTTTTTGGTGAGTCAGAACAGCATACAGATGAGCAGTTTTCCCGATAGTAATTTGTTCCGTCGGAAAAATATAGAACATGTTCTCTATCCAAGTCTGTTTGAATTTGACAGAAAAAGTTCGATGGTGCATACACACGGTCGGAATATACAATGAAAAGCTCCCATCGGACTCTTTCTGTCAGAAATTCTGCTCGTGTGTACGCGGCTTAAGACTTTTAGTAATATAGTGTAGCTCCAAGCCTTTCTTGACTACAAGTACAATAAAATAGGTTATTTTCAGATCCTCTGGATACTTACAAACACAAGCGTTACAGCCTGATATATATCATGTTTTCCCCATCACCTCCAGTTTTTAATAAAGTTTTCAAAGAATATCACATCAATATTACTGTCTCTGCATGTCCTTTCTAGTAAAGTGTCTGGCTGCTCATTTATCACTACGCTGATGCCATGTTACACACCCTTGTTCCACCAACTTCTGGATTGCCTGGAAAATACTTTAGTGTTTGAAGGTATTTCTTAATTAAAGCTTTATATTGGACAAGAATAACAGCATAAATCATGGAGACCACAGGGGCATCAAAGCAGTGCTGTAACTATACATCATGTGACCTGGCACTGACTAAAAAGAATTTGTCTTAGGGTCCTTTCACACTGGGGCGGGGGCGTTGTCGGCGGTAAAGCGGCGCTATTGTAAGCGGCGCTTTACCGTCGGTATGCTGCCGCTAGCAGGGGGGTTTTACCCCCCTGCTAGCGGCCGAGAAAGGGTTAAAACCACCGCAAAGCGCCTCTGCAGAGGCGCTTTGCCGGCGGTATAGCCACGCCGTCCTATTGATTTCAATGGGCAGGAGTGGTAAAGGAGCGGTATATACTCCGCTCCTTCACCGCTCCGAAGATGCTGCTGGCAGGACTTTTTTTACCATCCTGCCAGCGCATCGCTCCAGTGTGAAAGCCCTCGGGGCTGTCACACTGGAATGAAAGCAGCGGCACTTTCGGGTCAGTTTCGGGTCAATAGCGCCTGCAAACCGCCCCAGTGTGAAAGGACCCTAAAAGTGGTTGTTATCCCAACACTTCATATTCCTGATATGTGCCTCCTGTACCACGTATTTGTATGAGAAAGTATCCTGTTCTCTTTGTATGCTTCCTTTATGTGAAATCCCTTGTGTTCCTGCCAATCCCTCTGCTTTCCTATTAAAAACTGACCACACTAAGCAGGAGAGCAGTGACCGGCCCCGAGCCCCCCCACCCCCCCAGTTTTACTGACCTGACCCCTCTAACTTGTCCCACGGGAACGCGCTGTCTCTCTGCCCCGGGTTCTCAGCTGTTGACTGGATAGATTGATAGCAGTGCAGTCATTGGCTCCCGTTGCTGTCAATCAAATCCAATGATGCGAACACCAGGGGGCGGGGCCGAGTCCTGCATTCAGCATCTATGGATGCCGAATGCTGGACTTGGGAGGGCGCCCGCAAGGTAACCCCCCCAGGGGAGCGCTTCTCCCAGGGGGGTTATCTGATGTGGGGAGGAGCCGAGAGAGCTGCAGACGGACCCCAGAAGAGCAGGTGCGGGGTCACTCTCTGCAAAACGAGCTGCACAGTGGAGGTAAGTATTATATATATTTTTTTTTTTTTTACAAAACCGAACCTTTAGTGTCACTTTAAAAGGACTTTACTGTTTCTTTTTGTGAAATTCAAATATGACTTATTCCACAGTGCCTGAAACTACAGAGGCTAATGAGGACTTAAACTGAAAGTAAAGGTTAATTTTATTTTTGGCTTAAAATAAAAAGGACGTTATACTTACCTGCTCTGTGAAATTATTTTGCACAGAGTGGTCACTTACCTCCTCTATGCATCCATAGACACACAAATTCTCGACTCGGCCAGGCCCCCTGCTCCCTCCTCATAGGATCTGACTGACCGCAACAGGAGCTGTAGGCTCCTACAGACAACATACCTGCATGATCTGATCACCACTGATTTGATTAAATATTAGTGTGCAGCCGGCGCTCCAGGCCCCTCCTCTTCATCGGGTACCCCATGGAAAGCCGATTTCCGCACAGACAGAGGGACTCTGCCCTGCCCCTGTCACAGCTTTTGATTGACAACAGCAAGAGCCAATGGCTCCTGCTGCTATCAATCTGTCCAATGAGGAGGACGACAGAAAAAAAAAAAAAAAAAAAAAAAAAATGGGAGAACTATGTCAAAGGCCCAACAACAGGGCTATCTCCAGTGTTTAAAAACAGACTTTCCTAAAATGACAGACGCTGCCGTCTAAAGAGAAATACAGGGGCTGCCTTTGCTGATCTGCTTCTGAAAATAGTAGCTACCTGACTGTTGTTATGATCCAAGGATTTCATTATTTTCTTGAGGCTGCATTCACATCTGAGCGTTCTCAGCTCGTAAAACGCCTGAAAAAACGCCCAACAAACAAAATCCCATTCATTTCAATGACACCTGTTCACATCTGAGCGTTCTGTCACCTGAAGCAAAACACCTGGAGCTCAAAAAAGTACATGGGCATGAAGATAAATCTCCCCAATGGTACACAGATGGCAAAAATAAAAGCTTTACAAGGGTTATACCCTTCTGTACTCTAGGCAAAACTTTTTTTCCATTTTGGCTATAGTTCTACTGTAATGTCCAGTTTGCGTTTCTCGGGTCTGTGGTATTCATTTTTATTTCAGGTACTTACAGTACCTCACAAAAGTGAGTACACCCCTCACATATTTATAAATATTTTACATTTATATATTTATAGTACACCCCTAAGAAAAAAAATGTAAAAATTGGGCCCAAAGTGTCAATATTTTGTGTGGCCACCATTATTTTCCAGCACTGCCTTAACCCTCTTGGGCATGGAGTTCACCAGAGCTTCACAGGTTGCCACTGGAGTCCTCTTCCACTCCTCCATGATGACATCACAGAGCTGGTGGATGTTAGAGACCTTGCTCTCCTCCACCTTCCGTTTTAGGATGTCACACAGATGCTCAATAGGGTTTAGGTCTGGAGACATGCTTGACCAGTCCCTCACCTTTAACCCCAGCTACTTTAGCAAGGCAGTGGTCATCTTGGAGGTGTGTTTGGGGTCGTTATGTTGAAATACTACCCTGCGGCCCAGTCTCCGAAGGAAGGGGATCATGCTCTGATTCAGTATGTCACAGTACATTCATGGTTCCCTCAATGAACTGTAGCTCCCCAGTTCCGGCAGCACTCATGCAGCCCCAGACCATGACACTCCCACCACCATGTTTGGCTGTAGACAAAACACACTTGTCTTTGTACTTCTCACCTGGTTGCCGCCACACACGCTTGACACCATCTGAACCAAATAAGTTTATCTTGGTCTCATCAGACCACAGGATATGGTTCCAGTAATCCATGTCCTTAGTCTGCTCGTCTTTAGCAAACTGCTTGCGGGCTTTCTTGTGCATCATCTTTAGAAGAGGTTTCCTTCTGGGACGACAGCCATGCAGACCAATTTGATGCGGTGTGTGGCATATAGTCTGAGCACTGACAAGCTGACCCCCCACCCCTTTAACCTCTGCAGCAATGCTGGCAGCACTCATACGTCTATTTCCCAAAGAGAACCCCTGGATATGATGCTGAGCACAACTTCTTTGGTTGACCATGGCGAGACCTGTTCTGAGTGGAACCTGTCCTGATAAACCGCTGTATGGTCTTGGCCACTGTGCTGCAGCTCAGTTTCAGGGTCTTGGCAATCTTCTTATAGCCTAGGCCATCTTTATGTAGAGCAACAATTCTTTTTTTTCAGATCCTCAGAATGTTCTTTGCCATGAGGTGCCATGTTAAACTTCCAGTGACCAGTATTAGAGAGTGAGAGCCATAACACCAGATTTAACACACCTGCTCCCCATTCGCACCTGAGACCTTGTAACACTAACCAATCATATGGCACCGGGGAGGGAAAATGGCTAATTGGACCCAATTTGAACGTTTTCACTTAGGGGTGTACTCACTTTTGTTGCCAGCGGTTTAGACATTAATGGCTGTGTGTTGAGTTATTTTGAGGGGAAAGAAAATTTACACTGTTATACAAGCTGTACACTCACTACTTTACGTTGTAGCAAAGTGTCATTTCTTTAGTGTTGTCACATGAAATGATATAATAAAATATTTACAAAAATGTAAGGGGGTGTACTTACTTTTATGAGATACTATATATAGCACTGTTAATTTATGCAGCGCTTAACATATATACTGTAAATTAACAACCTAATATAACTGAACATTATACAAATCGATCTTTTACACAAGTGTTTTCCAAGAACACATACATACTGTATATGGATTAAGTACAGAATGATGTATAATGCAGCCGTTTTCGAAAGTTACATAATAGGTAAGGTTGGAAAATGGCACAGGCCCATCCAGTCAAATGTGTGTATTTGTCAGCCCAGGTTTTTGATGCTAAGAGTATACACACAGTAGAGTTGCACGATTAATCGTCAAGAATCGTTATTGCGATTTTTCCTGTTGCGATCTTGACAAAGGGTTCCCCGAATTTTCTCTCTGCTCTCAACCATCAAAAGTCAAACTCTGGGCAGTCTGCCAAGTTTTAAAACATTCTATCAGTGGAATGTTAAGTCTAAACATTGTATCAATTTGTCTTTTACATCAAAGGAATAGACTTCTGTATGTAAATTAGGAACGTTTAACCACTTAAAAACTAAACCTTTTTCTGACAGTTGTTGTTTTCAAGTTAAAATCATTTTTTTTTTTTGCTAGACATTAGAACCCCCAAACATTATATATATATTTAGTAGAGACCCTAGAGAATAAAAATGGTGGTTGTTGCAATATTTTATGTCACACTGTATTTGCGCAGCAGTCTTTCAAATGCAATTTTTTGGGAAAAAATTACTTTAATTAAAAAAAAAAACAAAAAAAAACAACAAAAAAAAAAAACTAACCAGTAAAGTTAGCCCAAATTTTTTTTGTATAATGTGAAAGATTTTACGCTGCGAGAATTGTGATCTTTATTCTAAGCAAAAAAATTGTGATTCTCATTTTGGACAGAATCGTGCAGCTCTAATGCCGCGTACACACGAGCGGACTTTACGGCGGACTTTGCCCGGCGGACTTTTCGACGTACTTTCCGACGGACTTTGTGAACGAATGGACTTGCCTACACACAATCCACCAAAGTTCGTCGAATTCGTACGTGATGACGTACGACCGGACTAAAACAAGGAAGTTCATAGCCAGTAGCCAATAGCTGCCCTAGCGTGGCTTTTTGTCCGTCGAACTAGCATACAGACGGCGGACTTTTCGACCGGACTCGATTTCAACGGATAAATTTTAAACAAGTTTCAAATCTAAGTCCGTCCAACTTTTGAGAAAACAAAGTCCGCTGGAGCCCACACACATCGAATTGTCCGACGAAATCCAGTCCGCCGGGCAAAGTCCGCTGTAAAGTCCGCTCGTGTGTACGCGGCATTACACACAGTATCTCACAAAAGTAAGTACACCCCTCACATTTTTGTAAATATTATATCTTTTCATGTGACGACACTGAAGAAATGACACTTTGCTACAATGTAAAGTAGTGAGTGTACAGCTTGTATAACAGTGTAAATTTGTTGCCCTCTCAAAATAACTCAACTATCTAGCAGAGCATTTTTATAGTTGGGGCTTCTACCATTTGACCAATAAAATTATCCTGAACTAGTTCAGCAACTTACAAGTCTTGAGTGTGTAAGTTGGATAACTTTAATCAGTGAAATCATGGCTTCTATGATGAAAACTAGAACGGTATGATGGGCCAAAAGGAACAAAAAAACAAAAAAAAACCCACAACTAAAATACTATGAAAATCCACTTGTTGAAAACAGAAAAATGAGAACGATCTCACTAGTGTTAAACAGGAAGTAAAATGTTATTTATCAGACAAATATAACACTGATGCAATCAAAAGTGAATATGTCCTGTTCTAAAGATATTTTTGTTCTGTATTCACAACATGTATTTACTTACCACGACAACCTTCTCTTTACTAGATCCATTAACAGCGATATCATTATTCAACGTTATACGCAAATCTTCATTTATCTACTGTGCACCTGCACTTGTTCAGCAGGTTCTTTTATCCATGACTGCACAATGTGTTTCAAAAATTTTCTAAGACTAAGCAATGCATGTCACATCACTAACGTAGGCGCAGTACCAGGCAACTTATAAAAGCAATGGGACTAATTTTTTCTAGTCACCATAGAAACTGTAATAAAGTCAAAAAGTTCCCTCGGTTTACTTTAATCTGTGTAAATTCTGCAGAATAAACACACACAACTCCATAGAGGGGGTAGTAGGAATGTACTTCTTAAAATTAGTTGGTTACCATCCTCTCTCCACCTCCAGCAGCCCCAATAACAGGCAAATTTCCAAGCAAGGTTGAAGCCGATTGGCTGCTGTAAGAAATGTTTTTATACTAGTATATATTTTTTTACACCAGAATCTGTGTGTTAGAGGCTACAAGAAAAATGCTTCAGCATCACTAGCAGGAGGGTTCCATGATCACTACAATGCAGACAAAGAGAATGGGGTGGACTGGTCCAGTATAGCAATGCCTGGAAGACGAATTAACTACTAGAGCACGTCGGCTATGTTATCTGTATGTAGCTCAAAGTTTAGTATACATTTTGATCGCATGTGGGCAAAGCAGAAACTGGAGTTTCTGCCAGTGTTTCTGCAAATGCGCTAAATTGCGCAACGTGTTTGTGGTGCAATTATTTCTTAACAGCACCCCAAACGCGGGTAGCAGTCACACAACTTGTGAGTTTTACCAGCAAAAAAATAACAAAAATGTGCTTGGCTCAGTGCCTAAAATTTGGTAAATAATCTTTAGTGCCTTTTTGGAGCAGAGGAAGAACAATTTGAATAGTGCCACTTCAAAAACACCCTATAAAAATGTGTAAAAAAACATCCCAACACAATGTAGGAACATTGCTCAGATTATGACTAGAGTTTGGATGCTACTATGTTGCTTCTATACCTGTTTCAAGTTTCGTTTTTTTAATAAATCTAATACAGTTTCTTAATTTAATCTAAGATGGCTTTTCTATACTACGCGGTATTTCACTGGATTATTTTTGCCCTGCATTAGCATACCTAGTCTTATGACTTAGGAAATGACCTATTTTTTCCTTTACTGTAGTTAATAAATACAGCTTGGTCAAGGACAAGCCTGTCCACTTCCAGATTGGATAATCAAAGAGCAGCAGTACAAAGACAAGGTCACCAAATTGCTTCCCCTTCTGTAAGCATTTTCACAGCATTACGACTGACAGTACTATGCAAAGTATTGGAGCCTTGACTGGCCGTAGGTGCTAACCCGTCCTGTGCTATCAAAATGCAGCGAAGCTGATTACAAAAATTTAGTATAAAGGTTTACTGACTTAATATTTAATGCTTTTTAAGGAATGCATAATTGGCCAAAACTGTGTTTTTATTTTTATTGATATCTCCCAGAAGCTCAGCAGTAGTCTTTTATACCATAGGACAAACAATAGAAAAAAAAAAAGAAAAGAATTAGAAGCCTACTTTCAAACACTTTAACGTACAGCAAGCTTATAATACAGTATATCTTGTATTGGTAGCCGTGGAGTACAATATAGGAGCGTTTTCAAGATATAATATTAAAATGTGATTAAATGCCTGAAAGTCTCCATCAGATCGCATTATCAGAACTTCTGCTATCTCTTTCCGAGGGCAAAAAATACCACAGAAACTCCGCATGTTAGACCTCCCACAAAAACAGGAAGTAGATTATCTCTGGGGAACTAATATGTCTAGACCTTCCTTCAGCTGCAAATATTTGGTAACTTAAAGGGAAACTATCACTTTGACAACATATATGTTACCAAACTGGAACTATCACTTCCTTGTGGGTTTTACATTTATATAACCTTTTACCACCAGCTCAACGGCAAGAATCACAGACTGACATATTACATAAGCACCAACATCTTAGGGACGCCATTGACTTGGCTTCACGTTTTAAAAGAAAGGGTCACTAGACTCTAAAAAAAAATCACTGCTGTCTGGATTATGTTTTTGAAGGCTCTTATTTATCCAGGTCATAGTAAAGCTAGTAGGGGTTAGTCGCTTTCAACTGGACACATTCTGCAACACTGAAGATGTTTTGTAGCTTATCTAGGCCAGTTTTTCAGTTCCAATGATGGTCAAGTAAACACCCCACCATTTATATCCACAAGGGTAGCACTGACCACATGACAACCACCACAGAAATGTAGATGTTATTGTCCAAGAACAGGATGAGCGTTGTGAACCATTTTTACGCCTCTCATCCCGTTCTAAGACAATATCTGTCTTTCCATTGTAACAGATCAAGGTGCCGGTGAGAGAATGCCGGGAGAATGTTGAGGACACTTAACAGAACTAAAAGTAGCTGCTTGGATATGCTAACAAATGACTTTAACATTACAAATAAGTCCAGTTAATTGAGACTAACTACTAGATACATCTGGATCAGCTTTGCATAACCTTTTTAACACAAAGGAACCCTTGAAATAACTTCCTGGTCACAGGGAACCCCTGGTCCTATGTCTCTGACACCCATTAGAAGGGAAGCCATGGCTTGGAGAAACATTCAGCAACATTTAGCAAGTCCAGCTGATTGTGACTAACGACTACTAGATATGTCTAGATCAGCCTTTCTCAACCTTTTTACCATGAAGAATTTCTCGGAATAACTTTTCGTTTACAAGGAACCCCTGCTAATAATAACTTTATCCTCAACTGTACATTAGCATGATGCGCCCCCCCCCCCCCCCCCTTTACAGATAGCTTTAAAAAAAAAAAAATCACAATTGTCAGTTTTTAATGTTCTGTTTTTAAATCAGAGAAACAGAACCCCTAAGCAACCTCTGGAGGAACCCTAGCTCAGAAAGGCTGATCTGGATTCTAGTATTTTCAAAAACGCACATTACTTCTACTTACTTCCAAAGAAAGGTCAGCCGATGCATTCCCTCACTTTCCTTCCAAGATGCCTATCTGTATCGCACAAAGTGGCTGTCAAGCTTCACCCCTGGATTTTTACACAGGAAAAAATGGACAATTCACTACTAGAACTAGATTAGAGTTTTGATGCCCTGTAAATAATAAAATTATGTGTTTTCAGACTTTACTAGCTACAAAGGTTTGGCAATGGCTGCAACAAGCCTCTAATGGGAAAGTATAATATTTCTTCAGGGTGCACATTGAGTTCTTTTTGAAATGCTTACCTTAAAATACTTTTCTACGACTTTCACATTTGTCATGCTTGCTTCTCTAATTTTATTTTATTAATCCAAAAATGTGTAGATTAGCTACTGGCATAACTGCAATCAGCTAAGATAAAATATCAGCCACACAGAGAGAACATTGTTTTCAATGGGTCAATTGACTCCTACACTTGCACTGCAAGAAGGAAGAATAAAGCAAAAGTATTGTATAACACAACAAAACAGGAAACAAATCTTGCATATATAATGATCAGATATAGCTGTTCCTCTGTACAATTCCAATTATACTTACAGTGGGGGAAATAATTATTTGATCCCCTGAAGATTTTGCCCACTTACAAAGAAATGAAGGGTCTATCATTTTTATCATAGGTGTATTTTAAATGATAAAGACAGAATATCAACTAAAAATCCAGAAACAACACATAAAACAAATGCTATAAATTAAGTTGCAGTTCAGTGAGTAAAATAAGTATTTGACCCTTGTTGGCAAGCACAGAAGTAAGACGTTACTTTGTAGTTGGTGACCAGGTTTGCACACATCTCAGGAGGGATTTTGGTCCACTCTTTACAGATCTTCTCTAAATCCTTAAGGTTTCTTGGCTGTCTCTTGGCAACTCGAAGTTTCAGCTCCCTCCATATATTTTCTATAAGTCTGGAGACTGACTAGGCTTAAGCCATTTATTTCAGGACTATGCCAGTCCCTCTATTAGAGGCTGGCATAGCACACTATGTACTTTCTTTTAAAAAAAAAACAAGCAGTCTAAATACCGAATTTCAGCTGTCTTCAGGCCGGTCACATGACTTACAGCTTCGATGGATGTCTTCTGCGGGAGGAGCCATGATCTCCCTCTGACGTCAGCCGGGGAGATCACGTGGCCGCTCGTCTCCTCCACAGAAGCTCTGTCTCATAGCGGTAGAGCTGCCACAAGTCACATGACCAGCCTGAAGACAGCTGAAATTCGGTATTTAGACTTGTGATGCTGAAAGACCCAACCATGACCCATCTTCAGTGTTCTGGCTGAAGGAAGAAGGTTCTTATCCAAGATTTTACAATACATGGACCCATTCATTGGTCCCTCAATGCGGCAAAGTCGGTCTGTAACTTTAGCAGAGAAACAGCCCCAAAGTATAATGTTTCGACCTCGTGCTTGACTGTAGGGGTGGTGTTCTTAGGGACATAGTCAGCATTTTTCTTCCTCCAAACATGGCGAGTTGAGTTAAAGTGAAGTTCCACCCACTTTTACAACTCTTCAGCATCCCTCACTAAACTGTGCACTGTAAACAAATTGGATATTTTTTAATTTTTTTTCTCAGCACCTACTGTATATCTTCTGTATTCATTTTTCACTTCCTCCTCCCTGGCCGCGGCCCATCACATCATTTCCTGTTTGCAATGCCTTCTGGGAAGGGGCGGAAACTTCCTCTGACACTGCCATTGCTATGGAAACCTGACCTGAAACTTATTACACTGCTTGTGCTGCACTGAGCATGTGCGAGATCCAGGAAGAAATACAGTCTGGCTTCAGATGCCCACACTTAAGATGGCCACGGCCTGCTGTAAGTTTATAAAATAACAAACTACTGCTGTAAACTAACAAAACAGACCTTAGTTTACAGACTAACTTTACTAGAATACATTAAGCTTGTGTATTATAGGGGTATTTTTATTTAAAAAGTATAGTTTCTGCCGGAACACCACTTTAATGCCAAAGAGCTCAATTTTGGTTTCATCTGACCACAGCATTTTCTCCCAATCCTTCTCTGAATCATTTAAAGGTTCACTGGCGTGACTACATGTGCCTTCTTGAGGAGGGGGACTCGCTTGGAGGAAGAAAAATGCTGATTATGACCCTAAGAACCCCATCCCTACAGTAAAACACAAAAGGTGGAAACATTGTGCATTGGGACCGTTTCTCTGCTAAAGGTACAGACCAACTTTGCCGCATTGAGGGGCCAATTGACAGGCCATGTATTGTAAAATCTTGGATAAGAACCTTCTTCCCTCAGTCAGAACACTGAAAATGGGTCTTGGATGGGTCTTTCAGCAGGACAATGACCCAAAACATACCGCCAAGGCAACAAAGAAGTGGCTCAAGAAGAAGCACATTAAAGCAGTCATTTTTTCAACTTTCCATCTATTAAATCTTCTGCCCTTGTTGTTTTAACTTTGGATAGTAAAACATTTTTTTCTGCCAGTAAATACCTTATACAGCCCACTTCCTGTTTCTTGTCTGGTAAAAAGCCTAATCTTATCACATCATGTACAGCTCTCTCTCACTCTCCTGAGAGTTTGCCAGGAAGGAAGGGGGTGAGGGGCTGCAGAGCTGGAGGTGTGCCTCTGTGTGTCTATGTAAATCCAGGAAGTGAACAGGCAGCAGCTTCAGCTGCCCACAGTAGGCACCCAGACTTAGTGAAGAAGAAGCACTGCAGCATATTTGGCAAGTACAGAATCACAGTATATATAAAATAATATGCAAAGTGGTTGGAAGAAAGCCTCAGAATGGCAAAGATGTTTTTATTACAAATTATGTGAGCAGACTGCAGTTCCTCTTTAAGGTCATGAAGTGTCTAAGCCAGTTTCCAGATCTTAAAGCGGGATTCCAGCCAGGAAATCTTTTTTTTAAAAAAGTCAGCAGCTACAAACACTGTAGCTGCTGACTGTAAATAAGTACACTTACCTGTCCTGGGTGCCCGCAATGTTGGCCGCCCGAGGCCGACCTGTCCCTCGGCTCTCAGGTCCCGGCACCACCATCCTAGCTAAGGGAAACAGGCAGTGGAGCCTTGCGGCTTCACTGCCAGTTTCCTACTGCACACGTGCGAGCGGCGCGGCGCTCTGTGAATGGCCCCGTGGTTTTCTGGTAACACACACAGGTCCCAGAAGGCAACGGGGCCGCTCACCGAGGAGCAGGTCACGCCGCGGGATAGGAAGAGGCAGATTAGGAAGACTGCCTAGCAACAAGGGTTCAGGTAAGTTTAAAATGTTTTTTTTTTTTTTTCAAATTTTTTTTTTTCTTATTTATTTTACGATTTTTCCTGTTTTTTTTTATTTTAGAGTGGCCCTCCACTTTAATCCTATAGAAAATTTATAGGAGGGAACGGAAACTTCCAGTGACAGGCAAGAAACAGTAAGGATTTAGGGAAGATCTGTAAAGAAGAGTGGAGCAAAATCCCTCCTGAGATGTGTGCAAACCTGGTCACCAACTACAAGAAATGTCTTACCTATGTGCTTGCCAACAATGGTTTCTCCACCAAGTACTAAGCTTGGGGATCAAATACTTATTTTACTCACTGAACTGCAACTCAATTTATAAGATTTGTATCGTGTTTTTTTCTGGATTTTTGGTTGATTTTCTATCTCTATCATTTAAAATACATCTATGATAAAAAATATGGATCCTTCATTTCTTTGTAAGTGAGCAAACTTACAAAATCTTTTTTTTCTCCACTGTAGAAACAATGTTTAATAGGTTTTGTTTCTTTGTAAATAAAGTGCAACTTTAGTCAGAAAATGAAGTCCTGCTAGATCACTTCAGGCTGGCCCCTTTTGCAGGTACATCTATGTAAAACATTCAAAATAAGTGCCTACGCTGTTTAAAATCCAGTACACGGTCTCACATACTCAGTTGCCCTCTATATTTAGGCACTGTGCCGAATTTCTAGAGGCCGATCTACTGACAGCCTAAAGAGTGACTAAAAATGAATAAATGTCCATACTAATATATATTTGAAAACAAATCTTTATTATTTTGTGGAAATAACATGGTGTGGGCGGATTTCTGCCAGTCACAGGCTGTGTCATGCCCCTCCAGTCTGTCTTATGGTGCCCATAGTCTAGATGAAAAACCGTTTGAAAATCTGTTATTTGAACAGTTTGTTCATTTTACATCCAGTTAATGGGCACAAATTGAAAATCAGTTGTTACGTGTTTGAGCCAAAAAAAATCTAAAAAACAGGTTGGAAACTTCTGTCAAACGGACGATAAATTGAATGTTTCTCGCTCATTCAAAATTGAACTGTTGGTACGGTGCATACAAACGCGAAACAGGATTTATTTATGTTCATTGAATCATTTATCATTCAAAATGTAATCATTACATCATTTGCTTTCACGATCGTGTGTTCGTTTTTCGAAAACACGTTCGAAAGATTTTTCAACTGGTGTATAGAATAAGAGGGAGGTGAAGCCACCATTAATCTACATGTAGCATCCCAACCCCATTATGTTTAGCTGGTTAGTGGACATGGAGGAGAACGAGGGAGAGAGTGGGCTGCCATTTACTATTGTGTATACACCCACATGGATGACTCTATAGTCACATGGTATGAAATGCTCAGCATAGAAACTCACTGAAAACTGA
>JBBGZY010001471.1:0-170000 GCA_037952925.1 Lithobates clamitans
ATGCCAGGACGTTTTCTACTTCTAATGGCCACATTCCTGGCCCCCTAAAATCTGAAGGACAGCAAACTGTCCCTTTGTTTAGAAAGTTTGGAGACCCCCGTGGTGTATTTCTTCCAGATCTCTGCAGTAATCCAGTGTGAAACTTCACCCCTGTGCAGGAGCAGAGTGATGTTCCTGCTAGTTTTACAAGGTAATATTTGGGTTAGCAAAAGTATTTGGTGCAGCTAAAAGTAAATTTGTTGTGCTCAATGAAAAACGTCCATGTATGAATACAAGTTAATAGTGCTCAATGAAATACGTTCAAATATGTGTGACAATTTTTCTGCTAAAAAGCAAGTAAAACGAAAAAAAAGAAAAAAAGGCTGTTTCCACATGCTTCAGTGCTCTACCAACAACAATGCTCCCACCACCGTGTGCAATGCTCGCTCACCTCACTGCAAGACCCTGCAGGGGATCAAACACTTTTGCACACAGTGCACCTCTCCAATGGGGAATGCTCCATAGTGGTCCCGGGTAGCTCCTTACGGTCCCTCTAGATCAGGGGTCTCAAACTGGTGGCCCTCCAGCTGTTGCAAAACTACAAGTCCCATGAGGCGTTGCAAGGCTGCCAGTTACAATCATATCTTCCACAGGCAGAGTAATGATGGGACTTGTAGTCCGCAACAGCTGGAGGGTTGCCAGTTTGAGACCCCTGCTCTAGATAGATAAATCTCCACAGCAAATGGAATGACCTCCCAATGAGCTGGTTCAACTTAGGCTCCTCAGTGTTTGCCGGTAGTTCCACAGCTCCTCTGCTGCCACTTCCAGCAATGTCTTCTCTCTACTTTCTCCTGACTCACCTCTCATCCGGAACTTCCTGTCTGTCACAGGGACCATAAGGAGCTACCCGGAACCACTGTGGAGCATTCCCCTTAGGAGAGGTGCACTGTGTGCAAAAGTGTGTTTGACCCCCTGCCGGGTCTTGCAGTGAGGGGAGCGAGCATTGCACGCGGTGGTGGGAGCACTGTTGTTGGTAGAGCAGTGAAGGCACGTGGAAACAGCCTTTTGTCTTGTATTTCATTTAACTTGCTTTATAGCAGGAGAATTGTCACACATATTTGGACGTTTTTCATTGAGCACTATTCATCTGTATTCATATATGGACGTTTTTCATTGATTTTTCCTATGTTGATTTTTATATTTATTAATTTGAGCTTACTATATAAGCAGTGCTGTCATATTCACTTTATTACCTTCTTTTTCTTGTGGGAACACTTAGGTGACAGCAGCAGCATTCATTCACAGTAGTTTCTTTTTAGTGTTAGGTTTATTGAATAGCAGCGCGCAACTACCTTTCTATTTAATAAAGTAAATTTATTTCCTTGTTGGTATTGACGATATATATTTTCTGCCCAGATTTCAGCTTAGATTTTTTGCAGCACGTTTACTGTTGATAACACTGGTCTCACCAATTTTCTAATTCAGAATGTGCACAGAACAAATACCCCCCTGCAGTGGATCACAAGTACGTCTTCATATACTCAAAGATGTATATTAAATGACGCTTTACACCACTAGGAATAGGCCTACAACATTTTCCATACACTTGGTTGAATTCTAAGCAGTGCGAACAACAGTCGGGGGGGGGGGGATCGGATGGACGACATCAGATGAAGCCATCCAGCCCAAGGGTCATCACTGCAAGAGTAGTGATTGCTTTTACAGTTTCTGAAGTCATATACAACATGTAGGAGCCAGCATATGGCACCAGATCAAAGATGCCAAGCCACAGTGGGGGATACATTCATGGACTGAATGTGAAGCACAGTATCCTGAGTAAGAAAAACTAAACTGCATGTTAGCTTTTCAGCTTCAATATTCCTATTACATGACCAGGATTGTTTTAATAAGTAATTGGAGGAATCTGGTGCTAGGTCGCTTTAAAATGGTAATACCATATATACTCGCGTACAAGCCAAGTTTTTCAGCACATTTTACTCGAGTCAAGCACTTTCTGCAGCAGAGAATGACATTTTACTGAACAGACTTTGGGGCCTCGTATCCCCGGGCCACTTGGGTTCCTAGCACCAAGTGGCCCCTAGATATGGGGCCCCAAAGTCGGTTCGGAAAATGTCATTCTCTGCTGCAGAAAAGTGCTTGACATTTTCTGAGCCGACTTTGGGGCCCCGTATCTCGGAGCCACTTGGAGCTAGGAACTTGGATATGTTGTAGTGCTCGTTCCACTGGGTTTGCACACCAAATGCGGGGTTCTTAGCACCAAGTGGCCGAGATACGGGGCCCCAAATTCTGTTAACTGTGTCCATCTGTAGCAATGTCATTTTGGGACCCTTTGGGTCTAGAGACCCCAAATTTTGGCTGCAGCTAGGGGGCATCTAGGAACTAGGGATTAAAACAACTAATCGATTAATTTCATAATCGATTAGTTGTTGATTAATCGATTACTATTTTCATAATCGATTAATCAGCCAGTAACATAATGGGGTTAAACAAAAAAAAACTAAAATGAGCCCTTTATAGCACAAAAAGAGCAAATAATCATTACTGTAAATATTACTTTCACAGTTCTACAGTAAAAAAAATGAACCCCTTACAGTAGTGATTATCTAAAAGGGCTAATTTTATTTTTTTTTAACCCCATTATGTTACTAAACGTCTTAGCCCTGGTTCACATCTATATGTTTTTGGTGCTTTTTGCAGAAACGCACTATAGTTCATTTAGGCTCAGTTCACACTAGGGGCGGCACGACTTGCAGGTCGCCTCACCGAGGCAACCTGCACACGACTGCCACGGTGACTTGCAAAACAACTTCTGTATAGAAGTCTATGCAAGTCACCTCAAGTCGCCCCAAAAGAAGTACAGGAACCTTTTTCTAATTAGAAAGGTTCCATTGTACAGAACGGGAGGCAACTTGTCAGGCGACTAGGTCGCCTGACAAGTCGTCCCAGTGTGAACCGGCTCTTACATGGTTTCCTATGGGACCCGTTCACCTATGCTTTTTTCAGCCGCTGCATATTTGGAAAGGATCAGGGACTTTTTTTTTTAATGCAAAATGGTGCTTTTTTTGGTTCAATATACTTCAATGGAGAAGCTGCTAAAAAGCATGTAATGCGTTTTTGTAGGAATTTGTGTTTTTTAATCTGCCCAACAACAAATTTGTCCCCAAAAAAATGCAAAAACGCAAATCGCGTGTGCAAAAATCAAAAATGCAAAGCAAAAAGCACTGCAGAAACAGATCAAAAGCAAACTGCATAGCTGTGTACCGAGCCTTATGCTGGCCACATGGATCAATTTTCAGACGAAAAATCTTTGTACATTCGCTGAATGAAAGAATGTTTGAATTTTTAACATTCTGTTTTTAAAATGAATGTAATTTCTGAACAAAAACCACATACACTGTCTGAAAATTTCTTTTACCAAGAAGTTTTCTATTATCTCTAAATTTTCCCATCACCGTGGTTGAAAATGAACGTCGATTTGACCCCACTAATGATTAGAAAATCGAACAAACGTTCTTAAAACTACATTTTTTTTTTTTGAAGGAAGACATTTTTTTTTTTTTAAATTGATCTGAGTCTGATAATATTTACCAGATTCACCCTTTAATAGTATACATCCTCTAATAGTATATACAGTATATCTCCTCTAATAGTATGAACAGTATATCTCCTCTAATAGTATATACAGTATATGTATATCTCCTCTAATAGTATATCTCTTCTAATTGTATATACAGTATATCTCCCCTGCCTTATTCTCAGAGTAGATTAGAGCTTTTTCTCCCTAACCATAAAGTTGGTAATTTATTTACCACTGCATTGAGATATTTAAGAATAAATTAATAAATTTCCTTTTTTTTTTTAAACTTTACATATTAAACTAAATTATACACCACATTTTTTTTTTTTTTTAAGGTTAATAACCGAATAATTGATTAATCGAAACAATAAAATCGGCCAACTAATCGATTATGAAAATAATCGTTAGTTGAAGCCCTACTAAGAACCCTTAACTACTGAGTTGGAAGTTCGGGGGACCTATGGCTGCAAATGGGCACAGTGAGGCTGCAAATGGGCATTGTTGACCCTCTTTTCCACTTACAGTAGCTGCGCATTTCTCACCCTAGGCTTATACTCGAGTCAATAAGTTTTCCCAGTTTTTTGTGGTAAAATTAGGTGCCCCGGCTTATATTCGGGTCGGCTTATACTTGCACAAAATGAGTAATCTAAAAAAGAAGATCCAACATTTTATATCCATTTCCCATATGATAAAGAAAAGATACAAAGCAAGTTTCAGCTTTATTAATGTATGCACAGTTTTTTGAAAAGTCAACATTTCACAAACATCCAGGAAATGGGTCAGCCCTTCTCAAGTACCCACTTGCAATGTACACATGTATTGCAGCAACTTTTCTTAAACAATCTTTTATCTTTTAAATAATGAGATATACGCACACAGATTTTAAAAAGGCACCAATCCCTTGGTATCGTAGGTTGCACATCGCAGGATGAGAACCAGAGACAAAGCTAGAAAAAGTAAACAATTCTTCATCCAACAATACAGAAAATCATATTGGCAGATGCTCCCTCCAGCATTTGTACAGGGCCAACATGTACTGAAGAAGGGCCACAAAACAAATGCTCATACTAATAGGTGGGATTACTTTCAAGCATCACTGGGTACAAACACCGGGGTCAGAAGATACTCCGAGATCTTGGTAAGTATACTGCTAGTTTAAAATGTTAACATGTTTGTGCAAGAAATGTTCTAAAGCCAACCAAAGGCAGAACGCTTCTCTTTTCAAGTTTCTTTAAATACAATTAGAAGATTGTGTCTGCTTTCTTGAAATTACTTACAGCTTTAAAAATGATAAAAACCTAAATGGATGTATTTATTTAATTATTAAAATGTTGCATGGTATTTACTTAAGGACCGGGCTTTTTCTGGCACCTCGTTTACATGTAACAATCAGTTTTGTTTTTTTGCTGGAAAATTACTTAGAACCCCCCAAACATTATATATATATTTTTTTATTTTTTAGAGTAGGGGCCCTAGAGAAAAAAAAAAAAAATGGGGGTTTGCAATATTTTTTATGTTATACGGTATTTGCGCAGCATTTTTTTTTTTTTTTTTAAAACACATTTTTTTGGAAAACATCTTTTTATTTTAAATGCAAAAAAAAAAAATAAAACAATTTGTAAAATATAAACGAGGATGTTAAGCCGAGTAAAATGGATACCAAATGTCACGCTTTACAATTGCGCAGGCCTGTGCAGCGGTGAAAAAAAAGGTACATTTTACCATCCATAGGCGACACTTTTAAAGCCTTTAAAAGGTTACCACTTTAGATTTACAGAGGAGGTCTGGTGCAAGAATTACTGTAGACAATCTGACATTCGCCATGATACCTCACGTGATGGGACGATCGCTTTTGTTTGCATGCGTGCGTAACACATGCGTTCACCTTTGCTTGCAAGCGGGGGGGGGGGGTGCATGCACTTACATTTTTAATAAAAAGGCTTTTTTATTTTTTTTATACTGTTCCTTTACATTTCCTTTTAATTTTTTTTTTAAATCACTTTTATTGCGGTTACAGAATGTAAACATCCTTGTGACAACAATAGGTATGTGACAGCTCAATAAGACCCGCAAACCCTCCTCTGCAATTAAAAGCATTCAAAAACACCAAGATCAATGTTTTTGAATGCTTTTGATTTTTTGAAAATGGCGCCATAGACATCTGGTAAGTAATGTTATGTGGCTGCTTCTGACCATAGCGGAGACCTGATCCTGGCTTTCTTTGGATGTCCAACCAGCCGGCGAACACGCGCCACCTGGTAGCTCGGTCTCCCAGTGAGATGGGAGAGCCTGAGCAAGCTGCAGGAGTGGGGATGTCCCCTGCCGTTGCTTGTAATAGCAATCAAGCAGCTAGCTAGACACTCTGGTTGCCATTACAAGAGAGCTGACTGCTTGCTCTAAAACAGTACTGGGATGATGCCTGCATCTGCAAATGATCCCGGTACAACCACTTGAAGATTGATGACATACCAGGTACACGACTGGTCAGCAAGTGGCTAAAATTAAAGTAAACCTGTCACCTATCAAAGTCATGCCTACAAGCAGACACCTTAGAGCAGGGATGGACAATTCATTTTCCCAAGGGACCACATGGAGATATTGGGAAACTTAAAGTGTAAAAGATTTTTTTTTTTTTAAACAAACATGTCATACTTACCTCCTCTGTGCAGTTGGTTTTGCACAGAGTGGCCCCACTCCTCTTCTCGAGTGCTCCATGGAGAGTCGCTCTCCCTCAGGGCACTCGTGCGGGCGCGCTCCCGAGTCCTGCTGCTGCGACTATTGACACAGACAGCAGGACTCAGCCCCGCCCCCCGCGTCATTGGATTTGATTGACAGCAGTGAGAGCCAATGGCTGCGCTGCTATCAATCTATCCAATCGGGACCCGAGACACCAGCTGGAGCTGGTGTGCTCGTCCCCGTCGCTGGAAAAACCGGGTTCAGGTAAGTAAAACGGGGGCTCTGGGGGGCAGCTGCAGCACAGAAGGCTTTTCACCTTAATGCATAGAATGCCGGGAAGGTCTGTTAGTACACAAAACAGGCAGAAAACAAACACCTGGCATAAAGAATAATACAAATACAGTAACTGCTCGTGAAAATCAGTCTTTCAGATGGGCTGTCGGGGGTGGTAAAAAAAAAAAAAAAAAAAGAAGGTGGCTGAGCATTGGTTTTACCACCCCCCACCTGCAGACCCCGACGACCACCGGGCAAGGGTTGTCAGGAAGAGGCCCTTGTCCCCATCAACATGAGGGCAAGGCACTTCGGGGTGGGGGGCATGCTCGGATAAGGGTCTGGTATGGATTTTTTTTGGGGGGGGGGGGGGCACGCCATTTTTTTTTACACTTTGGAGTGGGTGGGGGTCCTCTGAACCCATACTAGACCTAAGGGCGATTTTCTTTTTAGCCGGCAATTCTTTTTTTTTTTTTTTTTTTTACATGGCACAATGCAGGCACAAAAATGCATTGATGTGAACATGTTCCATAGGAACCCACATTAATAAATTTCCCTGCATTGCTGCAAAATGCATCAAAAAACACATTAAGGCCCCATGCACACAGGAGGTTTTTTTTTCTGGAGCATAGAAATGTGCTAGAGCACATTTAGATGCGATTAGTGTTTTTTTTTTGGTAAACGCTGAAACACTTCTCCTGCATGCACTGGCTCAGCATACATATTTTCTGCCTCCAAACAGTTCTGGAGAGTTGGGGTATAAAAAAAAAAAAGAAGTTTATAAGACCCTGTGCCACCTAAACATTAGATCACTTTGATTGCTTTTACCTTTCTCCAGGATAAAAAGGTACTTGTACAAGGTACTGCTGTTTGAACATCAGTATCCCTGGCAGAAATTGTTTTGCTTTTATTTTGTGAACACACAAAAAAAAAAAAAAAAAAAAAAAAAATGATTGCGATTTGATTTCCATTAATTTAAACACTGTACAAGCACAATATACTAACCAGCAATGCAAATGGCAAATGTCTATTTTTTTTCTATTACAGATCTACACACAGCACAGATTTACGTGCCTGTGCATAGAGGCACATTGACAACGACGGTCTGCATTGCATCAGTAAAGAATAAAAAAATATGCTGCATTTTTTAGGCATCAGTGTGCAAGAGGCCTAATACTAAAACATATTTTACCACATACTTTAAAGAGAAGCCACATATATCTAACTATTTTTTCCTGCAAACTCATTCGGTACCTGGCCTGAAACTACAGTATCTTACAAAAGTGAGTACTCCCCTCACATTTTTGTAAATATTTTATTTTTTCATGAGACAACACTGAAGAAATGACACTTTGCTACAATGTAAAGTAGTGAGTGTACAGCTTGTATAACAGTGGAAATTTACTGTCCTTTCAAAATAACTCAACACAGCCATTTTTGTCTAAACCACTGGCAACAAAAGAGAGTACACCCTTAAGTGAAAATGTCCAAATTGGGCACAATTAGCCATTTTCCCTCCTTGATGTCATGTGACTTGTTAGTGTTACAAGGTCTCAGGAGTAAATGGAGAGCAGGCATGTTAAATTTGGTGTTATCGCTCTCACTCTCTCATACTGGTCACTGGAAGTGCAACATGGCACCTCATGGCAAAGAACTCTGAGGATCTAGAAAAAAATAAAAATAAATTGTTGCTCTACATAAAGATGGCCTAGGATACAAGAAGATTGGCAAGACCCTGAAATTGAGCTACAGCACGGTGGCCAAGACCATACAGCGGTTTAACAGGAAAGGTTCCACTCAGAACAGGCCTCGTCGTGGTCCACCAAAGGGGTTAAGTGCAGGTGCTCAGCGTCATATCCAGAGGTTGTCTATGGGAAAAAGGAGGCATGCCAGCATTGCTGAAGAGGTTGAGGGGGGGGGGGGGGGCGGCATATCTCCAGATCTAAACCCTATTGAGCATCTGTGGGGAATCCTCAAACAGAAGGTGGAGGAGCGCAAGGTCTCTAACATCCACCACCTCAGTGTTGTCGTCATGGAGGAGTGGAAGAGGACTCCAGTGGCAACCTGTGAAGCTCTGGTGAACTCCATGCCCAAGAGGGTTAAGGCAGTACTGGAAAATAATGGTGGCCACACAAAATATTGACACTTTGGGCCCAATTTGGACATTTTAACTTAGGGGTGTACTCAATTTTGTTGCCAGCGGTTTAGATATTAATGGCCGTGTGTTGAGTTATTTTGAGGGGACAGCAAATGTACACTGTTATACAAGCTGTACACTCACTACTTTACATTGTAGCAAAGTGTTGTTTCTTCAGTGTTGTCACATGAAAAGATATAATAAAATATTTACAAGAATGTGAGGGGTGTACTCACTTTTGTAAGATACTGTAGTTCGTGGATTCAGAGAATGGCAGCTTCCATCTATGGAAAAAAAAAAAAGCAGACGTTACCTTTAGTGAAAACCCCATGACAAACAAACAATCAGTAGATCCACTTATACAAGCAATATATGTACAAATTTACATGTCCGTGATTCCTGAAGTGTGCAGTTCTTGACTTTTCTCATAAAGCCAAGACTGGCCCCGCCTGTCAAGTTTCCATGTTTATTTGTTTTAAAATGTGATGAGTGGCCTCAGACAATAGGAAGTTGGGGGGAGGGGGGCGCTCAACTCTTACAAAATATGCATATCGTTTCCGTTGCCTATATCCTTGGATCTACGGGTTTTCTTCATTGCACAAAGCCCCTCACTATTTTTTAAGTTACTAGTTTGAAAAGCTTTTTTTTTTAATGTTCTGATTGTGCGGTTATCGTAGCTAAAGTTGTTACAGATGTAAAACCGTTTTCTACTGCAATGCAAGATATCGCTACAATGGCTGTCAACTGTTACTGTAATCTCTCTCCAAACTGCTATTTTCAATACAAACTTATCTGTCTTCCTGGAAATAGATAAAACAAACTCTTATATATTTAGTTATCATCCGAACAAAATATTTCCGTCTTTAACAACAAATTCACATTTAATAATTAAAAAAAAAAAAAAGAAGAAGAACGAACAAGAAGTTTTAGGAGAAAATCCTGCTAGCAAAGTAATCCAAAAAGAAAAAAGGAAAATCCTTCCCTCAGTACCCAGGTCTGTCCAGATAGGGCCAAGCTGTACAATCCGTCTGTCTGATTCCATCAGTCAAACCATAGGGAAGATTTTCACAATGGTAAGCACTAGATATCAAATGTGAAACTCATCAATGATGCCCAAAAACCAAGTCAAAAGAAATCCATAAAGTGCTTAAAAGTGCCAATAGAGACAAAACAGAATATAGATTTATATTATAAAGAAGTGACGCTCCAGACTTCATACAATAATGTTTTCTTCCGTCATCCCCATCCCATCACCTTCCACACTGGGACTCACCAGATTATAAAACCCAGAAAGTGGGTTTAGCAAGGCTTGGTTTAGGACCGGGCTTGCACCACCTCCTCCTATGAGATCTCCAATGAGTTTAATGAAGAACCACAATAAACGATCATGGTGCAACCTTTTCTATTAAAATCCCATAAAAAAACCATGCAAGGAAAAACCTATAGCCGTTACACTTACATGTTATGGTGCATGGCACCCAGTAGAATCCAGCAGTGTAATCACTCAGCCAGGCGTTGCTGCAGTGACTTCCACAGCCAGCACCGATTGCTGAAGTCACTTCAGCGGCACCCAGGGTGAGCGGGCGACCTCCTAGATTTTCTAAGCAGCATGGTAGCCACACAGAAACTAGCGGTGCCTACTACAGTGATTTCCAGCTTCCACAGAGATCAGCCAGGTATGTAACATGCATGACACTGTACCAAACTGGACCAACTTAAAGTGATATCAATCAGGCACTGTTTAAAGTGGATGTCCACCCAAAAAAAAAAAAAAAAAAATATGGAACTTCCGCTTATCCTTGGACAGGCAAGTGTCCTAATATTTAGGCTTCATGTACACGGGACATTTTTACAACCTCTCCTTAACGATTTAACTTGACAGATAGTAACCCATGTTTAAAACATCCGTTTAGCTGCGTTTACGTTTAGAAGAGTTTATTTATTTTTTTAATTGGCCAAAAACGAAAAAACGCCTATAAACGAAACGCGTCTAAAACACGGGTTACCGCATTTAGATGCATCGGAAACTTCAGCATCATATTTTTGCCTTAAAAAAAAGAAAAAAAAAAAAAAAAAGGCCTTTAAAACGCAACTGCCTAAAAACAACAGTAAACGAGCCTGTGTACACGTACACACAAGATAACATTGAATGAGTTCACGGGCAGTTGAAAAAAAGTGGCCAGTGTCTGAACGTCCGTTTAGCAGCAGCAGTGTACATGGGGCCTTACAGTCAGCAGCTACAATATTTGTAGATAAATAATAATAAAAACGGTTTTAAAGGGGGAGGGGGGGCGTCTCCCCCTTCTGTTTGAAACAATCAGTGCACATTAGTTATGGTCATGTGCACGGCTCTATGCACACTTCAAGTCCACTGCCCTGATTTCAGGAGTGAGTGAGCAGGGTGGATATAAATCAATGGATTAAAAAAAAAAAATTTTTTTTATTTAATGCGATTTTTTTTATTTTTGATCAAATTTTAATAAAGGGTTTTTGAAGAAAAAAAAAAAAAATCTATTTAAGATACATTAATAATTTAGTTTATTCAGCATGAAATGGAGCTTAGGTATGTAGCATGAGGCTGTATATTCTGCACTATTTACATTTTTGGTAAACGTTCAATGAATTTCAAGCTCTGCAAGCTGAGATAACATGGACTTGCATTGATGAATTCACACAAATGTCACAGTAACCATGAGATAAACCAAAGTTCAGGAATATTCCTTTATCCCATTATTTTTCAAATCTATGTACACTACAAACTGTATGATTGAATCTGTTCTGATATTGCTGTTTTACTAACCTGACAGCTTATTATTCTAAATAGGAAACCTTAATTTTGTTTGCAAATATTAAATATTCTAACTACCAGCAAGAATAAACCCTTACATTTAAAGGAGCACCTGTTATTTCAGATCCATCATGAATCGCGGCATACGGAGACACCGCTGTTTGTTTGATATCCCTTACGCTTTATGTTCTTCACAACATTGTAAGTGAGATTCCTTTTATTTCAATAAATCCCTTTTGTCATACGGTGTTACGCTATGGGAGTATTCTGTTTTATGTTTCCGGAAACGACCGACTGTTAAAGCTGTTGTTCCTGTGTTGCATCCTCGGTTTTGGGAGACCCTAATCCCTATGCTGGGTGAGACTGCCGTAATAGCAGTCATCGCCGTCCGGTAAGCGGAATCTATATACTCACTTCATGGTGGATCATCTATTGGCGTTTTTTTTTTTCACATCTCTCTCGGATGGGTGCTTTGTTGTATCTACCTATGGAATGAACATTCCTGCATGGACTTCTGTTTTTGTGCTTTTTTCAGCTTTCTTTCTTTTTTCACATGCATTTGCAATATATGCTGTTTGTTTATTTCTTGACTTTTTTATTTTTGTATTTTTGCTTATTACAAATTCATGTTAAGTCACATTGTAGGATCCTATCCTAAGATCCTATACACTTCATATATTTAGCGCTGCACTTTTCATTGTTTTATTACATGTTTTGGAGTTAGATACTGGACTTTTTTGAGTGCTGGCAGCTTTTGATCTTTTTTTGTCTTTTACTTTCATTATTTTGTTTTTGGTTTCCGAGCGCAGCTTTTACCCTTCTTGGGTTTCTTATACATCCCAATAATGTGAATGGGACTATCGGTGAGTCAACAGCAGGTCAGAGAAGGAGCTGCTGTGGGACAGAGATGACAGTTGCTCTTTAAAAAATACCTAAAACCCCCAAACATATATTTTCTGAAAGCAGACACCCTAGAGAATAAAACAGTGGTAGTTCCAATTTTCTATGTCACACGATATTACTGCAAAGGTCTAGGAAGCACACGTGTGTCCGCCCTCCTCTACACAACAGCGCCTGCTATGTTGGTCCTGGGCCCACAGATGGGCAAACAGAGCCTGGGATACAGAGTTCAGAGAAAAAAAAGAGAAGAAGAAGTGTTAGTCCGTGGAGTAAGATCTCATGTAAACTGCTGCTGGTAAACGGACATTTATGAGCAGTTGGGCATTTTTTTCAACTGCTCCTGAACTCTTCTCTGTTATCTTATCAGTCCATGTACACAGGGTCGTTTACAGTCGTTTCTAGGCAGTTGAGGCTTTTTTTTTAGGAACGCAAAAATAAATAAATAAAATAATATGGGTTCAGAAGCGGAGTTTAGAGGCATTTCAAACGCCAAACGCAGCTAAATGTGGTAACTTCCTTACGATTTACAGGCGTTTTTCATTTTTGGCTTTTTTGGAAAAAAAAAAAAAAATAAATAAAATTTAAAAGTTTTTTATTTTCTAAAAACGCAAACGCGGCATGTAAACATGGCAAGAATGGCATTTTAAACATGGGTTTTATCTTTCAAATTAAATTGTTCAGGAGAGGTTGTAATAACGTCCCGTGTACATGAAGCCTAAAGCTATCTAATTTACACAAATACAAGAATATATAAAATTCAACAAGAAAAGCCAAAACAAAAAGTGGGGGGAAAAAAAAACATCCCGATTTGGAGTTTGCGGTGATGGTTTATTCATAAACATAAATGGGAAACACTGTGACAGCTCATTACAAGCTACAGAATATCATTCATACGGCTCAGTCACAGGGCTCCATCATTACAAAGACAGTGCCAGCAGATTGCCTGGGTCACCGAGGGACGGATGAGCAACTTCACTCCCAAGCCCAAGTCCCAGTCCATGCCCACCAGTGCTTCATCTCTGACCTGCATAGAGCTGCCCTATTTACATTCACCACTTGAAATCTGCACACAGAGAAACATGAAAGATACTAAACACATTCTCAGCGTCACTCCAGAAAACCAGCAAGATTAATTCTGACACACTCCACAGACGCCCGCAAGGGTAATTTTAACAATACACAATGCAGCCATTTCTTTTATTATCCAGTCTCACAAATAACTGTCTCCTATAGAGCAATCAGTAGTAGCTATTGGCGCTAAAAAAACGACGGCATCAGAAATATTCCCAGAATTTAGAGTAACTGATAGTACTTTCGTGTACCAAGAAGCTGAGCCGTCTAATAAGGCAGACTAGCAAAGTCTTTTATCATACAAATAAGCATCTCTAGTCTGTCATCTAGAAATTCTTAACACTCCACAACAAATGCCATGACGTTACATTGTGCCCTACATACTATTTTTATATGCAAGTATTCCCAAGAGGCAAAAAAAAAAAAAAAAAAAAAAAAAAAAAAAAAACACTCACTGAAAATTGAACACTATTAGCAGATACCTCATCGGATCTAAAGGTTGTCTCATACACGGTAAGATTTTTCACTGTATGACCGACATTCTGACATGAAACATTCACAGTGCATAGATCATTCCTCTTACTATGAAGAAAAGGGAACACCAGTCAATGATTGCCCTTAGATGAAACTGCAAGCATCTATCTTCCATCTATTAGTTCAACATTCTGTGATTTGAGGGGTGGGAGAGAAAATCGAGCGCCATAGTCAACAGTTTTCAAAAAAAAAAAAAAAAAAAAAAAAAAAAAAGTATAAATGTGGTGATATCCAATCCCGTAAGACAGCATAGCTGCACACCCCTCTCCCCATCCTTAAACACCCCTGATTTTTATTTTTTTTTCTCTCTCATGAACAGTATGAATGTTGTACTAGTTCACGGTCTGGTCTCATTGTTTACTCTAGCGCAGTGTTTCTCAATTCCAATCCTCAAGGCGCACCAACAGGTCATGTTTTCAGGATTTCCATTATTTTGCACAGGTGTTTTGATCAGTTTCATTGCCTTAGTAATTACCACAGCCGTTGCATCTGAGGGAAATCCTGAAAACATGACCTGTTGGTGCGCCTCGAGGACTGGAGTTGAGAAACACTGGTCTAGCCATCTGACCCTTTGATTCTTAGGGTATCATTTATGGTATTCGGGCCAGTTCACACCACATGCAGTCCAGTGTGCAATTTTTTGCTGCAACAAAAAAAACGCATGGAAAGTAGGTTTCATGATTTCCAATGGCATAGCTCACACCAGTGTGGTCAGTCGCAGAGCTTGCCAGTAGAACATAGTGCATTTTTCAAAAAATGAACTGTACTGGAACACAGTAAAAAACACATAAAAAAATGCACCGGACCCCAGTACAGCAAAAGAAAAGAAAAGAAAAAAAAAAAAAAAATTGCAAACACATTTAAAAAAAATAAATAAATAAAAAAGGGAGGCACCAGAACGCACCAAAAACACGTACAAACTTTTTTTTAGGGTGAACCAGCCCTTATATACCTTTAATAGGTGATAACTGATTGCTTTTTAGGCATCCTACGCTCATAGAATCAGTCCTATACCATTATGACCGTTTCTTCATGTCCTCCTTTCCAAGTGGAATTTATACCTGTAATTGTTCTGCCTTCTGATATTTGTTCGTTTCCATGAGCCTCATATTGTACTTCTGTATCCAAATTCTTGTATGTACGCTCGCAAGTTGTATGCGTTTTTGTTACATGTTCTTTAATACTCTAACAAAAGATTAAACATAAAAGCTCCAAAATAAAAAGTAATAAATGTACCCATGTTAATAAAAGATGTACAGGTTCCAATTATGATGTGGCTATGGATGAGTGCTAGACCAATTATAATGTGCCTCACACTATCCTTTTCCCTGAGTCTATGGGACAGATTCATGAAACCTTATACATTTAAATCTTCTCATGCTCACTTGGCTCCCATGACTTGAAATCCTGACTTCAACCCGGGTCTCAATCCTCAAGTGTTCACTTGGTGGACAAACAAGGGTTTAATACGTACTGCTGACCTGTGCGATCATAAGGGTAACTTATTGAAACAAACCCTACTTGAGAAATACCAACTTCCTTACTTGGAAATGTAGCACTACTCCCAGTTAGTGCATTATTTGATGACCCTGCCACTGTACACACAGGAAGATTTCCTGTTTACACAGCGGCCTCTGTAATAGGAAGTCCCGTTTCCTGCGCTGCTATTGGACGACTGTTCTGTCCATCATAGGAGGCGGGACTTTGTATTAAAGAGGCAGCCAAGAAGAGAGAAGTTTTTCCTGTAATCTTTTAGCACTCCTTCCGCCCCCTCCCTGTCCCTTCTGAGGCTGCATGGGCATCAATGGTGCTGCACTCCTGGCAATGGTGGGTGCTGCAGATGGGCACTGACCCTTATTTTGCTTCACAGTTCTTTATTTAAAATTTAAGTTTTTTCCTGAACTTTCCCTCTTAAAAAGTGAAGGTGCGTGTTATACACCAATAAATACGGTATATATCCAAATAACACGCTCATCTCTTTATTCACACACAGCCACAAAGGCAAGAGAATTCTTGTTGGGTAGTGTATTAGTGCTTGAACGAACACACTTATGCCGCGTACACACGAGCGGACTTTTCGGCAACAAAAGTCCGACGGCCGTTCCGGTGGACTTTTGAACGAACGGACTTGCCTACACACAATCACACCAAAGTCCGACGGATTCGTACGTGATGACATATGACCGGACTAAAATAAGGAAGTTGATAGCCAGTAGCTGCCCTAATGTCGGTTTTCGTCTGTCGGACTAGCATACAGACGAGCAGATTTTTCGACCGGACTCGAGTTCTTTGGCAAGATATGAAGCATGTTTCAAATCTAAAGTCCGTCAGATTTTCGACTGGAAAAGTCAGCTGAAGGTCCGATGAAGCCCACACACAATGGGATGGTCCGTCGGACCAGTCCGGTCGAAAAGTCCGCTGCATAAGACCGAATTTTAATGGTTCAAAGAATGTCAGGCAAAATGGTCAGCCCTCACACATGTTCACTTCATCAAATCTGGCCCTCTTTGAAAAAAAGAGTTTGGACACCCTTGCCCTACAGAGTACAAATGATCTAACTACCCCCTACTCAATGGAATATCACGTCATAATCGGTTACAGCAAACTGTTTTTTCCCTTTTGGGATAAAAGGTTTTACATGAATAAATAAAAATAAAAAGGTTTATCCCATCCCTGTAAACTGATACATCCGGAAGAGAACTTGTTCTTTTGAAAATCCACAGACTTACTAGATGGATCACCAGAAAAAAACCAGAAAAACGTAAGCCCAAAAAAAGAAAACAAATGCGGCCCTCATATCCAAGAATTGGTATTCTGCAATATAATAAAACGTTTGCCTTTGGGTTGAATACTGCTTTAAAATACCTGCATTGATGCTTGCAGAGCAACACTTCACGTACAATGATGCCCCTGACAGCAGCAAGTCCCTCTGCCCTGGTGGGTTGATGGGAATTGTAGTCTTTCCATTCACAGATTTGTGATGCATCAGTATAGAAGGAGCCATGTAAAAAAAAAAAAAAAAAAAAAAAAAAAAAAAAAAAAAGGGATGCTGTAAGGAGAAGCATCCCACCACTTGGGAAATGGGTTGCTTGCATCCTAGAAATTCATGTTGCACCTTAGATGTGGGTTTTACATGAAACATGGTCCTACTAAATGTGAAGCATACTTTTAAAACTTCTATTACAACTGAAATAGCATCTACAAGCGTGATGACTAAGATATGGATTCTGCAAGTCTGCCCATGGCGATTCAGTCTACCAGTACATTGTAACAGCAGAACACAAACATGGAGAGAAAATCCCAACTCTGCATGAACAGTTCACACTTTTAATAGACGTGGCTCCTCTCCATCCTGCCCCCCCTCTACTACACATATATATCATTTGGATGGGGGGGGGGTTACTTTTTTTTTTTTTTTTTTTGCAGATTAGGTTTTGTCCTCCATCATTTACCCAGGCTAGGCAAATTACATCAGTGCCCCTGGTGCCTCCTGGGATAGGTGTTAAAGGGTCCATCTCAGCAGTCGCCAGCCAGTGGAGACCAGTGAAAATTTTGATGGCCCCCATTGGTTTTGCAGCAAACCAACATTGTGGTGAATGTATACCACCCAATGTTTCCAAAGGTGCTCTCAATGTGCGCTGACAATCAATACTGTCAGCGCACACTCAAGCCTCTGCTGTAGTTCCAGAACCTGAACTCAGAGGGAAGTGGAGAAGGAAGGGACTTCCAATGGCAGCGCTGCTCACAGACTGTAGGAGGGAGCACAGAGCTCGGGGACATGGCTGAATGAGGTGGTGAAATCCAATGAGGAGTTTGTGTAAGGCAGCAGTGTGATGCGGAGTTTGGAGGGGGCAGAGATCTGGAGCATTGTGTATATAAGGCAGCAGTGTCATTAAGGGGTAGGTGGCAGAGAGCCAGGGCATTGTGTGTATAAGGCATGTAAAATTCATGTTAGTGGGCCATGGGATTCAAAATATTGAGTTTAGTGGTCCGTGAGGTCCAAAAGGTTGGCGACCAGTTTTGCTGGACAGCTTGGTCTGTAAGAGCGAAACTAAAGTTTAAAATAAAATTAAATTAAAAAAAGTTAACAGGCAGGGTCTTAATTGCAGAACAGACAGGGGGAGATTTACTAAAACTGGAGCACATAGAAGCTGGTTACTATGCACAGCTGTACCAGAGTCTAACTTAAGCTTGTTCAATTAAGCTTTGGCAATAAGTCCACGTTCACATCGGGCCGTTTTGGCATGTGATTTGACGGCTGAACTTGCACAATTCCTAACCTGCATCAATGTGATCTTGGGCTAAAACCTAGAAGCCGATTGGTTACTATACACAGCAGCACCAGATTGTGTGCGTCAGTTTTAGTAAATCTCCCCTGCAATAAAATAAGTCTACCTGCCTGCTGGCAGTCTTCTTTAAAATGTACAATGAGCTGCACATTAACAGCTTAGTTTACATTGCAGCATATTGCCTGCGTGCCAGGATGACCGAACTTCTGCACACGCATGAGATGTGCTCTAACAAGCAGGGCCCTCTGACTCCTACTGTATTCAAATTGTATTGCACTGTACTATCTGCCCTTAGGTTGTAAAGCAAACTTTTGGCAATATACAAATCCTGTACAACAACAGTCATCCTGAACGGACAAATCAAGACAGCCATGTGTCAAACCATTAAAGCAGAGGTAGGTAAGAATTGTAGACTTTAGTTACACTTTTAGGAAAGTTGAAACACTTAGCCCTCGTTCACACTGAAGGCGGGTTTGAAATACATCTGTGCAGGTTCATGCACAGATGTCTAGTGAAAATCGCCCCCAAAGCCGCTAAAAGTAGTGCAGGAAATACTTTTGGAAATCGGTGCGGCGTTGCACAGATTGGGACAGTGCCATTGCCGGAGATAGGGTGCCATTTGGCATGGGAGTGGTCATGTCAAATTGTGCCAATGTGATCGGGGGGGCTGATGGTGGTTTCACATGGCAGCACAGTGTAGCCTCAGTTTCCCTTACACTTCTATCAGATTTTTCTGAAAGTGCAAAAATCCTGCATCTTTGGTGCACTTTCAGAAAATGCAACAAAAAATGCAGGATCTAACAGAAGTCTATGGGACACTATGGGTAACCTGCAAGAAAACTACGGGTAGACTGTGCTGCACCAGTGCTGTAGCCAAACCCTTGGGTGGCAGTGTGAAGCCCACCCTTACTGGCAGGATGACCGAGTAATAAAACTATGTTAAAAGGGGAAAAACAAAGACTGCTGTGTTAATGCAACTGACAGTCTGCATCCTATATGTATTATTTTTTTTTTTTGCATCTAGTACCACTTTATATTACTATTGCATTGGAGTGACTTACTTTAGTTTGTTTTTATCCTATGTAAATGCTCACTGTTTCGTTTTGGCAAAACAATCAATGTCTTTTAAAACTTGGGACCTCAAACAACAAATCTTTTTTTACACTGGTATAAGATTAAAAAATCTGGGTTCTCTAACCCCTAGTAAAGCGATTCTACAACCCCTGTTAAGTCCTAACCAACAGGCTTCCTACATGGAATCACATAATACTGGAATGTCCTAACAGATAAAATTGAAACAAGAAATAACAGACACAGCTGTAGCAGAAAAGGGAAACAAATTGGAAAAGGATACATCGTCTACAACCCAGCAATATGGACGTAATAATCATTGCCTGGAACTAAGATCTTCATCAACAGAAACGTTTTAATTGGTCCAGCCTGCAAATTAAATGCAATCCAAATGTGCAACAATACAAATGACAGAGGAATGCAGCGGTGACCTCGGACAACAGGGCAGTAAAGCTTTAAAAAGGTCAAATGCTTTTCATCTCTCTCAGAGAATCAAATATGTGTCAGGGTCAGATCAGTAACGGCTCCACGTTCATTTCATGTATCCCATACTGGTCCTGGTTCCATTAAAACATTTACGCTCAAACGAGTTCCTGTGCCCTTTTATCTTTCTGAACAAATTTTAATTTTGTAGGAAATCTGTTTTCAATTGTTAGACGATTACAAGGAACTTCATCAAACCCCACGTCATTCCCAATACCTATGTGCCCCAGCAGGGCCAGGGAATGTTATGGGGACACGTATCCACACTAAAAATAACCTGAAAGCACCCCAATAGTTACACTTTGTCTCCAAGTTGGGATAGCATCATTTTTAATTTTTTAAATGAGCCCCGAATATCCAAGAAGGGCCGTGAATGCAACCGATAAAACTGACAGCATTATAAACTATAGATGACATTTGTGAACACTTTCTATTTATTTATATTCGGGACATGATCTTGTTACTCAAACAACAAATATTGTCCCACTGCAGTTACTGTAACCTGTTTATGACCTTCAAGTGCAGTATGATCCCCTCCCCCAAAAAACAAACAGCATAGTATATGCAAAGTGCAGGGTTATACAACCACAACTTATAACAATGTAGCTCTTAACAAAAATAAACAGTATTCTTGTGTTGTAGAATAGCAAATTAAAAAAAAAAAGAAAAGCGAAAATGTGTGTGTAGAAATATTATTTTATATATATATATATATATATACACACACACTCTTCTGGTGTAGCCAAGCCGCAGAGCATAAAAAAAGTGTTATGATATAAGACAGAACAACCAATCAGAATCCAGCTTTCATTACACCATCCACAGGAGCTTCTGAAAACCTATCTGCTAGATCAACAAATGTTACCATCACTGCCTTTCACATGTTTTAATTGATCAAAGTAAATGTATAACAAGGTTGCATGTAAACAAAATGATATCCTTAGGAAAAATAAACATTAAAAAAAAAAAACACAAATAGCAACACACACACACCTCTCCCTTTACTTGATGAAATTGATCTGCCTGTATACCTGATATTTGTCAAAGTCTAAATTGCTTTGCTCGGCTGACACCACACAACACTGTTTAAATGAACCAATTCCCAATGCACAGTCACACTGAGCACTAGTAGCTGCAGGAAACTTTCATCCATACGGCTTATTAAATAGCAGCACAGCACATTGCTGGCTGACATGCAGGTATGATCACTGCAAGGTTCACATGTGTAATGTCACACACGGCTGTAAACAAAACCAAACTGAAATGCAATGAAGGCCAGAAAATCTAGTAAAAGATTGTACAGGATCCAACAACTGATGCAATACTGCAAACGAAAGAAAACATAAAGCTGCAAAACAATAGGGGATGAACTTCCCCCGCTATGTTCAGGGAATCCAAAACAGTAACCCAATACACACATGAATCACACACCCAGCTGCCAAGATTTTGGATTTTGTAATACATATATACTAAAGCACTGCTGAGAGGTCAATTTAAGAAGTAACCCCTTCAACATACTTTAATACTCCCCATTATTTATGATTTAATTACTCCCCTGTGTCTGCTGGCCACCAACCTTTACCTACATGCCTTTATCTCAAAGGCCTGCAAAGGCACCACTTGGCATCCACCCAGAACAGGTTGGCAGAGCTTCATTAGGAGAAAGGGAACTTCACAATGCATAGAAGAACTGTCATAAGGAACCAGCTAACACATGAGAAGATATGTGATCAACTCCTCAATATACCAAAAAATGGCTGAATCCTGTCCTGTGTCACTTTATGACATATGAAATCCCATTTCTAAAACCGTCATAGGCTTACTTATATTACACAGATTGACTTTTTTTTAAAATAAAATAACCACATCAAGCAAGGGGACCCACATGCATTTGTTACAAAATATCACAAGCATTCCTTTAGTCTGTGTATTGATAACATCATCAGAGAATTAAAAAGCTGCCAGTGTGTTTATGACAACATAGGCTTCATTGTCACATCACTTACATGAAAGACTGATATAAACGGTCTAAACACATTCCAAATCATTCTCAGGAAGGCGTTCTAACAAAGCAGATTGTATAAAACCCCAATGCACAAATGTCGCCCTTTCACCTATTACTGTGTGTAACTACTAATCACATCATCCCTCATCTACTGTCACTGTGTCTTCACACATCTTCATTTATACCATCTAATACAACCGCCTGATCTCAGCCTTCAAAACAAACCAACATTTTCATTCCAATCCCACTTAAAAATATTTCACTTCTAGATACAACTTCATAAAAGCTCTCTATCCTTCCGTTTTGAACCCCACAAGTTACACCATCTCACAACATACCGGCCATTTGTGTGATTACCCCAGGGACCCCACAACTTGAAAAATCTCCAATGTGCCATCCCCTATTTAATAAGCTGAAATCACTCTCAACCAACTCTATAGGATGCCAAAATACTCATGTGACCTCAGCCAGGCCTGTACCCCAATAGATTGTAAGCTCCACAAGCAAGGCCCTCCTATTCTTTCTGTAATGTAATGTCCCCTGTTATATTGTAAAGTGCTGCACATTGCTGCAATATAAACCCTTTGATAATAATAACAAACCTCTTGCCAGATTCCTATACACCAACATCCAGCTATAAATGATTGGCAAATGGCACAATGCTCCTTGTACCCCATTATCCAGCACCTCAATACCACCCAAACTTTGACCCTCTACCAAAATCCCTCCTATTCTCTAAGGTTCCATATTAGCTGATACCCCAACACCCCCCATATACTTCATTACCCTGTACACCAGGGGTAGGCAACCTGGGGCTCTCCATCTGTTGTGGAACTACATTTCCCATGAGGCATTGCAAGGCTGGCAGTTACAATTACTCCCTGAGGCATGATGGGACTTGTAGTTCTGCAACAGCTGGAGGGCCCCAGGTTGCCTACCCCTGCTGTACACTAACACCCCTATTCTTCAACAGTCAGCGCCCTAACATGCTCTATACTCAGTCAGTGCCCCAAGTGCCATTCTAATCCATCAGTCAGTGCCATACTCTATTAGTAAATGCCCCAATGCCCTCTCTATACACCAGTCAGTACCTTGAGGTCCCCTATTCTCCATTATCCACTGCCCATCTGCTACCAGTGTCAGAATCCTCCCTATACCTGAATTCCATCAATTAATGTCCCAGTACTCTCTATTAGTAACACTAATGCCTCCTATACTTCATACTTAACATACTCTCATGCCAAGTCTCTATTAGTAAATATCATCTCCCTGTATTGTAGCCAGTACTCTAGTAGAATATTGCATCCCCCCCATTCATTCCCCTAATAGTTCCCCTCACTAATCAATACCTTCATGTCTCCTGGCAGTGTGCGTAGCGCCCCCACCCCCCCTCCATTAATCTGTCATCTTACCCCCCCCCCCCCATCTCCTCCATTCATCTGCCATTAACCCCCCCCCCCCATCTCCTCCATGCCACTATACCCCCCTGATCTCCTCCATGCCCCTGCCACTATACCCCCCTGATCTCCTCCATGCCCCTGCCACTATACCCCCCTGATCTCCTCCATACCCCTGCCACTATACCCCCCTGATCTCCTCCATTCCCCTGCCACTATACCCCCCTGATCTCCTCCATTCCCCTGCCACTATACCCCCCTGATCTCCTCCATTCCCCTGCCACTATACCCCCCTGATCTCCTCCATTCCCCTGCCACTATACCCCCCGATCTCCTCCATTCCCCTGCCACTATACCCCCCTGATCTCCTCCATTCCCCTGCCACTATCCCCCCTTGATCTCCTCCATTCCCCTGCCACTATACCCCCCTGATCTCCATTCCCCTGCCACTATACCCCCTTGATCTCCTCCATTCCCCTGCCACTATACCCCCCTGATCACCATTCCCCTGCCACTATACCCCCCGATCTCCTCCATTCCCCTGCCACTATACCCCCCCGATCTCATCCATTCCCCTGCCACTATACCCCCTGATCTCCTCCATTCCCCTGCCACTATACCCCCCTGATCACCATTCCCCTGCCACTATACCCCCCGATCTCCTCCATTCCCCTGCCACTATACCCCCCCGATCTCATCCATTCCCCTGCCACTATACCCCCCCGATCTCCTCCATTCACCTGCCACTATACTCCCCGATCTCCTCCATTCACCTGCCACTATACTCCCCGATCCCCTCCATTCACCTGCCACTATACTCCCCGATCCCCTCCATTCACCTGCCACTATACCCCCCTGATCTCGTCCATTTCCCTGCCACTATACCCCCCGATCTCCTCCGTCCACCTACCACTATACCCCCCTGATCTCTTCCATTCCCCTGCCACTATACTTTCCGATCTCCTCCATTCACCTGCCACTATAATCCCCGATCTCCTCCATTCATCTCCCATTTTACCCCCTGATCTCCCATTATACCCCCCTGATCTCCTCTCCATTCACCTCCCACTATACCCCCCTGATCTCCTCCATTCCCCTGCCACTATACCCCCCTGATCTCCTTTATTCCCCTGCCACTATACTCCCCGATCTCCTCCATTCATCTCCCATTATACCCCCCGATCTCCTCCATTCATCTCCCATTATACCCCCCTGATCTCCTCCATTCATCTCCCATTATACCCCCCTGATCTCCTCCATTCATCTCCCATTATACCCCCCTGATCTCCTCCATTCATCTCCCATTATACCCCCCTGATCTCCTCCATTCATCTCCCATTATACCCCCCTGATCTCCTCCATTCATCTCCCATTATACCCCCCTGATCTTCTCCATTCATCTCCCATTATACCCCCCTGATCTCCTCCATTCATCTCCCATTATACCCCCCTGATCTCCTCCATTCATCTCCCATTATACCCCCCTGATCTCCTCCATTCATCTCCCATTATACCCCCCTGATCCCCTTCATTCATCTCCCATTATACCCCCCTGATCTCCTCCATTCATCTCCCATTACCCCCACCCCCACTGTTCTCCTCTAGACACCTCCCACATATCTCCCAGTCACCTTTCCCATTCCCCGTGTCACCCCCTATCTCCTGCATGCCTGTCTCCACACACCCCCTCCAGGCCCCGTCCTCGCTCCCCATACGTCCTCCCCCTCTCCTCGGTCAGCATGGCTCCTACCTGCTCCTCCGGAGCCTCCCCCGGTCGCAGGCGGCGATAGGTAACCCAAGACGGGGGAAAAGCAAATCCGCAGAAGCCAGGAAGTTGATAGTGAGATCCCCTCCCCCAGCCGGTAGTGTCTCCTTGTCTTCTCCGCCCCGGTGACCCTCTTCTTCCCGCCCCAAGTCTATCAGTGTCCGGGGACCGGTTTAGATCGTCTCCAGCCTCCGCCAACCCGGCACAGCTCACAGCGCGGCAACAATAACAGCCGGCCCCTCCTCCTCCCCTCTCCTCCAGACACCGCCCCCTGCCGGGACCGCCCCTTCACACAGCTCACCCAGGGACAGGCATGTGTGCGGGAGGTGTGTGCGCTCAGTGCTCCTCACACAGTGTGGGGAGAGGATTCCATTCACCTCTCACTGTGCGGGGATAGAGGATACAACTCACCTCACTGTGCGGGGATAGAGGACAACTCACCTCACTGTGCGGGGAGAGGGGATACCATTCACCTCTCACTGTGCGGGGCTAGAGGATACAACTCACCTCACTGTGCGGGGATAGAGGACAACTCACCTCACTGTGCGGGGAGAGGGGATACCATTCACCTCTCACTGTGCGGGGCTAGAGGATACAACTCACCTCACTGTGCGGGGATAGAGGATACAACTCACCTCTCACTGTGCGGGGATAGAGGATACAACTCACCTCTCACTGTGCGGGGATAGAGGATACAACTCACCTCTCACTGTGCGGGGATAGAGGATACAACTCACCTCACTGTGCGGGGATAGAGGATACAACTCACCTCTCACTGTGCGGGGATAGAGGATACAACTCACCTCTCACTGTGCGGGGATAGAGGATACAACTCACCTCACTGTGCGGGGAGAGGGGATACCATTCACCTCTCACTGTGCGGGGATAGAGGATACAACTCACCTCTCACTGTGCGGGGATAGAGGATACAACTCACCTCACTGTGCGGGGAGAGGGGATACCATTCACCTCTCACTGTGCGGGGATAGGGGATACAACTCACCTCACTGTGCGGGGAGAGGGGATACCATTCACCTCTCACTGTGCGGGGCTAGAGGATACAACTCACCTCACTGTGCAGGGAGAGGGGATACCATTCACCTCTCACTGTGCGGGGATAGAGGATACAACTCACCTCACTGTGCGGGGAGAAGGAAATCAACTCATTCCACTGTGCGGGGAGAGGGGATACTATTCACCTCTCACTGTGCGGGGATAGAGGATATCACTCATCTCACTGTGCGGGGATAGGGGATACAACTCACCTCACTGTGCGGGGAGAGGGGATACCATTCACCTCTCACTGTGCGGGGATAGGGGATACAACTCACCTCACTGTGCGGGGCTAGAGGATATCACTCACCTCACTGTGCGGGGATAGAGGATACAACTCACCTCACTGTGCGGGGAGAAGGGATAAAACTCACTCCACTGTGGGGGGAGAGGGGATACTATTCACCTCTCACTGTGGGGGAGAGGGGATACCATTCACCTCACTGTGCGGGGAGAGAGGATATAGGAAGGGGGGGGGCACCATTCTCACACTGTTCTGGGGGAGGGGGTATAGGAAGGGGGGACACCATTCTCCTCACACTGTGCTGGGAGTGAGGATATAGGAAGGGGGGATACCATTCACCTCACACTGTGCTGGGAGGGGGGTATAGGAAGGGGGGATACCATTCTCCTCACACTGTGCTGGGAGGGGGGTATAGGAAGGGGGGATACCATTCTCCTCACACTGTTCTGGGAGATGGGATATAGGAAGGGGGACACCATTCTCCTCACACTGTGCTAAGAGAGGGGATATAGGAAGGGGGGACACCATTCTCCTCACACTGTGCGGGGAGGGGGGTATAGTAAGGGGGGACTCCATTCTCCTCACACTGTGCTGGGAGTGAGGATATAGGAAGGGGGGATACCATTCACCTCACACTGCGCTGGGAGGGGGGTATAGTAAGGGGGGACACCATTCTCCTCACACTGTTCTGGGAGAGGATGTATAGGAAGGGGGGACACCATTCTCCTCACACTGTGCTGGGAGTGAGGATATAGGAAGGGGGATACCATTCACCTCACACTGTGCTGGGAGGGGGGTATAGGAAGGGGGGATACCATTCTCCTCACACTGTTCTGGGAGAGGGGATATAGGGAGGGGGGACACCATTCTCCTCACACTGTGCTAAGAGAGGGGTTATAAGAAGGGGGGACACCATTCTCCTCACACTGTGCTAAGAGAGGGGATATAGGAAGGGGGGACATCATTCTCCTCACACTGTGCTAAGAGAGGGGATATAGGAAGGGGGGACACCATTCTCCTCACACTGTTTTGGTAGAGGGGGTATAGGAAGGGGGGGCACCATTCTCACACTGTGCTGGGAGTGAGGATATAGGAAGGGGGGATACCATTCACCTCACACTGCGCTGGAAGGGGGGACACCATTCTCCTCACACTGTGCTGGGAGTGAGGATATAGGAAGGGGGGATACCATTCACCTCACACTGTGCTGGGAGGGGGGTATAGGAAGGGGGGATACCATTCTCCTCACACTGTGCTAAGAGAGGGGATATAGGAAGGGGGGACACCATTCTCCTCACACTGTGCGGGGAAAGGGGGTATAGGAAGGGGGGACAGAAATTCTCCTCACACTGTGCTGGGAGTGAGGATACAGGAAGGGGGGGATACCATTCACCTCACACTGTGCTGGGAGGGGGTATAGGAAGGCGGGATACCATTCTCCTCACACTGTTCTGGGATAGGGGATATAGGAAGGGGGGACACCATTCTCCTCACACTGTGCTAAGAGAGGGGATATAGGAAGGGGGGACACCATTCTCCTCACACTGTGCTAAGAGAGGGGATATAGGAAGGGGGACACAATTCTCCTCACACTGTGCTAAGAGAAGGGATATAGGAAGGGGGGACACCATTCTCCTCACACTGTGCTGGGAGAGAGGGGTATAGGAAGGGGGGGGGATGCCATTCTCCTCACACTGTGCTGGGAGTAAGGATATAGGATGGGGGGGGGATACCATTCACCTCACACTGTGCTGGGAGGGGGGTATAGGAAGGGGGGATACCATTCTCCTCACACTGTTCTGGGAGAGGGGATACAGGAAGGGGGGACACCATTCTTCTCACAGTGTGCTGGGAGGGGGATATAGGAAGGGGGGACTCCATTCTCCTCACACCGTGCTGGGAGTGAGGATATAGGAAGGGGGGGACACCATTCTCCTCACACTGTGCTGGGAGTGAGGATATAGGAAGGGGGGGGGGACACCATTCTCCTCACACTGTGCTGGGAGTGAGGCTATAGGAAGGGGGGGACACCATTCTCCTCACACTGTGCTGGGAGTGAGGCTATAGGAAGGGGGGATACAATTCACCTCACACTGTGCTGGGAGGGGGGTATAGGAGGGGGGGGGATACCATTCTCCTCACACTGTGCCGGGAGAGGGGATATAGGAAAGGGGGACACCATTCTCCTCACACTGTGCTTGGAGAGGGGATGTAGGAAGGGGGGACATCATTCTCCTCATACTGTGCTGGGAGGGGGGGGGATATAGGAAGGGGGGACACCATTCTCCTCACACTGTGCTGGGAGAGAGGTTATAGGAAGGGAGGACACCAATCTCCTCACACTGTACTGGGAGAGTGGATATAGGAAGGGGGGACACCATTCTCCTCTTGCGTAGCTGGGAGAGGGGATATAGAAAGGGGTGACACCATTCTCCTCTCACTGTGCTGGGAGAGGGGATATAGGAAGGGGGGACACCATTTTCCTCACACTGTGCTAGGAGAGAGGATATAGGAAGGGGGGACACCATTCTCCTCACACTGTGCTGGGAGAGAGGATATAGGAAGGGGGACACCATTCTCCTCACACTGTGCTAGGAGAGGGGATATAGGAAGGGGGGACACCATTCTCCTCACACTGTGCCGGGAGAGAGGATATAGGAAGGGGGGACACCATTCTCCTCACACTGTGCCGGGAGAGAGGATATAGGAAGGGGGCACACTATTCTCCTTACAATGTGCTGGGAGAGGAAATACCATTCACCACACTGTGCTGGGAGAGTGATATAGGAAGGGGACACACCATTCTCCTTACACTGTGCTGAGAGGGGGGATATAGGAAGGGGGGACACCATTCTCCTCACACTGTGCTGGGAGAGAGGTTATAGGAAGGGAGGACACCAATCTCCTCACACTGTACTGGGAGAGTGGATATAGGAAGGGGGGACACCATTCTCCTCTTGCGTAGCTGGGAGAGGGGATATAGGAAGGGGGGACACCATTTTCCTCACACTGTGCTAGGAGAGAGGATATAGGAAGGGGGGACACCATTCTCCTCACACTGTGCTGGGAGAGAGGATATAGGAAGGGGGACACCATTCTCCTCACACTGTGCTAGGAGAGGGGATATAGGAAGGGGGGACACCATTCTCCTCACACTGTGCTGGGAGAGAGGATATAGGAAGGGGAACACCATTCTCCACTCGTGGTGCTGGGAGAGGGGATTTAGGAAGGTGGGACACCATTCTCCTCACACTGTGCTGGGAGAGGGATATAGGAAGGGGGGACACCATTTTACTTACACTGTGCTAGGAGGGGGGGGATATAGGAAGCGGGGGACACCATTCTCCTTACACTGTGCTTGGAGGGGGGATATAGGAAGGGGGGCACCATTCTCCTCACACTGTGCCGGGAGAGAGGATATAGGAAGGGGGGACACCATTCTCCTCACACTGTGCCGGGAGAGAGGATATAGGAAGGGGGCACACTATTCTCCTTACAATGTGCTGGGAGAGGAAATACCATTCACCACACTGTGCTGGGAGAGGGATATAGGAAGGGGGGACACCATTCTCCTTTCACTGTGCTGGGAGGGGGGATATAGGAAAGGGCACACCATTCTCCTTACACTGTGCTGGTATGGGGAATACCATTCACCACACTGTGCTGGGAGAGTGATATAGGAAGGGGACACACCATTCTCCTTACACTGTGCTGAGAGGGGGGATATAGGAAGGGGGGACACCATTCTCCTTACACTGTGCTGGTATGGGGAATACCATTCACCACACTGTGCTGGGAGAGTGATATAGGAAGGGGACACACCATTCTCCTTACACTGTGCTGAGAGGGGGGATATAGGAAGGGGGGACACCATTCTCCTTACACTGTGCTGGGATGGTGAATACCATTCACCCCACTGTGCTGGGAGAGGGATATAGGAAGGGGGGACACCATTCTCCTTACGTTGCGCTGGGAGGGGGTATATAGGAAGGGGGGACACCATTCTCCCCACACGGCCCCCCCCATATCAGCGAGCGTAGAGGGGAATGCAGCCTGGACATCGTGGTACAGTCTCCTCACACACTGCTGGGTACAATCATGTAAACAAATGACTAACCAACTCAGGACAGCAGTCAGTACACGGTGGATGGACATACATGCCACACATCAGTAGAGGAAACCTGCCAGAAGCATGGCTGGGGGCTCCATGTCATTTCTACTATACCTGCCTGTCCTTCTCTAGTAATTTCCCCTATACCCGCCTGTCCTTCTCCAGTCATTTCCACTATACCTGCCTGTCCTTCTCCAGTCATTTCCACTATACCCGCCTGTCCTTCTTTATTCATTTCCCTCATACCTGCCTGTCCTTCTCCAGTCATATCCTTTATGGCCACACATATCGGTGGTTGTTAGCTCTACGTGTTTCAAGGCCTTATAGCCACTCATCAGGAGCAACACCGTAGTGATTATCTATAAATAAGAACAATCATATTTAACGATCTGAGGAAATCATGTGGGTAAAGGCAAAAACATGAGAGGGACCCCCCATATATCTGCTTGACCAGCACACTTATATGTACATCTGCGCAATGGTGGTGCGGCCATGAAAATCCCAGACAGCCCACCGCCTTAATGGGGTCATCACATTTAGCCCACACTTTTGCCACTTCAGTTGCACTGGCCCACTCGGGGCGCTGTATGTTTGGGTTGCTGTCGCCCTGCCGCGCCCCCTCAGCTCCCGGAGGTGGCGTTGATGGCGAGTCTGGGATTTTCATGGCCGCACCACCATTGCGCAGATGTACATGTAAGTGTGCTGGTCAAACAGATATATGGGGGGGTCCCTCTCATGTTTTTGCCTTTGCCCACATGATTGCCTCAGATCATTAAATATGACTGTACTTATTTATAGATAATCACTACGGTGTTGCTCCTGATGAGTGGCTATAAGGCCTTGAAACGCGTAGAGCTAACAACCACCAATATGTGTATACAATCTGAAATCCTTTATGGCTGTTTCTTCTAATCTATTTCACCTGTATCTTTTTGAATTGACGCTTTAATGGGCCACCTATCTGTCTAAGTATTATTTACAATACATATAATCATGTTTCATATTGACTGATGTATTTGTATAATACTATTTAAAGAGCTAATAACCCTCGACATGTGTATATATTCATGAACTTTTTATGGCCATTCCTTCTAACTCATTTTACTTGTTCTATATCTTTTTCAATCAATGCTTTATTGCGCCAGCTATCCGTCTAAGTATCATTTACAATACATATAATCATGTATCATATTGACCGATGTATTTGTATAATACTATTTGAAACTCCATGTTGGAGTATGAATTTATGTGCAATATCTGGTTCTATTGAATAATATAAAAATATTGATATACAGCACTATGTAATAAATTAAATATTTAATGATTTCTTTGATATATTGAACCAATTAAAAGCTGTTTTTTATTCTATCTATATTGTTGCTTCCAGGTGCTTCATGCAAAGTCCCTCCTCTTTCTTTCTTTTTTAATATATTGAACTGGGATGGAGGAGGGGTACAAGAACAGCCCCTGTTACCTCATGTAAAGTCCCAAAAAAAACCCTTTTTTTCTTTTTTGGCATGCTGTATCATTATTACAAGTGGTACAGCAAGCAGCTGTTCCACCACTATATTCTTAGATTGTAAACTCTAATGAGCAGGTCCCTCTGATTCCTCCTGTATTGAATTGTATTGTAAGTGTACTGTCTGCCCTAATGTTGTGAAGTGCTGCGCAAACTGTTGGCGCTATATAAATCCTGTATAATAATAATATTGATGCAAGTTCGTTTACCACTCAGCATAAGGTGAGTGCCCTAAAGTGAAACAGGGCACCCTTTCAAAATACTAGTCAGAGCTATGGGCATCGAGTTCTTCTGCTCAACCAGCACCCCAAAGGTGGTTTGCATAGTTGTGGTGGTCATATTTGGCTTGGGCAGCCTACCAGCAAAGCACTATGGCTCCTTGTGTTTTAATTCTTGATGAGACTATGAGACTCAGCATAGCAAGTGGCCCGGGGTACCCTGGGAGATTCCTACTAGCCTGTTCCAACACTCTGCTACACTGGCTAATCAGTTTAGTAATCCAATAGGAACTTTTATAGAACATATTTTATAGTAAAAATCACACTTACACAGAACAATATATATATATACATTTCCAATTGATGATAACTCAGAACTTTGGTCAAAATTATCTTGCAGAATGTTGGAAATGTGCATGATGTGTGAAATCATTTGGAGAAGTAGTAGTTCCGCAAAAAAGAAAGTGAAAGGTCATTTCTTTGTTTTCACATTTTGCTGTACTCTGCAAGTATATATATTTTTTTATGGAAGACTGGAGTAAGTGAAAGTAAAACATTAAAAAAAAAAAAGTGGTGCTGCAATATTTTTCATGTTGCTGAGATATATATATATATATATAGATATAGATATAGATATAGATATCTATATATAGATATCTATCTATCTATATATATATATATATATATATATATATATATATATATATATATATATATATATAGATATGTAGCACTAACTCACAGTAGAGCTGCTGGTTTAAGCGGGTCTGTTACCTTCACTCTGCTTCCCTCTGTTTCACCGGCACCGGGTCTAGGGTTCCGTTGAGTTTACTTCTGGACGACACACGAAGCAACACTGGAGTACGTTTTCAATGCTTTATTAAACAAACGACTTAGGAAGTAGCAGGAAAGAGGTAGAAAGGAAACTCGCAGAAGAAACTCAGATATTCTCTGAAAGGGTTCTCTTGGCAAAAGGTCTTGGTTTAATTCAAATACTATGTAAAATGCGCTCCCCTCATGGGACACACTCCTTGCTCGTCTGGATAGGCCTCTCTCACCGGTCTAGCAGCCAGTACGCAGCACGAATCAAAGTCTCTGCCACAGACTTGTTTGGGAATAAAATCCGTATGATCCTCTGTCACAGGATGTATAGATTTGCTGTAGTGAAAGTCAGTCACAGTGCTTGAACCTTTAAGCCGAGCCGGCAACACTATGCTGTATAGTTACTTTCGGATACGTCCTCCAACCAGGCCCCTCTATAGACCAGCATGCGGCGTGATCTCTCTAAGATGGGTCCTCCCCTGGGATCTCCTCGGTTGTTCAGCTTCGTCACACAGGACCGACAGCTCAGGACCATTCCTCGGCCGCGGTGGCAGGCTCCAGACAAGCCTCTGGACCCACTCCTGCGCTGCTGTATCGTGGGCCTCCCGAACGGAGGACCACGAGGTAGCTCCTTAACGCATACCTGTCGGCCAGGAGGGCCAGCAGGTGGCTGTAAAAACGAACCCCAAAATATGGCGTCTGTCCCATAAATACCCTCGCCCAGAATGCAACTCGGAGGACCACCTCCACCGAGCGTGCCTCCGGGACAGAGGAGCATCCATACGCTTTAACACGTTGCCTTTCCAACCCTGACCAGTGGTAGCAGCGACATCCACCAGTCAGCACGGAAACACCCACAACGTCAGCCAAGCTGGAACAGAGACGAACTTTTAACCTTCCTAACACACAATTTACTAAATTTACCTAACATGCGGTAGATTGCAAATCTACCAGCGCTACAGATAGATATATCTATATCTATCTATCTATCTATCTATCTATCTATCTATCTATCTATCTATCTATCTATCTATCTATCTATCTATCTATCTATCTATCTATCTATCTATCTATCTATCTATCTATCTATCTATCTATATATCACTCAGGTTGAACTGGATGGACTGGTGTCTTTATTCAACCTTACTAACTATGTAACTACTATGTAACTATGTAACTTCCACTGTATACAGGAGCTCACAAAAGTGAGTACACCCCTTACATTTTTGTAAATATTTTATTACAGGGCTCAAAATTTTAAGTCCTGAGCTACTAGCCAGGCCTCAAGGGTTACTCGCAACCAGTTGCCCCACTGCACCCTTACCCTGCCCTACCCCTAATTCCGCCCCTAAACACGCCCTCATAAATTATCTCATGAAATGACACGTTAATGTTTTATGCAGAATTAAGTTATAAAAATAGAAAAGCAGAATTTAGAGAGTTGAATGGTGTGAAATTACTGCCAAGATCCTAAATAGCTTCATGAAGTTATAAAAATAAATATTAACAACAGCTTTATCTGTGTCCACCAATGCAGCCTGCCTGTGTCCACCAATGCAGCCTGCCCGTGTCTACCAATGCAGCCTGCGTCTGCCAATGCAGCCTGCGCCCACCAATGCAGCCTGCGCATGCCAATGCAGCCTACGTCCGCCAATGCAGTCTGTGCCTGCCAATGCAGCCTGTGCCCCCAATGCAGCCTGCGCCCGCCAGTGCAGCCTGTGCCCCTAATGCAGCCTGTTCCCCCAATGCAGCCTGTGCCACCAATGCAGCCTGTGTCCCCAATGCAGCCTGTGTCACCCGGGTGATTGGACGGATGACCTGTCTATCAAAGTGCCCGGACAAAGAGGAGGGGCTGTATTTGACGGCACGCAGCTCTCCTCTCTATTCCCCTCCAATCGATAGGAGAACGACTCCCAGGCAGCCATAGCCCTGCCAGCCCTCAAAACCCACTTGCAAAATGTGAGCAGGCGAGTGGAATTTTTGAGAGCTGTTTTATTATATCTTTTCATGTGACAACACTAAGGAAATTACACTTTGCTGCAATGTACAGTAGTGAGTGTACAGCTTGTATAACAGTGTAAATTTGCTGTCCCCTCAAAATAACTCAACACACAGCCATTAAAGGAGAAGTCCAGCCTGAGCTTTTTAGGCTGAGCTTCTCCTAAGGGTCACAGGAGTGCAATTCATTTTTCACTCCTGTGACCCGCTTTCATTGGAGAGCGGTCTGAAGTCTGCTCTCCGCTGACATCACTGCTATCAGTCGAGGCAGCGCGTCATCCTGACTTCCGAAGTCTGGATCCGCCAGCTGCCATGACTGATGGCAGTCTCAGCATCTCAGCAAGCCACTGAGACGGCCGCTCCCCACCCCTCCACAGCTCATCGCTCCAATGAGTGTGGAGGATCATTGCAGGAGAGATGCTGACCGACAGGCAGCATCTCTCCACTCGGGGAGGAGTGAGAACCGAGCCATCGGCGGTGTTCGGTGGCTCGGTTCTCTGTACAGAAACGCCAGGGGACAGCTGTAGCATCGGTCTGATGCTGTATCCACCTAGGTAAGTATGATTAGCAAATTAAAAAAAAAACTTCTCTTTTAATGTATAAAGCTGCATTCACACCTGAGCGTATCATTTTTAGGCATTTTTTAGGGCGTTTTTCTGGCATTCTTTCAGTTTTTGAGCGTTTTTGGTCAAAAGGTCACCAATGTAAAAAGCAGAAAAATGCCTGTAATCTGCCTAAAAAGAAGCTCATGTACTTTTCTGAGCTTCAGGTATTTTGCTTCAGGTGACAGAACGCTCAGATGTGAACAGAGGCCACTTAAATTAATGGGGTTTTGCTTGTTGGGCATTTTGGAACTTTTGAGATGAGCATTTTACGAGCTGAAAACGCTCAGGTGTGAATGAGCCCTAAAGTGCTGGCAACAAAATTGAGTACACCCCTAAGTGAAAATATCCAAATTGAGCCCAAAATGTCAATATTTTGTGTGGCCACCATTATTTTCCAGCACTGCCTTACCCTCTTGGGCATGGAGTTCACCAGAGCTTCACAGGTTGCCACTGGAGTCCTCTTCCACTCTTCCATGATGACATCAAGGAGCTGGTGGATGTTAGAGACCTTGCGCTCCTCCACCTTCCAGTTGAGGATGCCTCACAGATGCTCAATAGGGTTTAGGTCTGGAGACATGCTTGGCCAGCCCATCACCTTTACCCTCAGCTTCTTTAGCAAGGCAGTGGTTGTCTTGAAGTTGTGTTTGGGCTTGTTATCACGTTGGAATTCTGCCCTGCGGCCCAGTCTCCGAGGGGAGGGGATCACGCTCTGCTTCAGTATTTCACAGTACATGTTGGCATTTATGGTTCTCTCAATGAACTGTACCTCCCCATTACCAGCAGCACTTGTCTTTGTACTCCTCACCTGGTTGCTGCCATACATGCTTGACACTATCTGAACCAAATACGTTTATCTTGGTCTCATCAGACCACAGGACATGGTTCCAGTAATCTGTGTCCTTAGTCTTCTTGTTTTCAGCAAACTGTTTGCAGGCTTTCTTCTGCATCATCTTCCTTCTGGGACGATAACCATGCAGACCAATTTGATGCAGTGTGCGGCCTATGGTCTGGGCACTGACAGGCTGACCCCCCCACACCTTCAACCTCTGCAGCAATGCTGGCAGCGCTCATACGTCTATTTCCCAAAGACATCCTCTGGATATGACGCTGAGCACGTGTACTCTACTGCTTTGGTCAACCAAGGCGAGGCATGTTCTGAGTGGAACCTGTCCTGTTAAAACGCTTGGCCACAGTGCTGCAGCTCAGTTTCAGAGTCTTGGCAATCTTCTTATAGCCTAGGCCAGTGATGGCAAACCTTGGCACCCCAGATGTTTTGGAACTACATTTCCCATGATGCTCAACTACACTGCAGAGTGCATGAGCATCATGGGAAATGTAGCTCCAAAACATCTGATGTCCCAAGGTTTGCCATCACTGGCCTAGGCCATCTTTATGTAGAGCAACATTTTTTTTTCAGATACTCAGAGAGTTTTTTGCCATGAGGTGCCATATTGAAATTCCAGTGACCAGTATGAGTGAGAGCAATAACACCAAATTTAACACACCTGCTCCCCATTCACACCTGAGACCTTGTAACACTAATGAGTCACATGACAATGGGGAGGTAAAATGGCTAATTGGGCCCAATTTGGACATTTTCACTTAAGGTGTACTTACTTTTGTTGCCAGCGGTTTAGACATTAATGGCTGTGTGTTGAGTTATTTTGAGGGGACAGCAAATTTACACTGTTATACAAGCTGTACACTCACTACTTTACATTGTAGCAAAGTGTCATTTCTTCAGTGTTGTCACATGAAAAGATATAATAAAATATTTACAAAAATGTGAGGGATGTACTCACTTTTGTGAGATACTGTATACAGTGGAACCTCGGATTGCGAGTAACGCAGTTTATGAGCGGTTTCGCAATACGACCTTTTTATTTTTTTAAATCCTGATTCGCCTTGCAAGCGTTGTCTCACAAGACAAGCAGAATTCAAGCCACTGGGGTGTGCAGTACCGCATTTGGCCAGAGGTGCGGGGGCACCGGTGACGCTCGGAGACACTTGGAAACACTCCGTTCCGGAGTGTCTCCAAGCCTCTCCGAGTGTCTCCGGCGCCCCTGCACCTCTGGCCACATGCGGTACTGCATAGACAAGCAGTGGCTGTGGTACGGATTATCTGAGTTTCCATTATTTCCTATGGGGAAACTCGCTTTGATATACGAGTGCTTTGGATTACAAGCATTCTTCTGGAACAAATTATGCTCGTAATCCAAGGTATTACTGTATATATATCTCAGCAACATGAAAAATATTGTAGCGCCACTTTTTTTTTTTTTTTATTGTTTCACTTTCACTTACTCCAGTTTTCCATAAAAAAAATATATATATACTTGCAGAGTACAGCAAAATGTGAAAACAAAGAAATGACCTTTCACTTTCTTTTTTGGGGAACTACTACTTCTCCAAATGATTTCACACATCATGCACATTTCCAACATTCTGCAAGATTATTTTGACCAAAGTTCTGAGTTATCATCACTTGGAAAAGCTTCCATTTTGTATTTTTGTCATATAGCGTGTCATATACTATTCAATCATCAATGGTAGCAGAACAGAAATATTCATCATGTTGATCAAAATTAGATGCTAGTTTACATTGAAACAAATTATAGATTAAAATATTAAAGGATATCTAAATCTAAGAATAAAAAAATTACATATTGCAGTTTTCAGGTCCTTATATGTGGTAGTTGCACTCATTTACATTTTTCAGGCTAAAAATGTTTTCTGCTGGTCTTGCCAGAAATTCATAGTCCTTGACACTTCCTAGAGATTAACTAAAAGTACAAAAACAATCTTATCTGTCTTCTAAGCTGTCTTCTGTAAATTACTAATTCCCCATATAATGGAGATGAATTGAGGAAATCTAAATCAGGAAAACAACCTGGGTGGCAACCCTGGCTGTTCCATAGATACAGTGGAGAAGTTAGCGTAGTCACCCAGGCAGGGCCGTCTTTAATATTGATTGGACCCTGGGCAAAACTTTTCTTGGGGCCCCCCCATGCAGTTTCGCTCTCCACCTGCTCTGAGACATACAATAAATAGCAGCTAGACTCAAAATCAGTTTACTGAATCAGATCAGGTAGCTATTGCAATTGGTTGCCAGAGGTTACAGTGTATCATTACCGCTCATTGACTGGTTGCTAGAGGTTACAGCACACATTACGGCTCACTGATTAATTGCTAGAGGTTACAGCACATGATTTCTGCTTGTTGATTGGTTGCTAGAGATTACTGTGGATATGACCTCAGGGGGCATGATATACATATCAATGCCGCTGGCCACCGCTATTTACATATGAATGCCGGTAATTTACATGTAAACACAGAGTCTGCAGGTGAGTCATCTGTACACAACAATAGGGCAGAGCTGGGCAGCATTAGTAGCAGCACTTCACAGTGAGATATCAGGACACAGCACAGGACTAAAACCTCAAGGGACGAGGGAGTTTAAATTAGGATAGTTGGCAAGTATAAGGCAGCTGCTTTGGGCCCCACAACAATGACAGGGCCCAGGGCAGCTGCCCCTTTTGCCCTGCCCTAAAAATGGCCCTGCACCCAGGTACAAGAAGTGGGTTATTTTCAGGATTCCCAGGTAAAAATGAAATATAAAAAGACAGCAAAAAGAGAAACACTGCCACTTTATCTAAGGACTAATAGGTTGCAATATATTAGATTTTTGTTTTTGGGTTTACATAACTTGAAGACACACACTTGTAGAATACAGCATGCATTTTGTTTGTCTCATCCATGTAAACTGATACATTCTGCTGGAGAGCTTGAGCTTGTGAATCACAAAAGGCTTACTGGCTGAATCAGCAGATGAAAATAGAAGAAAGAAAGCCCAAAAAAGAAAACAAATACGTCCTTCACATCTAAGAATTGGTAAGCTGCAATGTAATAAATGTTGGCTTTTGGGTTTAATACTGCTTTAATGTGAACCAAGAAGTAAACATTTTAAAAATGCACTTATATGAAACCATGCAAAAATCTATTTTTATGTAACGATTATACTTATGGTTTAAGAGTTCCATGTTACATAAAAAATGCAACATTTACATTGAAGGTGATACAAGTTCATAGGTTCTGTCCATTCCCGGACATTTCCCAATATTATTGGAGTAATGTTTAGCATACACGAGGGCTGGCGTTTACATATGCAAGCCTGTTAGTGTTTCGGATGCCCCTGCCTTAAGTAAATATGTACTCACTGACAGTGATTTTACTTTGACCAGCTATTGTTTACGTGGGTGAGTAGAAGAATAACAAAACAGGTTACAGTTTTTTTCTGTTGATACCACCTTGTTACCTAGTGACAGTTATGCCGCGTACACACGACAGGACTTTAAGGCATACTTTGCCCGACTGACTTTACGACGGACTTTCCAAATGAACGGACTTGCCTACACACGATCAACCAAAGTCCGACAGATTCGTACGTGATGACGTACGACCGGACTAAAACAAGGAAGGTCATAGCCAGTAGCCAATAGCTGCCCTAGCGTCGTTTTTTTGTCCGTCGGACTAGCATACAGACGAGCGGACTTTTCGACCGGACTCGAGTCCATCGGATAGATTTGAAACATGTTTCAAATCTAAGTCCGTCAAACTTTTGAGAAAACAAAGTCCGCTGGAGCCCACACACGATCGAATTGTCCGAGGTAATCCGGTGCGCGGGACCAAGTATGCCGTAAAGTCCGATCGTGTGTACGTGGCATTATAGTCCTGGGGAGCTTGAAAATTACTTTAATCATGGTTGAAAATAAAGAATCCTATCTACGATGAAGCTTTTTAAACTAAAGCTGAACATATGGATTGTATCCATTCATTCTGCAGAAAAAAAATCTAACAGATTCCTCCATCCATGCTAAACAGTGCAGATGGACAGATCTCTTGCTGCGACAATTGTATTTTGACAACCAGCCCCGGCAGCTGTCAAAATACCTGACCAGCGCCTGCCTCTGATTGGATGCAGGTGCTGTTTGTTCGACAATTTTTTGCCCTGCTCTTTCGATTTTTCAACTGAGGAGTATCTGGTGGAAGGCGGCCATTAGGGCCACCCAATGAGCGAATTTGGTCTGGTTCATCACAAACAGCCCACAATTTGCTCTATATATGGCTGGCTTATGTTACAAGAGGATCAGAAGGTAAACAACTAGCATTTGTAGAAGGAGGTCAGCACTGACATCATATATGCTTCTCGCTTAAGATATTTCCTTTATTCCTTCTAACATTGTATGTGACTGTACAAAGGGAAAGTGCTCTCGAAACTCCAATACGGCACTTTGTCTAGAACTGATATGTTTCTACATGGCCTGCATTTATAGCCAGCGATCAATGACAGACTAATGCATGTAGTAGGTATGTTTAGTATGCCATATGTTGGTAATCTACTTTACATTCCAGACTCAGGAGAGAGTCCTAGACAGGGCTACATTTTTCTACTAATACAGATCACTGGATGTTTCCATTTGGATGAGTCCTTTGGGTAAATAAAACTCGCAGCAACATTTATTTAATTCCCTTATTTATATAGCACTGACTTATTACAAAGTCCTTTACAAGGTACAATTCACATCAGTCACTGTCCTCCAAAGGGGCGCTCAGTCTAATGGCCCTATAAGTCATATGCACATTGGGGCCAGTTTCCTGAGAGAAAGCCAATTAACCTACCAGTACTTGTTAGGGTTTTATAGGGAAAACAAGAGAACAGTTACACAGAGCAAACTCCATGCAGATAATATTACTGGTGGGATTTAAACCCAAGATCCAGAGTTGCCAGTGCTAACAACCTAATCACCATGTGGTCCAAATATTTATTGACACAGGCTGACAAAATGTATTATTATAATAAGATTACAAAAGAGTTAGATTATTATGCTGCTGGACATAATAGTTATTTTTACTTCTAAGATATGAATTTTTTTGCATAGTTACAATGGCCCAGTGGAAGTATGCATATCTCATACCTGGGCCATGCCTGGGGAAGCTGCAAATCGCTGTAACAGTACTTCAACTACAGTAATAGCAGCAGTCTTCTGGGTCCAGTGCTGAGCAGCTGCCCATCTGCATAGTAACCACAGGGGGTCACTTGCTTGACGTGATTTCAGGCTCTCCACCTCGTCCAATCAGAGACCACCTTGGTAATTCAAAGCAAACCCCCTGTCATCACTATACCACCTTCGCTTCTCCACCTCATCCAATCAGAGAATGCCTTGTATTTAATATGCCTTGTATTAATTGAAGAAAAATACATACATACATTCTTAGAAAGGCGGCAGTGTCAAGTGAGTGACCCCCTGTGGTTGCTATGCAAAAGGGCAGCCACGCGCAACTGGACCCAGAAGACCGCTTCTATTACTGTAGTAGTGACGACTACCACAGTGATTTGCAGCTTTCAGAGGGCTCAGTCAGGTATGAGAACATATGTCCATTGGTCCAAACTGGAACAATGTCACTATGCAGTAAAATTCATACCTAAACTTCAGCTTAAGAAGGCCTTGAGAAGGCAAATAGTGTTCTTTTGTGTAAGATTTGTATATTTTTAAATACAAATCCTTATCTCAACCTATAGTTGACATTGGTGCTAAAATATATATACAGTTAGGTTCATATATATTTGGACACAGGCACAATAGTCATACTTTTGGCTCTCTATGCCACCAGAATTAAATTAAAACAAAACAATCCAAATGAATTTGAAGTGCAGACGTTCAGCTTTAATTCAAGGGGTTGAACATAAATATCAAGTGCAAATTTGAGGAACTGTAACCATGTTTATACACAGTCCCCCCTTTTTTCAGGGGCTCAAATATAATTGGACAAATGATAATAATCATAAATAAAATGTTCATTTTTAATATTTTGTTGAGAATCCGTTACTAGCAATGACTGCCTGAAGTCTGGAACCCATAGACCTTACCAAAGAGTGGGTTTCCTCCTTTCTGATGCTTTGCCAGGCTCTAACTGAAGCTGTCCTCAGTTGTTCTTTGTGGGTCTTTCTGCCTTTAGTTTTGCCTTCAGCAAGTGAAATGCATGCTCAATTGGGTGGAGATCAGGTGATTGACTCGGCCATTGCAGAATAGTCCACTTCTTTTGCTTCATAAGCTCCTGGGTTGCTTTTGCAGTGTGTTTTGGATCATTGTCCATCTGTACTGTGAAGCGCCATCCAATCAACTTTTCTGTATTTGGCTGAATCTCGGCTGTCAGTATATCTCTAAACACTGCAGAATTCATCCAGCTGCTTCTGTCTTCTGTCACATCATCAATAAACACCAATGACCCACCGTGTTTTACAGATGACGTTGTGCGCTTTGGATTATGAGCTGTTCCAAGGCTTCTCCACACTTTTTTCTTCCCATAATTCTGGTACAGATTAATCCTAATTTCATCCGTCTAAAGAATGCTTTTCCAGAACTGCTCTGGCTTTTTTAGATGTTTTTTGGCAAAGTATAATCTGGCTTTTCTATTCTTCAGGCTTATGAATGGTTTGCACCTTGTCTTTATTTGCTCTCATGAAGTCTTCTCTTGATTGTAGACTTTGACAATGATACGCCCACCTTCTGGAGAGTGTCCTTCACTTGTCTGGATGCTGTGAATGGGTTTTTCTTTACCATAGAGAGGATCTTGTCATCATCCACCACTGTTGTCTTCCGTGGACGTCCAAACCTTTTTATGTTGCTCACCACTGCATTCCTCTTTCCTCAGAATATACCAAATTGTTGATTTGGCCACTCCTAATGTTGCTGCTATCTCTCTGATGGATTTGTTTTGTTTTTGAAGCCTTACAGTGGCCCGTTTCACTTGCATGGACAGCTACTTAGAATGCATGATGTAGGCTCACAGCAATAGCTTCCAAATGCAAATACCACACTTAGAATAAACTCCAGACCTTTTACCTGCTTAGTTGATGAAGAATTAATGAAAGAGTAGCCCACACCTGGCCATGAAACAGCTTTTGATTCAATTGTCCAATTACTTTTGGCCCCTTGAAAAAAGAAGGGATGGCTATTCTTAAAGCGGGTTCCACCCAAATTTTGAACAATATCTGTATGTATTCTCTTCCTTGCCTAGATAATGACATGCCGTTTAAAAAAATTTAAATCGCCGTAATTACCTTTTATTTTTCTATTCTTCTTTGCACTTCCTGGTTCTCCTCCCGTGGGAGTAGGCGTGTTTCTAGCCTCTCCCAGACTCCTGGGAGCTAGTCTTAGGCTTCCCAGGATGCCACTGAGCATGTGCGGGAACGAGCAGTGAATGCTGGGAGCACAGCATTCACCACATCCAGGAAATAAATGCTTGTGGACTTCAAATGCCCACAATGAAGATGGAAACCGCCTGGAGTGAATAATATAAGTTATTCTTTCCGACGAAATCTGACACAGGCGGACATATTACACACAATATGTGAGTATGTAATGCTGAGAAGAAAAGTTTGTGAATGAACTAAAAAAAAAAACAAAAAAAAAAAAAAACGATAGATAGGTGGACCCCTGCTTTAAGAGCTGTAATTCCTAAACCCTTCCTCCAATTTGGATGTACACACCCTCAAATTAAACCTGAGAGTGTGCACTTTCAGCCCATATCCATTATAAAACTATAGCTTGAATATGTTTTGGTAAATACCCGAAAACAAAATTAATATTGTGCCTGTGTCCAAATATATATGGACCTAACTGTATATTTTTGTATGATTAGAGGCAAAATCAAAAAGAACTTGTATGATGCAGTCTGTCACTAGCACTAACATAGCAGTTTTGTTTTCCTTGTAACATAGTTTTATTACCTCTTGAGCCTGCCATTATTTTTCCCATAGTTTCACTTTAGGGGCCTGTCCACACTACCCGTGTTGTGATAACTTGCTATAGCACACCGACCACCTGGTAGTCTACTGCTGTGCCATTAATTTTTGAACCTATTGTATCCAGCAGCCACTCCTCCAAGCTTCTCCAGGAATTTCCCGAAATTCGAACCGTCCAACCTTGGTCCCTTTCACACAGGGCAGACTCCATTTTGATTAACAGGGGATCTGTCCACTGATCCCCTGCTGATCAGAGCAGAGCAGGTGGATGACAGGTCCATGACCCGCATAGTGGACAAAGAAAGAGCTCGTTCTGTTCTATGGGCGGCCAGGTGTAATCAAACTCTGCTGTCTGCTTACACCCGACTACCTCCGATCCACTCCGCCTAGACCAGTGTTTCTCAACTCCTGTCCTCAGGATCCACCAACAGGCCAGATTTACAAGATAACTGAAATACATCCCAGGTGATATCATTTGCTGCTCAGTGATTGCCGTATTCTAGTCTGCATCTCCCCCAAGGTAATACATAAAACCTGGCCTGTTGGTGGGTCCTGAGGACAGGAGTTGAGAACCACTGGCCTAGACAGAGGAGGACAGATTCCCTTCCGTTTGTTTTTAGCAGACTAAATGGTCCATTTACACCCACTGGTCCATAGGGGTGAATTGACCATCTGATCAGGTCTACCTGAAAAAATTACAGGTGGACCTGATCAGAACAGTCGTGTGAAATGGGCCTTATGCCCTGTACACACAACCGGTTTTGCCGTCGGAATAAACTCTGAAGGTTTTTACGATGGAGTTCCAACGAAATTCCGCTCAAGCTGTCTTGCATAACACATGGTCACACCAAATTTCGACCGTCCAGAATGCGGTGACATACAACACGGGACGTTTTTGGTGCGTCAGAACAGCATACAGATGAGCGGTTTTTCCGATAGTAATTTGTTCCGTCGACAGAAAAAGTCCGATGGGGCATACACACCGTTGGAATATACGATGTAAAAGCTCCCATCGGACTCTTTCTGTCGGAAATTCCGCTCGTGTGTACGCGCATTAGAGTTCATTAACATAGGAATGACAGGTGTGTGCGAATAACTGCGACCACTCAGCTCATATAATGCAATGAGGGGCTGAAGGCGGCTGCAGCTATTTGTGACTGTTTGCACAGCCAGCGATTTCCTGCAGTGATCAGGACTGCATGCATGTTGTACAGATATTTGCACACACGTTTAATCCCAGATGTCGGAATCCACAGATTTTTGCCGTTGGAATTAGCAGGGTGTGCTAATTACCATATGAATGGTCCTTTAGACTTTAATGTATCCATTGCCTTTGATTACAGTTGTGCTTATGTCTTATGCTTATTACTTTTCAGTTACATGTGGATTCTAAATAAAGCATAAAAAGTGTGTCTGTTGCAAATTTGCTGTGTATTCAGATTAAAATATTTGGAAGTAGTTGGAAGCAACAGTCAATAACGCCACAACATTTTTCTACCTCTGTCAAAAACTGTTAAATAGTCCGCTATCACTGGTTGCCTTTTTTTTTTCAACAATAATTTTTTATTGAAAGTTTTCATAAACAAACAATCAGGTAATAACAAACATTACAAGACAATAATAGTCAGAAGAGTCATGGTAGTTTCAATAAAGAGCAATACTGTAATGTAATGTAAATACCCGTTACCCCAACATGTTTCACACTGTAATGCCCCGTATACACAGTCGGACTTTGTTCGGACATTCCGACAACAAAATCCTAGGATTTTCTGTCGGATGTTGGCTCAAACTTGTCTTGCATACACACGGTCACACAAAGTTGTCAGAAAATCCGATCGTTCTAAACGCGGTGACGTAAAACACGTACGTCGGGACTATAAACGGGGCAGTGGCCAATAGCTTTCATCTCTTTATTTATTCTGAGCATGCGTAGCACTTTGTCCGTCGGATTTGTGTACACACGATCGGAATTTCCGACAACGGATTTTGTTGTCGGAAAATTTTATCTCCTGCTGTCCAACTTTGTGTGTCGGAAAATCCGATGGAAAATGTCCGATGGAGCCCACACACGGTCGGAATTTCCGACAACACGCTCCGATCGGACATTTTCCATCGGAAAATCCGACCGTGTGTACGGGGCATAACAGGTATATCCATCACCAAAGCGGTTGTAAACTGCAGATGTTATAAAAAAAACACCTGCAAGGCAACGGCATAATGTGCCAGTATGCATTGCATACTGGCACATTATGAAATACAAACCTTGGAACGAAGCCCTACAGTGCTGTACTGTCAGCGCTGAGAAGGCTGACGCGTTCCCCTGGTATTTCTTCTGGGTTTGCGCGATTGGGTGTAATGTTAGATTTCCACAGACTCAAGCTTGGAAGTCTAGCAGCAATAAATAATTGTATAGCATTTTTTATTGGGTATAAGTCTAGATTTGAAGAGTAAGTTAACCTTTACAGAAAAATCTGTAAGGTGAACTTACACAAGACACCCTCATCACTCCCCCCCCAGTTTCGCTGACCTGGAGCGCCGCAGCGTTTATCCACACTGACACATTGGGTCGCCACTTCACTGGTCCGGGGCTTAGAAATCCCTGCAGTTTAATTTTCAAAACGTACCTCATCAGGAGGTACGTTTAGGAGCATTCTAACTGACCAATCAGAACCCGCGAAGCCCGACCTGTCACGGCGGGTGAAGAGGAGAGAAAGCCACGGGGATTTCAAATCCCCGGACCGGTACGGCGGCGATATGAGCTGTCAGTGCAGGTGATCGCCGGACTCCAGGTTAGAGGGACCGGGGGGGGGGGATGGGGACAGGGTCCAGTGTAAGTTCACCTTACAGATTTTCTGTAAAGGTGAACATACACTTTAAGCTTAAGAGAGTGCCATTGCTGGTGTAAGTGGGTTTATAACACCTATGAGGGACGCTATAAATGATGATATGCAGTGGTGGCTGGTGGTATTATTTTTTGGGGGGGGGCGACAAACAGTGCCCAGCCAAGTCACCCGCATGCCTCCCCCCCACCCGTTCGCAACACTTACCCCGGGCGACTGGCTTCTTCTGCATCTTCTCTCCTCCCGGCGGCCAGCGTAGCTTCTTCTCGGGTTTCCCTTTGGGTGACGGACGGGCGACCGGCTAGCTTTCCCTGCGTCTCCTCTCCTCGCGTCACCTGCCTCCTCTTCTCTGCCAATCGTGAAACGGGACTCAGGACTTGCTTCCTGATTGGCTGGGATTAGAATTAGTGGGACAATAGCGAATATTCGTACAACTCCAAAAAAGAAAAAATATGATGTAGGATTCCTATTTAGCATTCACATCACGTGGAATCACCAGAAGGGAACATCTTAGATAATCTATAGGGTGTTAAATACCACCTATTTAAAAAAATTTGAGCATTTTCCCAATGTTCAGTACATGCATTTATTATTACAATGTACTGTATAACATGTTGCCATTTTGACCAGGAGAAGCAATGATCAAGTTCTGCTTCCCATTTCAGCATATAAGGGCTTTTCTCATGGATAATATGTTCAGTTAACCATGCGTAAAAGTAGGAAATACCTCTTTCTGTGGTTCTCTTAAAGTGGTTGTTCTCTTACAGGCAGAAGGTTTAAGCATTCAGATAAAAAGCCTTTTGTGTGCAGTAGCCCCCCCTCAGCCCCCCTAATACTTACCTGAGGTCCTTCTATGTCCAGCGATGTCGACGATTGTCTCAGCCGTCCGAGATTCTCTTTCCTGACTGGCTGTGACACAGCAGTGGTGTCATTGACTCCCACTGCTGTCAATCAAAGTCAGCTAGCCAATCAAGGAAAAGAGGGGGCGGGTCATGCTCCGTGTCTGAATGGACACAGGGAGCTGTGACTCAGCTCGGGTGTCCCCATAGCAAGCTGCTTGTTGTGGGGGCACTGAACAGGGGGGAGGGTCCAGAATCAGAGAAGAGGGACCCGAGAAGAGGGGGATCCGGGCTGCTCTGTGAAAATCCACTGGACAGAGCAGGTAAGTATAACATGTTTGTTATTTTTATAGGAAAAGAAAAACGAGACTTTACAGTCACTTTAAAGGTTGTGAGAAATTCCCATGTTTTTTTGAGGGATTTTAAATCTGCTGTTTATATGTGTTTTATTAAATTTAGATATCTGCATTATTATGTCTTTACTGGTTGCCCTTTTCAATTATCATTTCAGTGTTGCGCCAGGCTCCATTGCACTCGTTATCTACCTATGATGTTTATGCAGGGCCGTTTTTAAGGCAGGGCAAAAGGGGCAGCTGCCCTGGGCCCTGTCATTGTTGTGGGGCCCAAAGCAGCTGTCTCATACTTGCCAACTATCCTGGTTTAAATTCCCTCGTCCCTTGAGGTTTTAATCCTGTGCTGTGTCCCAATATCTCAGTGTGAAGTGCTGCTACTAATGCTGCCCAGCTCTGCCCTATTGTTGTGTAAAGATAACTCACCTGCAGACCCTGTGTTTAAATGTAAATTACCGGCATTCATATGTAAATAGCGGTGGCATTCATATGTAAATAGGGGCGGCCATTGATATGTGTATCATGCCCCCCTGAGGTCATATCCACAGTAATTTCTAGCAACCAGTCAACAAGTAGAAATCATGTGCTGTAACCTCTAGCAACTAATCAGTGAGCCATAATGTGTGCTGTAACCTCTAGCAACCAGTCAGTGAGCGGTAATGATATACCGTAACCTCTGGCAACCAATCACAATTGCTGCCTGATCTGATTCAGTAAATTGATTTTGAGTCTAGCTGCTATTTATTTTATGTCTCAGAGCAGGTGCAGAGCAAAACTGCATGGGGGGGCCCCAAGAAAAGTTTTGCCCAGGGTCCAATCAATATTAAAGACGGCCCTGTGTTTATGTCATTAGCAAAGGAAAGGGGTAATCTTCTAAAACCTTGGCCTCTGGCCACACAAGTCCAGTGAGCTGACAGGCACCTGATTCACATGCAGATAGTGAAAAGATGTCTTTTTGGACATCCAGCAGCTAAGGACAACATGCTGCGTTTGACAGGCCTAGGATACAATGAGCGGGTAACCCAAAAAGTGATTTAAATACAGCTTATTTTTTCATGAACATGTGCATCTAAATGAATGACAGGCTCTCCAGAGCTTCAAATGATGTGTCGTATATGTAATGTTTTGTTAATATACATGTAGATTAAGTTCAATTTATACCCCAACAGAATGACATTTAAATTAATATTAAACCCTCTGGTTTTTTCACTTTCAGCAGCTGATGTTTACTTTATTGTGCTTGACGCGTTAAGCTAAAAAATGCAGAGGATTTAATACTACTTTAATGTATCTAAAAGACCTGCCATTTTTTCTTTAATAAAATACTTGTTTTTTAAAAGGAAATGTAATTTGTTGCCTCTCAGTGCTGCTGATCTCTTGAGCCTCTTTCTGTCTATGTATTCTGGTGATGGCTGCATGATATTTCTCAGTGTGGGTTTTCTGATGGTGACAACTGTAAACTATGCCAGCACTTTATGTGTTAAAACTGTTACTTGTATTCTCCAAGACAAGCCCAATTTTACAGGATGTGCTAGGTTAAATTAACATGTAAAAGCTTTTAGTAGTTGTGCTTATGTCTAATTTTAAAGTTGTTGTAAACCAGTACATATACCCAGTGAAGTCACTAGATGATACACAGAGATTAAACAAATGCTACTACATACATTGTACCTGTTTATCTGCAGTCTTCTTTTCTCTACAGCTGTTCAAGGTCCAGATTTTAAGGCTTGTCTGAACTGTCAGTAAAAAGGGGTTGGAGAGCTGACATCACACACTGCAGAGCTCAGTGAGGGCAGCTCTGACAGCTGATTGGAGGGAAGGGACACACACCAGTTCACACAGCACACAGGAACAGAGCTGAAGCCATCAATCAATTGGAGCTCTCTCCTCTGTCACCTCCTCTGTCATGTTTCTCTTAATGTCAGGAAAACTTGTTAGAAGTGATTCATGCTGATAGCTGAGGAAAGAAGCAACAGACAGAAATGGCACTTAATGCTCGTACACACTATAGAGGGAAATGCTTTGTTCATATTTCATGTGTGAGCTTACAACCACTTTATCTACAACTTTACTTTTTTGTCAGAGTTAAATAACAAGATTTTTTCCCTACAAACTTCAATAGTGTTTGCTGCAAAGTTCAGATTCATCGAATTGTGAGCAAGATTTGTGAAAACAGCTCACAAATTTAGAACCCGGGTCTGTTCAATCATTACTAATGCTGATGCTTTAGTTTCAGTTCATTCTGGATCACTGACCTGGAACAAGTGTTCAATGGAATGCTGACACCAATTTACAGCATGCTTGTTCCAGGACAGTGTCTCAAATTTATTGAAGCCAGGCACAACCAGGGAACCAGCATTCTCAGAAAAGGACCAGCAGTGGCAGCCCCCTTATTGTTTTCATGACAGAGTCTCTGTAAAGAAAAGAACGCCCTTTTTACATTTCATCTGTCTTTGCCCCTTTTGTTGTTTTAGTTGTTCAAAGAAATCAATAGCTCATCCTGAAATTGTGTCTTAAAAAAGAAAACATCTACTTGTGCTGCATCTGTAGCTAACCCATTGTGCTCTGGTAATCCCTTTTTGTTGTAAAGCAAGACTGCATATAAAGTATATATATATATATATATATATATACACACACACAATAGAACCTTGTATTGCGAATAATGCGGTTTACGAGTGTTGTGCAATACGAGCGATTTATTTTTTAAACATCATGACTCGCTTTGCGAGTGTTATCTCGCAAGACGAGCAGGATTCAAGCCACTGGGGTGTGCAGTACCGCATTTGGCCAGAGGTGCGGGGGCGCCGGTGACACTTGGAGACACTCAGAAACACTCCTTTCCCAAGAGTCTCTGAGTGGTCTCTGAGTGTTTCCGAGTGTCTCCGGCACCCCTACACCTCTGGCCACATGCGGTACTGCATAGACAAGCAGTGGCTGTGGAACGGATTTGCTGCGTTTCGATTATTACTTATTGGGAAACTCGCTTTGACAATTATACCTTCCTTTTATGCTGCCCACAAATATTAGACAGCCAGGCATGCCAGCAAAAGCTGGCTGCAGAACAGCCGAAGAAATTGCAGAAATACATTCAAGTCTATTGAGAAGGTGAGGGGAAGCACTGCCAACATTCTCCCAAGCAGGTTTGGCCTTAGGGGAGACTGTATAATATGACACCTCTCACCAATGCTTGGCTAGGGCGAAGCAAACTTATACCTCATACCTGTGTTTGTTTTGGTCTCTTGGGGAGCAAGTTGAAAAAAAGCATTTACAAATGAATACCAGCCCATATGCTTAATAAATGACAATCAGGGGTGTAATAATAAAAAATGTGCATAGCAATTTAATCAGTGAAAGTGCTGAAGGATCATTAGGTTTTTTTTGTGCCCTGATCAAATATTTTCATTTATTTAAAACAGAACATACTGTATTTAACCAGCAGATGGTTCTAAATATGATAGGAAATTCCAAATCATGGGGAAATGGGGATAAAATTACCAGGAAATCTCTGCAAGTTTTCCCATTATTTTTCTCTCTAAACAAGCTGCAAGAACAAATATTATTAGATTGTAAGCTCTTCTGAGCAGGGCCCCCTTAATCCTCCTGTATTTTATTGTATTATAACTGTATTGTCTCCCTTTTATATTGTAAAGTGTTGCGTAAACTGTTGGCGCTATATAAATCCCGTATAATAATAATAATAAAAATAAATACCTGGTAATCTGTCAGAAATTATGTAAGCTCCTAAATTCCTGTTTGAGCTGACAACACAGTGCCTCTTCTGAACTGAAATCCCACTGTTGTCAACCCTGCTTGAGTTATCTACTGCTGAACTACAGTACACTTCCACTTTATGTTATGGAGATCAGGAGGAGACACGTTAACAGTTTAATATGATTGATTACCATTTACCAGCCCCCAAGCCTAGGGTTTCCAGCCAGACAACAGACTAGGACATCTTGCCAAATTTCAGAATTGCTAGTCTGGGCCTTCCTCTCACAGAGAACTAAAAAGGCTTATTGTGAGAACCTTATCACCAAGCCTCACAGGCTTTCTCCTAGACTTGGCTATTAAATGTACCTTGTGGCCCATGTACAACAAAACAAAATACAAAAACATATTTGGGGGGCACACCCTACAATGCGTTTAAATTCAAGATGGTGCTGCTATAAGACCTACAAACAGTACAAATTTTTTTACAGCGCACACATACAAGAATGACATCTCCTGCAAGGCTAGTTTAAAACACCTGAACATATTCAAAAAATACGGGGTTTGGTCAAACTATATGGTCATATAGTGCTAAGCCCACTTACTGCGACAAAGTACCCCGAATTAGTGGGTCCTACTCTAGTAATAGAATGGAAGATCCTTTGTCTCAACCATGGGAGCTGAACTCCTCTATGTGGGAGAACTGAAGTGGATACATCGTATGCACTGGTGGCCACTAAATAAGAGGTAATGAGGAGGGGGAGAGGTGCACCAGCCCAAAAAACCTGGTCAAGGTCTATTACAAAATACAAAATTATATTTGGGGGGCACACCCTATAATGTGTTTAAATTCAAGATGGTGCTGCTATAAGACCTACAAACAGTACAAAATATTTTCCAGCGCACACATTCAAGAATGACATTTCCTGCATGGCTAGTTAAAAACACCTGAACATATCTCTATAGTTCTCCCACATAGAGGAGTTCAGCTCCCATGGTTGAGACAAAGGATCTTCCATTCTATTACTAGAGTAGGACCCACTAATTCGGGGTACTTTGACTCAGTAAGTGGGCTTAGCACTATATGACCATATAGTGTGACCAAACCCCCCGTACTTTTTGAGCATGTACAACAAAAGGCATATTTGACTATTTAAAAAAAAAAATGACTAAACAATCGCAAGAGGAAAAATTCTGTGCTGCATGGAGCTCTTCTGCTGATCGCAACAACATTATGACTTTGGTAGTCACCCTGAATGTCAAAAGCAATGTTTAAATCTGTCTGTTGGCTTGTTTTTATCAAATGATGTACAGTATGACCATATGGCAAAGCTAGACATCTCGCTGCATCCGAGTTATTACACGTCAATATGTAGAATACGTCATTGCTACAAATTAAAGCAAAAATAGTGGGTTAAATGTATATTATGAATGCATTGTGTAGCAGAACTCATAATATTCATTCGATTTTCATTGAAAGGGTTCTACCCCCCCTGTGCCTAGGCAGCGCTTGAATCTGTATGTGGCTAAGTCACACTGTGAGTATCACTGCTCACCATCCCCAGGGGATTTTGAAATTACATACTGTAATTTGAGCTCCCCTGATGCCTTCTCCTGCATTTCTACCTTAATACAATTTCACGTTAATGTAGGATGAACATATTTCAGTCTCCAGCTCCGTACAGGGTTAGCCGTGTTCTGAGACTGAGGTTGTGCTTGGATGAAAAGATTATGTTAGACTTGTAGCGCTGTCAATAGTCAGACAGGAGGTTTTAATGTCTGGAACATTCAACTTTGCAGCTTTATGAGCATAAAAATAATGGTTCATTTTGGGATGTTTCCTAATGTTTGCTAATATTATAACCGCTTGACCTACGGAAGATTTACCCTCCTTCCTGACCAGGTAATTTTTTGAGATATGGCACTGCGTTACTTTAACTGACAATTGCACGTGTGGGTCTGTACCCAAATAAAATTGATGTCCTTTTTACCCACAAATAGAGCTTTCTTTTGGTGGTATTTGATCACTTCTGCGTTTTTTTTTTTTGCGCTATAAACCAAAAAAAAGACCAGCGATTTTGAAAAAAACCCAATATTTTTTACTTTCTGGTATAAAACATATCCAAACAATAATGTAAAAAATCAAATGTCTTCATCAATTCAGACCAATATGTATTCTGCTAAATATAATAAATCCCTTCCATAGGAGCACCCCCAATTCTTGAAAATAAAAATAAATGTATACATACCTTTTTCCCAGGTGCCTTCGGTTCGGTGGTGTGGAATCACTGGTTTTCTTTATTACATTCTTTCTATAACATGGGGTGGGATCCAATTGCTGCAGAGAGCAGCACCATGTAATGATGCGAGTCATACTTCTGTGAGTCCAGGGCCCTTGATGGGTTCACAGTTCATGGGTTTTATGTAACTGGGCTCTGGATCGCTGGATGGGTGAGTCTGTAGCACCAGGGAGGAGATGAGTATTGATTCTAGAGCTTCTTTTTTCTTCTCCCCTCTTTCTTTTTTTGATGCTGGGGACAGAGAAAATTTTTTTAAATTTTTTTTGCCCAAACTGGATTTGTGCTTTAAACCTGCACTTAAAAACCATACAGGCTGCCAGTGCTGACCACTCCTCATAACACTAGTTCCCTGGCTGTCACAGGGATTTATTGAAACCAGTACTTTCTAAAGATTTTTGGCCAGTTCCTGATGAACTGGACAAAATTCGTTCAATGAGTGGACCTGTTGGTCACCTTCTGCCCAGAATCCCTTCCTTGACGTTTATATTTGTTACAAATATTTTTGCCATATATATAAATTGCAGTATTGTTGCCTCTGTTGTTTCCCTTCTTCTCCCAAACTTCTCTCTGTTTTTTCTCCCCCTTTGCCATTCCATTTTGTTTTGTTATCAGGATGGATCACTGTCAGGGCTCTAAATGGGCACATAAGATTTCCCAATATTTATTTATTTCAGGTACTTATATAGCGCTGTCAATTTACGCAGCGCTTTACATATACATTGTACATTCACATCAGTCCCTACCCTCAAGGAAGCTTACAATCTAAGGTCTCTAACTCACATTCATACATACTAGGGACAATTTAGACAGGATCCAATTAACCTACCAGCATGTCTTTGGAGTATGGGAGGAAACTGGAGTACCCGGAGGAAACCAGGCACAGGGAGAACATGCAAGCTCCAGGCAGGTAGTGTCGCAATATCACTCTAAATATATTTGTAGCGCTCTGGGGTTTAGTCAGGGAGTAGGTACCCTGGTCCATTGCTAGAGATTCATTGATTTCTTCCTAAGTTTGGCCTGGTTGCACTTTTCTCTTCTACCACTAGGTGGCCGGGTACTTGGTGGTACTAGATACGAGAAGGGCAACCCAAGGTCAGGTTATAGGTATATGGGGTATCTCAGCCAATGGGCAGGGGTTTTCTTGAATCCCTTGGCCTGCTGGGAGAACCTATATATTCGGGTGAAGTCAGGTGATCTATGTTCTGTGCCACCTGGACGGCTGTCTGGGTGGATGTGTGTCATACGCCCCGGGCTGCTAGGCCAGAGATTGGGCCTATCCCAGGGGCATCTGGCTGCCAGACTGTGTGAGGGCCTAGAACAAAAGAAAAAGAGGGCGCACCAGCCATGTGCATTATCTTTTGTAGAAATATTTATTAAAGTGATAAAAAGAAATTACTCATAAACAATAGTTGTGTAAGGCGCAATATAAAAACTGCGCCAATGAGCAGCATACGATTCCTTTGATGAGCGAAAACTTCCAAGGGTCATGGAGGAACACACAAGCATCACTACCAGCTGACGCGTTTCGAAGGGAGCGCCCCTTCTTCATCAGAGCTCAGCAGTCGTGTGTGAGGGCCTATCCAGAATTAAGAGGGCAGAGCATGGTTGGGATTGAGGCTTGTAGTCCAAACAGAAGTGACGGTTCTGCCGGCTGGAGAATCTGTCATGGTCAGAGGTAGAAGGGAAGTTGTCGCCACTAAGGGACCAATCATCTTTACCAGGGACTACAGTGAGTAACTGATGCAAGTACTGGAGCAGTATTCTCACCGAACGTGCACGGTGGAGAATCGGGAAACTATAGGCGGTGATCAAGTCAGGGACCCAACTAACGGAGGTGACACTTGCAGAGCAGCCTTGTGAGTCAAGCCAGGGACCAAGCCGGTGAGCAGGGGTGGAGCTTGAGAAGTATCTGGAGTGCCAAGCTAGGGACCCAGCGGGCAAGTTTGGGTGATGCTTGGGGGGAGATACCACAGTAAAGTGTTGAGGAGCTCCAGGGTTTCAGAGTCAGTAAATCAGAGGGTCCAGTGAGAGGCCAGGAGCTCAAGGAGCTGAAGAACTACAGGTAGAAGTTGTAGTGAAGTAAAGAGGACTGTAGCAATTTGTTTTAGGAACTGTTAAAGACTGTTGCCATAGGAGACAGCAATCCTACATGTGCAGATGTGGCGCCTTGCTGGGGGCCTTTCCCTGTACGGCTGTCCTCCTATTGAAGTCTCGGAGTCTGCCATTTGAAATTGCCACTGCTTAAGGGTGTCATGGCCCTAACCCTCTTTCCCTCTTGTGACGGACTCTGGACACCGTGTTGGGTATTTCCGCCAAGAAGCTGCTTTCCAAGTCCAGGAACACAAGACCAATGGATCTGGCTATAGAAACCCCAAGGACCAGACGACACCAGTCTTGGAGTACACCTGAAAATTAACTGATTTATTTTTAGAAACACACTGAATTTATACAGCAAACCATCAGATAAGGGCTACTCCCATTATCTCAGACAAAGGTCACCTTTCACAGTAGAGCTAGTCCTATTATCATAACAATGACCTCCTTAGACAGTCTGGCTCCCCAAACTAACTTGCATAAGAAGCCACAAGCAATTAGTGACCAACACATTATAACACAGAGTTCTCCGGGCATGGTTCTCCTGCAGCCCAAAGTCTGAGACAATACTCTCCCCCTGTTCCATAGTCTGGCAGACCTGGCTAGATCCAAGACACGTCATCTTGGGGATATCCAGGAGCTATAGTACAATCAAAGTTCAGTGTGCCGCGAAAGTCCATCTGCTTTGTCATTTTGACAACCCGGCCCGTACTGCTCAGTAAAGTTGTAGGGCTGCAGGGCAAGACTCCAAGTGTCCATTGTCCCCAGATACTCGATTTAACCAGATCAAAGGGTTGTGGTCTGTGAGCACCATGAAGGATCGTCCATAGAGATACATCTGAGGTTTTTTCAAGGCCCACACCAGCGCCAAACATTCTTTTTCTATGGCTGCATACCTCACCTCCTGGGGTAGTGCTCACTGCCGTCGGATCCCACTTGGCTTAGCACTGCTCCCAAACCGAAGGTGGAAGCATCTGTATGTACACAAAAATGTTTGTTTGGGTCAGGAGCAGTCAAAACTGGGGCAGAAATCAAAGCATTTTTCAGGCACTGGAAAGCATTCTCACACTCTGGGGACCACAGGACCTGGCTGGGAAGATTCTTTCTGGTCAAGTCAGTCAGCGGTTTAGCTATCGTGCTATAGTCGGGAACAAACTTCCTATAGTAGCCTGCAGTGCCTAGGAATGTACGACCAGCTGTTGCTCGGGCACTGGATGAAATCCCTTCCCTTCGGTCACGCGATAAAGTAATTCCCGATCTCACTCTATCCGTTCCCTTTCTAATCCCCGGGGTCCATCCCTGCCCTCTCCCGGTAACTAACTAACGTCAAGTCAGATAGTCGTGCCTGGGTAAAGTCAGTCGGGGTAGCCCAGGTAAAGGGTGGTACAGTCTGGTCGGGGTTAAGGAAGTTAGGCTTCACCTGGGTCCCATCATCGAGTGCCTCCTCCACTCACCTTGCTTGCTGCCGGGTGGTCACAGGGAAGGCTTCTGGGGATAAATCCACATGGCAAGATGAAGAAAGGTGTCCCAAATAATTTCCAAGTAGAACATCTGCGGGTATATCTCTCATAACTCCAACTTTCACGTCTCTGTATCCCGAGCCCCAATCCATATGCACTTGGGCAGTAGGAATGCGTGAAACTTTGCCTCCAGCCACTCGCACAGCTATGGACCTCCCGGTTTTCCCAGTCATTTTAACCATCCTGGGTTGCACCGAAGTAATAGTAGCTCCGCTGTCCCTGAGTCCTTGAGCGGGTCACCCATTCACCCATATGGCCTGTCGGTGATGCCTGTGATTTTCATCGGCAGTAGTTTGTATCGGGTTCACCTCATGGAGTGGCCCAAATTCCTCTTCACCCCGGCCAGTTAAGGTAGATGGTGGGGCGGCTTCCAAATAATGAGCAGCCGCTTGGGCTGGGCCAAGGGCAGCATGGTTCCATGAAGTGATGTTCACATTTCGAGGACAGTTAGCTCGTTGGTGTCCCATTTGATTACACTCATAACAGCGAGGCCCGGTCTTCTTGATGGGTATAGCCGGTAGGGCCATTGCAGGGAGGGCTACTGACTGCTGGGTGGATGGCTGGATATGGGCAGGTGCTGTTGGTGGTCTGGAGATGCCGCGAGGCTCTGGTTTGTGGAATCTCCGGGTATCCATATACTGGTCGGCTAGTTCCACTGCTTTGTCTACTGTTAAAGGCTTTTGGTCTTGGACCCACTGGCGATCTTCACTAGGGGATTGGTTGTTAAACTGTTCCAGTAGTAGGGATGAGCTTCGAGTTCGAGTCGAACTAATGTTCGACTCGAACATTTGGGGCATTCGCGGCAAATTCGAAAGCCGCGGAACACCCTTTAAAAGTCTATGGGAGAAATCAAAAGTGCTAATTTTAAAGGCTTATATGCATGGTATTGTCATAAAAAGTGTTTGAGGACCTGGGTTCTGCCCCAGGGGACATGGATCAATGCAAAAAAACGGCCGTTTTTTCGGCAGCAGTGATTTTAAAAATGCTTAAAGTGAAACAATAAAAGTGTAATATACCTTTAAATTTCCTACCTGGGGGGTGTCTATAGTATGCCTGTAAAGGGGCGCATGTTTCCCGTGTTTAGAACAGTCTGACAGCAAAATGACATTTCAAAGGAAAAAAGTCATTTAAAACTACTCGCGGCTATTAATGAATTGCCGGTCCGACAATACACATAAAAGTTCATTGATAAAAAGGGCATGGGAATTCCCCACAGGGGAACCCCGAGCCAAAAAAAAATGACGTGGGGGCCCCCCTAAATTCCATACCAGGCCCTTCAGGTCTGGTATGGATATTAAGGGGAACCCTGGCCAAAATTTTTTAAAAAATGGCGTGGGGTCCCCCCAAAAATCCATACCAAACCCTTATCCGAGCACGCAACCTGGCAGGCCACAGGAAAAGGGGGGGGCAAGAGAGCGCCCCCCCTCCTGAACCGTACCAGGCTACATGCCCTCAACATTGGGAGGGTGCTTTGGGGTAGCCCCCCAAAACACCTTGTCCCCATGTTGATGGGGACAGAGGCCTCATTCCCACAACCCTTGCCCGGTGATTGTGGGGGTCTGCGGGCGGGGGGCTTATCGGAATCTGGAAGCCCCTTTAACAAGGGGACCCCCAGATCCCGGCCCTCCCCCCTGTGTGAAATGGTAAGGGGGTACAAAAGTACCCCTACCATTTCACAAAAAAACTGTCAAAAATGTTAAAAATGACAAGAGACAGTTTTTGACAATTCCTTTATTTAAATGCTTCTTCTTTCTTCTGTCTTCTATCTTCTTTCTTCTATCTTCTATCTTCCTTCGGTTTCTTCCTCCATCTTCTTCTTCTTCTGGTTTTTCTGGTTCTTCCTCTGGTGTTCTCGTCTGGCATCTTCCTCCGCGGCGTCTTCTTCCCTTCTTCTCCTCGGGCCACTCCGCTTCCATGATGGCATGGAGGGAGGCTCCCGCCGTGTGACGCTTCTCTTCTTCTGACGGTTCTTAAATAATGGGGGCGGGGTCACCCGTTAAGTAACCTCACCCCCTTCTGACGTCACGGGGAATGCCACAGGCAAGTCCCTGTCAAGTCCTCGTGCGTCAGAGGGGGGCGGGGTCACCGGGTGGACCTATGAGTTTTCGGGGGTGATTGCATATCTTGCCAGCAGTCGCTCCTTGACTCGCTCGTAGTCTTTTTTGTCTTCCCCAGGCATGGCTTCAAAAGCATCCAGTGCTCGACCAGACAGCTTACTGATGAGGATGGTGACCCAGTCAGCTTCGTCAATTTGCTGGAGATTGCACTGGGTCTTGAAGACATGAAGGTACTGGTCTATTTCCTCCATCCCATCCTGGAAGGGTCGAAAAGCTGCATAGGGAGGTTTCTTGCGGCTACCGTTCTGCAGCTGCAGTATCCCCCCATCTCCTTCTGAACCTCAAGCATTTTGAGACGTGTTGTGTCTGCAGTTATCTGGGTGATCACCTCTTGGGGGGAGTGGTGCTGTATAGCAATAGCAACCACTGGATCTCTTGCTGGAGCTCGGCCATCCTGGACACCTCCATATCTGGCCCTCTGCTTCGGTCGCTGGCCTGGTCACTCTCTATCAACTTGACAATTACAGTTGCCTTTGACTTGTTGCTGGCGTTCTGTCCCCTTGATTCCAGCAGATCCTTGAGTGTGTTTCGCTTAAGGCTGGAGTAGCAAAGATCCATCTGACAAGGTCCCGTTGGTGGTTTGGATGTTCCAGGCACAAGAAAGCATCCCACCGCTGCCAACCAAATGAGTCGGACTCCGGAAACCCTGTTGGGTATTTCCGCCAAGAAGCTGCTTCCCAAGTCCTGGAACATGAGACCAATGGATCTGGCTATAGAAACCCCAAGGACCAGACGACACCAGTCTTGGAGTACATCTGAAAATGAACTGCTTTATTTTTAGAAACACACTGAATTTACACAGTAGAGCTAGTCCTATTATCATAACAATGACCTCTTTAGACAGTCTGGCTCCCGAACTAACTTACATAAGAAGTCACAAGCAATTAGTGACCAACACATTATAACACAGAGTTCTCCAGGCCATGGTTCTCCTGCAGCCCAAAGTCAGTGACACCTCTCAAAATATAAAAAGGACTGTTAAGAGAAATAAAACCTCTTTTAAATTCAAGAAGTGTCTGGCGCCCAATAACTTTATCCACCTTGCACCTACTATGCCTCACAACCCACCACATACAGAAGGATGTTAGCTATCTTTGGCCCTGAAGGTTGTCATTAGACTGGAGGAGGCTACCATGTTCATCATAGCAATACACACACTGACGTCATTGCCTTTTTCTTCAAGCTAAAGAAACTCATGGAATGTAAGTCCACTACTTATTGGCACGTGTGATTTTTGGAGCAATATATACAGGAAAATTGTTGTCCTTTGGGACTTTGTGTACAGATTTTCCGAAGTTTGAGGAATATTGACAATGACTTTAGAAACAATTGGGAAAGAAATCTGTTGGCTTGCTCTCATGAGATGAAGAAATTATTAATTGAGAAATATACAGAAATACAAAAATTTGCCCGTGGGACTTTATATGAGGAGCAACACAACCAATTGTAAAAACAATAATGTAAAGATTTATTGTAATACCAACAGGTCAACAGGACGATAGTGCCCTATTCCCATGCAAATTCCCCAGATATGCATATCCATTCTGTAGCTAAATACAGTACTTAAAGATAAATTCAATATGGACATTGTTAAAAATAAAGATAAGAAATTTCTGAAGAACAAAATGCCCTTCTGCCAGGGTACTGCATATAAATGGCTTTCTGCTGCGTAAAGATTTGGCCTATCTAAAAAAACAGACTTATTATATGAAAACTCCTGTCTGACACCGCTTCATCGGTTTCTACATCCTCCTTGCAGAAAACCAACTCTGGTAAACTTCATTGTGGCACAAATCATTAAAGTCCCAGGGGCAACTTATGCCCTGTACACACGATCAGAATTTTCATCTGAAAAACCTTGGATGGTTTTTCCGACGGAATTCCGCTCGAGTTTGGCTTGCATACACACGGTCACACAAAAGTTCTCTAAACTTTTGACCGTCTAGAATGCAGTGACGTACAACACATACGACGGCACTAGAAAAGGGAATTTCTATACGAAGCGATGATTCTGAGAATGCGTGTTTTTTTGCGCGTCGGAATTGCATACAGACGAACGGAATTTCTGATAGGAATGTTTTCTGACGGAAAAATAGAGAACCTGCTCTCAATTTTTTGCTGGCGGAAATTTTGTCAGCAAAAGTTTGATGGAGCATACCCACAGTTGGAATTTCCAACCAAAAGCTGGCGGAATTTGCGATCATGTGTATGGGGCATAAATTTCTTTATTGGACCCAGAATCCCTCGATTAAAAAAATCAAAGGAGCAGGGCAGAAATTAGTTGGCCAAACAGCACCTGCATCCAATCAAATGCAGGCACTATTCAGATATTTTGACAGCTGGCTGTCAAAATACAATAGTCACAGCAAGTGTTTTGTCCATCTACACTGTGTAGCATGAATGGAGGAATCTTTTAGATGGTTTTTGTTAAGCCTGCAGGTTCAGCAGAAAAAAACTGTATGTGTAGGGTCGATTTACGTGACGGACACAGACAAGCAAGCAGGTCAGGAGTTCTGACCTCATTTGAACAGATTTCAATACTTGTACTGGGTCAGTGACCCAACATATATTGAAGCCAGAGACAGACTGGCCGCTAGCATTTTCAGAAGAAGGTCAGCAATGGCAGCCTAAATATTTAACACCAGATAGATTTCCTTTAATAGTACCTCCTTGTATAGAAGAAAGTATTAAGAAATCTATACACTCTGTCTGTTGTTAATTACAGTTAGTAAATAGTCATCAAAGTGAGCCTAAAAAATGTAAGTCCTAGTTTGAAGTGCAGCGACAGATAGGTGGTAGACATGGCATAACACTCTCTATAATTTGTTCGGAAAGAGGAATGTGCTTCCTCAAACACTCCTTAATTATTATCTGCTTCCAATAAATCAAAACAGTAATAAAAGCAGTACAGATAGTTCTAAATATTTCTTACAAGGTAATACAATGAGCTCAGTCCAAGATTACAGGCACTGATACTTACTGTAATAAACAGTAGCATTTCCCTTTACACCCACACAAATAGTCTTTATTGTTTACCTACACTATATGAAATTACAGCTAGACATCAATCACTACATGCTAAATAACAAGGTTGTGTGTACTGCATGTGTGCTTTTATATCTTTTTTTTTTTACATTAAAATGTAATATGCATCCTACTTTGTTTTATTTTGGTATATTTGTCTATTTTACTGATTACTGGCTTTTTACACAAATTACAAAAAGCAGATCAACCAAGATCAAGAATAAACTGACCTTGTAGGCCGTGTTTGTTATAGCATTGACTTGCACACACAAAGCACAAACAGGTAAAAGAGCGTCTCTGTGCTCCAGTTTTGTAACCTCTGTACACAAATAGAATGTCTAGGCTAAAAGTAGTGCAGAGAAAAGCATTACACTGCATTGTTCTTGTCTCTTTATTCGCAAGACATTAAGGGAACCTGAGTTTTTTATTTTTTTGTTTTATTTAACCACTTTCCACTGCCTGGTCTCTCGGCGGGTGGACCTTAATCCAGAGTGGCCGCATTTATGCATTAATAGGGAAAATGTTTACTGTGCTGAGAACGCACTCACTACGCATGCCCAGCATAGTGACTAAAGTGTCACTGAAAGCTCCAGATGCATACTTACAATCGTGAACTTTCGATCATGTGACCGCTGTGACAGCCAATCACAGCAGTCACATGATTGGAATGCCCACCTCCGAATCCTGGCATTTAGATCCTCTTAAGCGGCTGGGAGGCGGCGGGAAGAGATCAAAGAGACACAATGATATTCTCCAAATATAATCCATGCAAATCCACTATTGATTGGCCCTATATTTTTTTTTTCATGAAATAATTCCTTACTGTGGTTTTCTGCTTCCTTGTACCATCATCCATGAGCTCCTGCACATTAGTTTGCGGCCATGTGTACTGCTCTATCTATGCACACTACACATCCAGTCCCTAGTCCATCTCAGGAGTGAGCAAGTGAAGGTGGCTACGTTCATACAGTGGGGCCATGAAGAACAAAGGTAGCCACCCTCTAACAGGAAGTTGGTTCACAGCAGCAAGAAGAAGGAATTTGGAGATTTGGAGGAGGCTGGGGGCAATAGCAGGTGCTTTTTTGAGATAAGAATACATACCTGAATACATTTTGTTAAACCAGAGCTTAGTAATTTTAATTGATTATTTTATTTCTATTTTTTATTGCTTTTATATTTCCAATTTTATTCACCACCTCTTTATTGCCGGTAAAGTTTCACTGCAGTTAAGTTAACACAGGTTAAAAACCTTGTGGAGCAAACAAAAATTAAAGTGGTAATAAATTTACTTTAAAACTTGCTGACAGGCAGGGTATTTATGACAGAAGAGACTATAGGGTTGGTTTACTAAAACTTGAGAGTGCAGGATCTGGTGCAGCTCTGCATAGAAACCAATCAGCTTCCAGGTTTTTCCGAACAAGCTGAAGCTAGAAGCTGACTGGTTACCATGCACAGCTGCACCAGATGTTGCACTCTCCAGTTTTAGTAAATCAACTTCTATGTCAGTCTCAATATACAGTATAGTTTTCTATGGCTTTAACCACATCCCGCGCGGCCTATAGCAGAATGACGGCCAAGCGGGGGATCAGTTTTCCTGAGTGGGCGTTATATGGCGTGGGCATCCAGAGCGGCAATCGGTGGTGCGGTGTGTCTCTCTGACACACCACATCTTTGATCTTGGTAAAGAGCCTATGAGGTAGGCTCTTTACCACGTGATCAGCTGTGACCAATCACAGCTGATCATGGAGGTAACCGGGAAGTGACGGTAAGCGGTTTGCACTGACAAGATGTGAGCAGAGAAGAGCCGATCAGCGGCTCTCTTGACAGGGGGCGTCTGTGTTGATAATCAGCGCAGCCCCCATCAGAGGTGCCCACCACAGATCAATCAGTGCTCACCAGATGCCAATCAGTGCACACCACAAATGCCAATCAGTGCCCATCAGTAATGCCTGTCAGTGCTTCCTCATCAGTGCTGCCTATCAGTGCCCATCTGTGCCACCTATTAGTGCCCATCAGTTCCACCTATTAGTGCCCATCAGTGCCACCTATCAGTACCCATCAGTGCTGCATATCAGTGCCACTTATCAGTGCTCTATATTAGTGCCTTCTCATCAGTGCCCATCAGTGCCGCCTCATAAGTGCCCATCAGTGAATGAGAAAACATACTTACCGGTATTTACAAAATTTTATAACAGAAACGAAGAAAAACTTTTTTTTTCAAAAATGTCTGACTTTTTAAATTTGTTTAGCAAAAAATAAAAAACCCAGAGGTGATCAAATACCACCAAAAAAGAAAGCTCTATATGTGGGAAAATAGTGATAAAAATGTATGATGGGTACAGTGTAGCATGACAGCGCAATTGTCATTCTAAGTGTGACAGTGCTGAAAGCTGAAAATTGGTCTGGGCAGAAAGGGGTTAAAAGTGCCTGGTATTGAAGTGGTTAAGAGGACTTTACTAGAAGACCATAAAACACATGTTTAGAACACGCTTTGGTTAAATACATCACTACATACATCAGTCTTCCATATCTAGCAGGAACAAGGAGTGCACACAGAATTAACCGGTTATTGAACTGGAAAATTTGAACAAATAGGGTAATTTCTACAGTTTTTGTACTGTGTATTTAAAGTGGCAGTAAATACTAGGCATTTTTAACTTAAAGGGGTTGTAAAGTCAGAAGGTTTTTTATCTTCATGCATTTTATTTAATCATTAAGATAAAAAGCCTTCTGTGTGCAGTAGCCACCCCAGCACCCCCTAATACTTACCTGAGTCCCCTCTTTATGCAGCGATGTCCACGAGTACCCCTCAGCCGTCCGTGACTTTCCCTCCTGATAGGTTAAGACACAGCAGCGTTGCCATTGGTTCCCGCTGCTGTCAATCAAAAACAGGTAGCAAATTAGGAGAGAGAGGGGGAAGGGCCGAACCGGGACCCTGTGTTTAAATGGACATGTGTTTAAATGGAGCTGCAGCTTAGCTCAGGTGCCCCTATAGCAAGAGACTTGCTGTGAGGGCACTTGACAGGAGGGAGCGGCCAGGAGAGCTGAAGAGAGACCCGAGAAGAGGGGGCCGCTTTGTGCAAAACCTCTGCACGGAACAGGTAAGTATAACATATTTTTCATCTTTATAGATAAAAAATGAGACTTTACAATCACTTTAACCTCTTGAGCCGGAAGATTTTACCCCCTTCATGATCAAGCTATTTTTTGCTATTTAGCACTGCGCTACTTTAACTGGTAAATGAGCGAAATAAATGAAAAAATACAGAACATTTTGAAAAAAAAAACCAATATTTTTTATTTTCTGCTACAAAAAAAATCCCAAAAAAAAAAATCGAATTTCTTTATAAAATTTTGTCCAAAATGTATTCTGCTATATGTCTTTGATTAAAAAATTCTCAATATGTTTATATTGATTGTTTGCATGAAAGTTTTAGACATAAACTATGGTATATATATATATATACTGGAACTTTTGTTTAGTTTGTTAGTTTAGTTTGCTTAGTTTTTTTCATGCTACTAATGGGGGTTGTCAGCAACTTATAATAGGACTGTGATAGTGCAGCAGGAAATCTGATACTAGATAGGGGGAACTGACTAACTGCCACTGACATCACCAGTGACATTAATACAGTAATCAGTGATAATACTATACACTGTACTAATGACACTGGCTGGGAAGGGGTTAATATCTAATATCTAATCAAGGGGTTAAATGTGTGCCTAATTATGTGTAAAGTGTGCTGCATTTACTGAGATCTCTCAGTTTCTCATCCCTGCAAAGAGATTGTTGCCTCTGTTGATTGTCAACACAGAGGTCTGGGCTGTGATCGTTGGATATGTAGTGAAAGAAAGAGGCAACGCCGCTTCAGATGAGAGTAATCCTACCTCTAATGACTGGGTGCTGGTCCAGTCCATGGTCTGAGCATGAATCCAAATTAAAGGGAAATGGTGACCGCACTCCAGGGTGTAGAGGTATAAAATATTTTCTTTATTCAATGAGATCCAAAACGTGAACCATGTCAAGACATAATGATACAGACAAGCACGGCAGAGATTGACGTATTTCATGAATAACTTTGCTTAGTCATAACCTAAAATGCACCTACGGGTATAACTCTTAAATAGCAGAAATTCAGCTGGATATAATTGGTTCCTGATTTTGCTGATTAACCCATTCATCAAGTTCCTCATGAAAAAAAAAAAGAGACAATGAAACATAATGAAAGAAGTATAAAAACAACTTATAAACATACAATAATAAATAACCTATTTGTTTTCAACGCTAGTGTGTTGGTATAATTTAATGTTAAAGGAATAAAACATGTAAAAATACCTAAACATTGTGTATCATATAAATGAACACATAGATATATGAGGAAAAATAACACGAAAAATGCACGAAAAGCGAAAAACAAAAAATTACCTAAATCCAAAAATAAAGAATAAGGTGAAGCATTCAAGACCCCATATGGGTTGCCATGATCCCAAAATATATCCAAAGTGTGTAATAGCTCACTGCACTCCCTGGTGGACTCAGTGCTACTGCTAAAGCGAAAAAAAAAGAACAAAGAAAAAAGGGCAAAGAAGAATTGTATATTGCGTCAGCACAAAAAACCCCGACCCTAGCTCCAGGGGGCCCCTGCAGCCTCACTGTCATATTGTCATATCCTCCACAAAATCCAGCTCCGATCTGCCCTAGGGTCCCAAAGCCACATTCCAGTACTGGGCTTCTACTTTGCCTTCCACAGTCCACACCCCACTGTTCACATTGGCTGGGGAGAAGCTGTGAACCATTTCCTGAATGGAGAGAAGCACGAGGTGAGAACAGCCCAGGATGGGGAAGCATCTGTGCTGTGTGCTGGCAACATGGAATGGTAACCAAGCTCAGCGAGGCAAGAGGAGGAGAGTGCCGTCCTGTAGCCACGATGGACCCCCTGCCCAAAGTGACTCCCATCACAAGGCCCCTTTCACACAGGCTGTCCGATCAGGTCCGCCTGTCCATTTTTCAGGCAGACCAGATTGGACAATCCCTTTACCTCTATCGAGCGGCAGATGTCAGCTGTGTTATTTCTGCTGACATCCACCACTATCCGATCCAGTCTGCCAAATCCAGGTGGATGGAGGTTCTATTTTCCAATTGTCTGGTTAATGGGATCAGATGAAAAGGGACAGGCGATCCGTTTTCATCCGATCTACCAATGGAGGAGGGCTGGACCTGTCATCCACCTGCTCAGTGGATATCAACGGATCGATCCCTGCTGAGCAAGCAGAGTCCATCAAAACAGACCTGCTCCTTGTGAAAGGGGCCTAAGAGCCCTTTCACACTGAGGTGCTTCTAATCTGCCCATTAAATTTGCGGCACTTTTGCATCGCTTTTAAGGGCGCTTTTCAGGCGCATTTCAGGCATTTGTGGCGGGCAAAGGACACATGACTCAAAAACTGCTCCAAAAACTATTTTTTTTTTGTATAATAACTTTTTATTTTTAGAACAACACATAACATAGCATGTCCAACAGGTGCAAGTCATGTAAACAGCGACCACGCAGGGTCGTATCGATGGTTACATTTAGAGTATGGGTTAAACAAACACATACATTACCATTTACCAAAAGAAAGGTGCTATTCTAGGGATAACTCTATGGTACCCACTTAGGGAGTAGTCAAGGAGCGCCGTAAGCACTATACGTTCGTGGGATATATAAATAGTGTGAAACCAGCCTAGGGGCTCACGTGGGTGTATTCCGGGTGGGGAGCCCTTTGGAGTGAGCAGGGTACATAGCCCAGGGGCCAACGGCCGGAACAGGAGGGGGGGGGGCTCAAGGCCTCCATCAATCCACCCCCTGCTCCCACGTAGGCCACCGCGACCATAGAGCAGTAATTTGTTCATGCGGAATTTGCCGGACTCCTAGAAAACCCGGGGTCTCCACAGCGGGTTTCGGGTCTATGTTAAGCACCCCGTGACTAGCTATCTCTCATGAGTTTCCCTAGTATTTATAAAAAATAAACAATAATAAATGGAGAAACATAATAACAAAAAGGAATGACTAAAGAGAAAAGAGGGGGAGGGGGATACAGTGAGGGGGAAGAAGAAGGGTAGGAGAGGGAGAGGGGGAAATGGTGAGGGGGGAAGGGTTGGATCAGGTTACCTGCAAATAATGGTAAGCTTCCTCTGCATCTGCAACGGACCCCTCGGGGCTGGATTCAGTGTTCCACGAATAAGTTCAGGTCTTAGGGTCGGGCCTACTGGAGCGAGTTTTTGCTAGCCTAAGTACTTTAAGAGCAGGGTCTGCCAGTTCCAATAGTGCAACGTCTAAACTAGATGGCACTTTAGTAGGGTCTGAGGTATATACGGTCCATGACGCCCAAATGTCATAGAATCTGTCTTTGTGGCCTTTGTTGGTCGCCACCCAATCCTCAGCCTCCCGGATCTCACTCACTCTTCTGATCCACTCAGCACGCGTGGGGATCGTGGGTTTCTACCAATAAATTGGAATCATGCGCCTAGCCGCGTTCAACAAGTGCGGCATCACACTTTTCTTATATTTACGTAGTGAGATCGGGAGGACCTGCAGAAGAAAGTGGGTCGGGGAAAAAGGGACATCTATCCCTGTCACTTTTTTGATTTGGTTTCGTGTGTCTTCCCAGAAGGATTTAATCGGAGGGCAATCCCACCATATATGTTTCAATGTACCCCTCTGTCCGCATCCTCTCCAACACAGCTCGGATGTGGAAGGGTAAAAGCGGGCCAAGTCCGCCGGTACCCTATACCAGCGGGATAGTAGCTTAAAGTTTGTTTCCTGGGTCTTGGACACTATCGAGGATGTGTGAGTAAGCTGGTATAAGTGTGTTAAGTCTGTCTTTGCAAAAACCAAGCCTAGGTCATTTTCCCAGCGTCTAATATAGGCAGGTGTGCTATGAGGGAGCGCCGAGCCTAATAATTTATATAGTTCCGAGACCAAATGCGGTGTAGGTTTTTCTGCAATGAAAAGTTGTTCAAGGTGGGTGAGAAACGAGGGATCTCTAATCTTGTGGCCGTGTAGTTGGAAGAAATGGTGTAGCTGTCTATATTTCCAGAAGTTCATTGGCGTGCCCTGTTGGCCTATAGGCAAAGATTCGTAACTCAGGAGTTTACCGTCTTTCATAAGTTTACCACAACTGGCGTCTCCACCCTCTACCCACGATTCAAAAAAACCCATTTGCTCCCTCGGAGGGAACCATAGGAAACCACCCAGTTGGGCCAGCGGAGACACTGAAGGGGCCAATTTTAACAGCGGGTTAATCTTATCCCAGATCGACAGTACCTGGGTTGTCAAGGGGGACGTCGTCTCCGACAGTCCTCTATGCTCTCGGGACAACCAGGGAGCATATGATAAATTCCTACCGGCTAGACACTTCTCTAAAGGTATCCATTGCTTAGAGCGAGTGTGGAAACGCCAGTTGAGCATTCTCTGTAACGCTATAGCCCAGTAGTATCGTCTAACGTCTGGAAGGCCCAGGCCTCCATTCTGTTTCGAGCGCCGAAGAACTCATAGGGCTATCCTAGGTTTACGTGCATTCCATATAAAATCTGACAGTAGGCTAGATATCTTGTCGAAGAAAGATCGGGGCAGGCGAATTGGTAGCATCTGTAAAAAGAACAGTATGCGTGGTAGAATGTTCATTTTTATTATGTTCACTCTTCCTAACCATGTAAAGGCTGTCTGTGTCCATTGGGAGAGGTCTTTTTTAACCATAGCTAGCAATGGGAGGTAGTTTGCGGTATATAGGCTATTAAAGCTGTCTGTGAGTTGAACACCGAGATACCGAATAGCCGACGTGGCCCAGGTGAAGGGGAAAGCGGATTTAAGGCTCGTTGTTAATTGGGATGTCATGCAAATGGGGAGAATTTCTGACTTTGAAAAATTAATTTTAAAATTCGAGAGAGATCCAAAGAGCTTCAATTCCTTCATCAGATTGGGCAATGAGAGCAGGGGGTCTGAGACATGGAACAGGACATCGTCGGCATATGCCGAGAGTTTATGTTCTGTGTTGCCAACCGTAAGACCTTTAATGTCGGGGCTAGCGCGTATTGTGCAGAGTAATGGCTCCAGCACTAAGGCGAACAGAAGTGGTGAGAGAGGACACCCCTGTCTCGTGCCATTTCTGATGGGGAAGCGAGCTGAAAGGGTTCCACTTACCTTGACCTGTGCGCAAGGTGTAGAGTATAAGGCTATAATAGAGGATAGCATTCTCGGACCTATCCGCAGCGATCGAAGCACCTCTGTCAGGTAGGACCAGTCAACGCGATCAAACGCTTTTTCAGCGTCCGTTGACAGTATGAGATAAAGTGCCTCTGATGGGATAGTTCCTCCATCTGCTATATAATTAAAATATTTGCACATGGGAGTCTCCAGATGAGTCATAAAGGCTTTATAATATGCCTTAGTGAACCCATCGGGTCCAGGGCTCTTCCCATTGGGCAAGGAGTTCACCGTGGCACGAAGCTCATTTAGGGTAATTGGGGCGTCTAGGTCTGAGGATTGCTCATCTGTGAGTGTTGGGAGTCTGGCTACAGTCAGGTAGTCTCGGATCGCGCTTTGTATAGTGTCACGTGATGCAGGGGAGGGGTCGGAGTCTAGGTTATACAATTTGGCATAATAGGCTCGGAATTCTGCAGCGATTTTAGAAGGGTGTAGGATCGGGGTTCCTAAAGCATCATGTAGTTTATGTATATATGTCTGAGCATGACACTTCCGAAGGGCCCGAGCCAACATGCGACCGCATTTGTTTCCGTGTTCGTAGTATCTATGTGCCACGAATCGGAACTGTTTGCGGGTTTGACGATCAAGTAGGCGTAGGAACAGTTCGTGTAGCTCTGTCAGTTCTTTCAGTGCCTCTGGGCTTCCGTTGGCTTTGTGTCTAAGTTCTGCCTTTTGAAGTTCAGTGTGTACTCTCAAAAAATCTGCTTGTCGTATCTTTTTAAGTCTACAGCCCTGGGAAATTAGTGCACCCCGAACCACAGCCTTGTGGGCCTCCCAAACCGTCCCCTCGTTTTGTTCGCCTATTGAATTCTCCTTAAAATAATGAATTAGGGTATCCGTGACTTCAGCCATCACTACCGCATCGTCTAATAAATTTTCATTAAGTCTCCAAGTCCGGATTCTGCGTGTGCCTGATGGCAAAGTAAAAGCCATCGTTACTGGGGCATTGTCGGAGATGGAAATGGAGCCAATGTCCGCAGACTGTAGGAGTTCAAGAATATTTCGATCCACATATATGTGGTCCATTCGTGTGCATACATCATGTATCTTAGAGTAATAGCTAAAGTCACGGTCTAGTGGTCTAAGCGTCCGCCAACTGTCAGTAAGTAGGTGTGACTGAATAGTCTTGCAGAAGTGTTTCAGAAATGCGTAGGAGTGTGAGGGCCTCGCATGTGAGATGTCTAGCCTTGGGTCAGGGGTTAAGGTTAAAGTCGCCCCCTAGAATTAGGAAGCCTTCTCTAAAATCTGCCAGGCGGTCTAATGTATTGTCTATAAAGGTGAGTTGATCAGCATTCGGAGCATAAATGGTCGCGAATGTGTACTTCTGACCAGCGATACTGCCCTTTAGGAAGACATATCTCCCCAAGGGGTCTGCTTCATGATCTGCAGGTTGGAAAGGACATGTCTTATGTATGGCGATAGCTGTCCCCTTAGATTTAGGAGTCGGAGATGTGCTAATAAACCACTGGTTGAAAAGGTGAGTGGGCAATTTGGAAAGAGATTTTGGTGTAAAGTTGGAGGAAAACCACTTGGGTCTTCAGACGTTTTAATTCCCCCCAAAGCTTACTACGTTTGTGTGGGGAGCAAAGGTCCCGTACATTATATGTACTCACCCGTAGAGAGGCCATGAGGTGATATGTAGATGTTCAAGGTGTGTAGTTTGCGAGGGGTCCATTGCAGACAGCAGGATGAAACAACCTGTATTGAGGAGGGGGGTAAAGAGTAGGTAAGAAGAAGAGGGAGAGAAGACAAAACATGTATGAGATAAAAAATAAAAACATAGTTACAACCATCAAAACAGCGTGGATGGTAGCATCCAAGCATGTGTAATAACTACTAAGGGTCATGTCGAGGAGCCCCCCCCTAAAAAAGGAGGGGGGTCCAGACCATGACCCCAGATCCCAATAGGGATCAGTAAACATAAAAAACAGGGCGGCCTACTAGGGGGTATGTGTGCCGTCTTAGGGAGAAGGCAGGAGGCCCTCCGTCTCCACCCACCGCATCTAACGTGGTGCGATTAGACATGGAGAAAGTGGAGAGCCCTTAGAGACTCAAAAACATGAAAGCCTTCAAGTAGCCTTGCGGCTAATGTTAAGGGGAGAGTCTAAGTGCAATATGCAAAAACAAGAAAAAAGGAAAAACACTTATAGATAAAAATCCCAACATCAGTTCGTTTAACCTAGAGGAGCTCGTTTGCTAGTTCCCAGATAAGGACGGTCCCAGTGAGGATTCTGAGAGGTGTCGCCTGCGATTTCTCCTGCGGTTCTGGTTTCTGGCGGGTTGCCACGGCTGGTGGGTGGGTAGCTTAGCAGATCCCAGTTCTGAGGAACATCTCCAGTCAGGAAAGTCTACCGGGTCTAGGTCCAGGGAGGTCAGGAAATGCGGGAGGTCATCTTTGTTGCGAAGGGTCACGGTTCTACCATCTTTGGTGACTTGAAGGCTAAAAGGGAATCCCCAGTGATACACTAAGCCTGCATCCTGGATAGCTGTTAGGAGAGGGCGTAGTGCCAAATGTGCACCATCAAAATCGAAATAGGGTTTCCATCTCATTTTCTGCATAATGCGGTCTTTTAGCGTATATTTATGTAATTTACAGATGATGTCTCTTGGATTGTTTGCATCCTGAGATGGGGGTTTCAGGGCCCTGTGTGCGCGGTCTATTTCGATCGTGGCAGTGGCAGGCAATCCTAAGATTTCTTTAAAGACTCCTTCCAAGGTGGGAATAAGGTCTCTGGCTCCAGTGGCTTCAGGCAGGCCTCGTATCCTGATATTTGCCCGTCGGCTACGGTTCTCTGTGTCGTCTAACTGACATAACAGGGCCTCAATCTGCTGGCCCTGTATGTTGCATTTGTCCTGAAGCATGGAAATGACAGGGAGAGTTTCCTCAAATTTCTGTTCCAGGGATTCGAGCCTGCCTCCTAGGTGAGTTGAGTCTGCTTTGAGCTGTGCAATGTCCTCTTTGAAAGCTCTTTCTACCCTGTCAGCAAAGCGTTCAAGATCAGCTTTCGTGGGTAGGGACATAAAATGGCACCTGATATCTGGGTCTAGGTCAGCAGAGTCACCGTCCTGGGAATTGGGGGTGCCCGGGGAGATCAGGGGGGCCGAGTCACTCACCAACCCTGGAGATGGTATGGAAGATTCATCCAGCTGCTGTGACTGGCCGGCGGTGGTCTTTGCGGCCTTGTTCGCACGCTGTGTCTTCCCGGTCGGCGCCATCTTGGAAGGCTCGCGGCCTCTCCCGTTCTGCCCAGGGTAGAAAGAATCCAGCTGGGATTGCCGCGATCGGTCAGTCCGTTGTGGCTGGGAGGATGCCCGGTGTCTCAGGGACATGATTTGCTGTGGGAGCGGGTGTTTTCTCCGTTGTGAGGCTGAAAAGGTGCGGCAGTGGGACGGAGCTGAGAAGGCGCACGTCCTCACTCCTCCATGGTCCGGACACGCCCCCCCCAAAAACTATTTTGAAGCACCTTTCAATCGCTTTTTAGATGCTTACCATTAATTTCAATGGAGAGGGGTGTTCTTGAGGAACTTTTTTTTAGCTCTCCAAACATGCTTCAAAGATGCTGCATGCAGGATTTTTCACCCCACTGCCAGCACACCGCCCCAGTGTGAAAGCATTCATTGATTTTAATAGGAGGCATTTTTCATGAGCTTTTCAGGGGTTTTTCTAACGCCAAATCGCTTGAAAAACTCCTTAGTGTGAAAGGGATCTAAGACAATACAAGTGAAGGACATTTTCTTGCTGCTTTTTTAATTATATTTCTCATGGAATAGGAAAAATATTTTATACCTTTACAGCCTGGAGTGCGGTGACCATTTCTCTTCCTCTTGGACTGTGATTGTACACAGCCAATCAGCAGGTCCCAGCCATTAATCATTTTCCGGGATTTATGGACCAGCTCCTGCTGTGTATAATCACAGTGGACGCCAGTGAGGGGACATGCTTGCCTGCCCAAAACCTGGAAGCGGGCAGCAACGTACAGGTTACATTTCTTTACCTGTGCAGGCTGTCCATCCGCAGTGCATTGTGGGTGGGTGGTCCCCAAGTGGTTAATGAATTCTCTGCATTAAGGTAAAAAACTTTCCAGTACCTTTTAATGCCATTCATCCTCAAAAACTTGCCTGAGTTTGCTTGTTACTGTTGGGTCCAGTGCAATCTCCGTCACTTCCCTGATCTGAAAGGAAAGTACAGAGGAAAGAGAAGTGATAAGCTCCTGTTGCCATCATCAAACTTTTGGGAGGAGGAGGGAACAAGGGTAGCAGCCACTGATCAGTGTATTTTGACAGTTTTGGTGTCTGAAGCGTCTAGCGCTCCTGCTCCTCATTCCAGCATCCGGGTTTTGGCTATAGCATTCACCTTGTCTTTGTCCATCTGCAAGCTGATTGATCTGGTCAGTCTCTGAGTGGAAACTCAAACCTGTTATAAGTCAGCCAAGCCCTCACTTGCATACTTGTGATAGAGAGTGATACGTGTGGTGTCCCTGATTAAGCTCCCTGTCTGTCTGCCCTGCTCTGCTAGATCGGATTTCCTAGTGTATGACCTTGGACCGGATTTTGGACTACTCCCTGAACTCAACCTGCCTTTTACCTGCCTGCTTACCGCAAGCACCTGTTTGTTTTGCTTAGTTTTCACCACCCCTGGCAAGGTAGCCAGGCACTATAGCATTGTGCATAACTCCTGGGGGCAACTGAGTACCGGTACACCTGCTTACCTTATGGGAAAGGGGGCTGCTATAGGTGAAGTACACAGTAGCCAGCTATAGTGTCTGACCACCTGCGTTGGGGTAGACGTGACAGTCAGGTCTTCCATTTGTGTGGATGTTTTTTTTTGTTTATTTTGCTAGAACAGAACAAAAAAAATCATCTATGACCAGGGTTATTTTTTCCACATGTTAAGTGAGTATATAAAAGCCCTAAATATCTTCTTTAATTGATCAATAGACATTTGAATGATTCTTACTCTTCAGTGAGCTAGGACACAGAGCACTGTATAACAAAAAAGTAAAACCAAAAACCAAAGGCAAAACTTTTTTTTCTAAATTTCGGATAGAGTAATGGATGGCTATAAACCCTGTTGTTTTTTGCCACCTATGTTCCTTTGGGGAGATTTTCCTTCACTTCCTGTCCCAAAGCTACAACAGGAAGTATAAGGAAATCTTTCCAAAGTGAGAGAATCCCTGGTCGTCACCAGGGACACCAGAACTAGTGTCCCCATTGGAAGAATTCTCCTATATTACTGTTTTGGTGAGAACACAAATTTTGGGAATGTCTGTCACTTTCACATTCAATGATAACAGTAAACAGGAAAAATAGAGCGAATTGCTAAGAGGGGCACAAACAGCAATAAAAACCTGACAGATGTTCTAATCCCTTTCTAGTTTATCTGTAAGAAAAAAAATGCCTCTAGTTTTACTTAATAAATAAGGTAAACTCATTTGTCAACCATATACCACTTTTAGGCCTACCTAAATCTACATGTAATAGGGTCCCTGTATTTTAGATAAATTAAAAATAATATTTTAGTGGAACAATAGTAATAATTATTAAACAATATGTATTAGATGGGATAATTTTCCACAATAATAATAAACAGATTAGTCTGGAAGTCTGGAGTCCCCAGCAGGAATCCCCTGTGTTTGATAACCTGTTTCTTGGCTCCTGGAATTAGGTGTTGCTGGTATTTAGCTTAAAATTATCCCATACTTTGCCCATACTTCCACAGCTTTGGGTCAATCTGATCCTTACCATAAATGCTTTGGATTATTTTCAGGAGATAATTGATCCAAAACAGTTACACCCTCTACCCCTAGAATAATAATAAAACAAATACATCACACTGAAACTGTAACTTCTCTTTTGTTTCTTTACTCATATTAAAAAAAAAAAAAATTGCAGTGCTCTTACAAAAAACATCACAAATTCTGCATCATCAAACAAATCTGCTCCACACAAAAGTGATCAAAAAAGAACTCCAACGCAAAAAAAAATGTCTGTATTAAGTTACAGACTCTTCAGTGCTCCAAATGTAGTACTTGCTGAACTACCACCATCACCTTCACATTATGTGCAAAAAATATGCTTACCCCAATCAAGACCTCAAGATCATTAGAGGTTGCATGAGCTTATTAATACACATCATACACTGGCCGTTACAAATCTTCCACTCCTTTTGCTGCTCCCGTGCCATTCCCAATAGTTATAGGGGGAATTTTCCAGGGCTATACATTTTTTCCCTCAATATATCAAGGAAATAGGCCCATCTAAATGTTCTTTGTATGGCTTTATTAACATTAAAACCCATAAACAATCTCACAAAGATAGCTTGTGTATTAGCTTCTATGAAAGAGTACCGCTGTGAGGGAAATAAAATCTGACATTGTGTGGCGACGTCACTACAGGGGCGTAAACATATCTGACATATTGTGTGTGACTTCCTTAGAGATATGGATGCCACCCCCTGTCATCACTCTATTTATCCAGTTCTTTAATGGTTATCATAGGGATGCCATAAACAAAGCCTTCAAGTAGCTGGAAACCCAGGTTACTCATTACAATGAGACTATATTCCTTATATCGATCCAAATCCACTAACATATAGCGTTACTATCCCATATACGAAAGCAATATAGACACACATATTGATGCAATTAAATGATATGCAAATAAAATATAAAAATGTATATGAAATAAGCATAAAAGTTTGTTTAACCACTTCCTGTTTGCCCACCGTCAAATGACGGCAGAGCGGAGCAGCTCTCCTTCTGGGACGACATCATATGACAGTGCCCAGTTTAGCCGTGACTGAGCCCCCCGTGCTTCCTGGGACATGGCTCAACCCTGATCTCGGAAAAGAGCCACGGCTGCAGCTCTTTACCCATGTGATCGGCTGTGTCCAATTACAGCCAATCACATGTAAACAAGGAAGTGCCACTTATCGGCTTTTCCTCTCATACACTGACAATGGGGGAAGGCCAATAATCCTATATATAAATTCACTAAAATGATAATGATTATTAAAGAATTACTAATACAGTTGAGGCTAAGACCTGAGTGTTATATATCCAAGGGATTCTTTATGGCTTAGTGCTCTAATAAAATGAGTGCTCTAATAAAATTGCCCCCCCCCCCCCCCAGTGTTTCTTTATTTTTATAATTTCCCAAAAGCTCAGGTCTTTTGTTTTGATCTTACCCCAAGCCTCCTGGAGGTACGACCAACATGCCGGAAGCCACATGGGCACTTCAATATAAAAACCACTCTTTCAGTAGAGCATGAAATACAATCTTTAATTTTTTAATGTAATTTCTGTAGCTATTGCTTTAAACCCCTTCCTTCTCTTTAAATTCCCTTTTGTTTCATTACATGCGTAGCACCTTCCATATAAGAAGAAGCCAGTCTAATTTTAAAAAGTGTGAATTTTGGATACTCTTGGAGTACGGGACCCAAATGTCTATACTTTTTCAGATTTAAAGGTCTAATATATTTCTCAATCCCAATATAAGTCTCAGATTTGCTTCTCACAGATGCATACTTTAAACCCTTATCCAAAATTTTCAGTTCCTTGTTATCAACTACAATTAGGTTATATATACCTTCACCTAGTATAATATTTTCCTTTTTACACTTCTTTCTTGCCCTCTTTCCTCTTCTCCTCACAATTTTCCCCAATATTCTCCCCTCCTTCTTTGTAATGTCTCCTTCCCAGGAGGCCTTCTCCTCCCAATCAGCAGAAACAAATCACATATTGTGTAGGTGATGGTGGTCCGCCGCATGCCAATATACGCCAGCTGTTTGAAGAGGGATATCTTTGTTATGGTAGCAGCTAGCTGCCATAACCCCAGTATCCTCTTCTTCAGTGGGCGGCCGGGTTTCCGATAATAGTGGTCTCTGCGGCGGATTCGCCGCGAGATGACTTTTAACAGCGGTGTTAAAGGGCCACCCCTCCCTCCGCTCTCCGTTGCCCACCGCCGCTTACCGGAGCCATCAGCAGCAGCGGAGGCGATCGGATCCTTCTCGGTGTTAGGTATGGAGATGAGTGAGGGGAAGATGGCCCCCACCCATCTCCATACCATTGCAGGGCGGAAGTGACGTCAAAACGTCCTGTCTGTTAGGAACTTTGCAAAGATGAGTGAGGAGAAGCCAGTACTTGGGGGAATGGGTGAGCCCAGGGAACCTACTGAAGAAGATCAAGCCATCCTTGATAAGGTGAAAGAACAGTATGAGAAGCAGTCTGGGAATAACCCTGGGGAATTTAAGGCAATCCTCATCGGTACTCAGCTTGTTGCCGGAACAAATTACTTTTTCAAGGTGGACACTGGAGAGGACACTTATGACCACGTTCGAGTCTTCGTACCTCTGCCTGGCTCAGATGAGGGACCGACTTTGGTGTCTTTCCAGGCGAATAAGACAAAGGATGATAAACTGGAGTATTTCAAAGCTAAAGATGAGGACCAATTGGTGGTCACACATTCAAAAAACAACACATCCCATCCTTCTTGAAACTCCTTAAAAATGACCAGCAACAAGGGGTTAAAGAACCTGAAAGTACATAATCTGATCTTCCAGAAATGCACTTGGCTGACAATGCACAACATTTTTTGTGGGCTGAGCTGTCCTGACTTTAAGCCTGAACACTAATGATGTATATAACATTGATGTGTATTAGTAATATCCTGTTCAGTGTTATCTTGCTCATTGTAATGTGAACTGAGAAATACAATAAAATATTTTGGAAGGTTAAAACGTCACTTCCGCCCATAGCTCTTAAATGGACATTTTTTTTTTCAAATGACAAAATTTTTATTTATTTTTTGAATGCATTTTAGTGTAAATATGACATAAAAAAGAGAGAACATCCAACCATACCACTTGGGGTTGCCAACATCCCTTGAGCAGTTAATTTGGAAAAGGAGATACCCCCCAAGAAACTGGGACTTTAACAGCAACAGTATACAAAAATACAAATTTGATTAAATAAATATACATATATACAAATTAGAAGTATCAAACCACTAAAAGGATAGATGACAGTAATGATGAATTCCCATGGGGTCCAGACAGCTCGACGCATTTCAGGACACAGACGTCCCTTCCTCAGGGGCAATAGTCAGGAAGGAATCACACCTGAATTGTCATCGTGTAGTTACACTCAAACAAAAAAAATCAGAAGTCCCAGAGATATTCTTCAAAGAGAATACACTGGTTTAGAGACTAATAATCTTTATTGAAAATCCAACATATATTAATTACATAGAAAACATTGTAAAAATATATAACCTCCTCCAACACAGATAGTTAAAATTAATACAGAGAGAGTCTTAATGAGACACCGGTGTCCACCACAGTCAGCCATACATACAACACATCCATCCCAAACAAGCGAATCTTCTCAAAAAGGGGGGTGTATTAATTAAAGGCTTAATCTAGCCAGAAAAAAGGTTATGTACATACTTTGCTGGTTTCTGTAGAGTAAAAAAAGTAAAAAAGATCATACGCCTATATAGACACCACTTCTTTATATTGAGAGTTCGTTATTTCGGTTTTGAGAAAAAAGGTGCAAATGCTTTATATAATTTAGCCTGAGATGAGGGGTAAAGACGGGAAGCAAAGGGAGAAGGAAGTCCAACCATGAATTATTTGGCAAAGAAACACTGGTAGTATATTTATCATATATGAAGATTTGGATCACAAAAGGGATTAATATGAAGGTGACAACAGTCAAGGAAACAAAAGCGGTATAACCTCTGAAAAGATTTCCCCTTATATTTGTAGGGGGGGGGGGGGGCTGATACAGCTCACTGTTTTGACGTCTTGTTCTGTGTCTTGTTTGCCTTTTATTTCAAGTCCATATGTATGGTCCCATCACTTCAGAAATCGAAAATAAAGATGATGTCATCAGAAATAGTCCGGACAGAAGACTTTGCTACATGATTAGACTATGTATCTCTCCGTATGTTTCTCCAAACGGATAGCCTTGTAATAGTAGCGCAGGTGTATCCACACACCAAACAAGCTATGCAGTCCTGGCCAATCCTGATTTACCCATCCAAAAAATGGCAAGGTATTCAAAAGCACGGACTCGGGATGTTTGAGTAGGGTTCACTGTGTGGGCGGACAAACCGGTGCTCACACCACAGAGGACATGATAGTGTCTTGCTTCCTCAGAGCATGCGCAGTAGCTCACTAGGTGCCCTAAAATATCAGCGGACCTAATTAGATAGTCTGTAACTAGTGCAAGCACCTGAATTAGACCACCGCTAGTTCAACATTCATTCTTACATCATGCAGACACAACTTTTTCCCAGGTGACCACCCATTGCCAATGTTCTACACATGGACAGTGAACTAGTTATAAAATCTATTTTAAATATAACATAACACAGCAGTGAGTCTATTATCACATACTGTGATTATTAACAATAAACGGAAAAACAAAAACAAAAATTGAAAAAAACAAACAAAAAATTAAAAAAATTTAAAAAAACTTGAAAAAAAACACACAAAAGACCAAAAAGTGAAACGATATGCATAATAACACAGGAAACAGGGCATGTTCAACAAGTCTGGGGGATATTTTAGGGTGTTAAGCACTATTCCCTAATCATCCCTAAAAAGGAACAATGCAGACATAAAGAGAGACCTGAATATTAGACAAGAATCTAACGTTAGGCTCACTACTGTTCTAAAAATACTGATAAATTACACTCATTGTTCAACCCTGCGGGTTGCATACTTCTTAAATTAAAAATGGTGGTATCTTGGATTTCCATTTCACTGTCGGCCAGAAGCTCCCTCCTATCAGTTTGGAGGGCCCTTTTTTTGCCCTTCTGATAGAGGCATGAGAATAGCTCCTGTCTCGGAACCTCCCATATAGTTCTTGTGTTTCAGTCTTAAAGTCATCCATGTCTGAACAGTTCCTCCTGCTACGGAGGAACCGACCGATTTGAATCCCTTGTATGAGCGACTTTGGGTGGTGACTTGAGGCTATCAATAAAGAATTTGCTGCTGCTTCTTTCCTGAATGTCCTTGTCTCTAGTTTGTCATCCTTTACATATATAGTGAGGTCCAAGAAAGACAAGGCTGCCAGGTCATAAGAAAAAGTCAGCCGGATGTTTCTATTATTGCTGTTCAATTTCTCAATGAACAAAACCAGATCTTGGGGTGTCCCCCCCCAGATCATAAACACATCATCGATGTACCTCAGCCACAGGTGGCAGTGGCCGAGGTACGACGAGGAGTAGACTAGATCCTCCTCCCAAAGTCCCGGGTGCAGGCATGCATAGGAGGGATGTTTCTTCTGCCTTTTCGTGATCTACTTCTACCTCTAAACACAGTAGGATCAAAAATATCTCCACTTTCCCAGTCCTGTAGATTTTGCTTAAATTTCTCCTGTTTATTGGCTTTTAAGGTTTTTTGTATTTTCTCAACTTCTTTTTTTCAGAAACTCATTGCTTGTTAGTTAGTTGCTTGCTAGTTGTTCTTCATCTACTATCATTTGCAAGATCTCCAGCCCTCGTTCTAAACAGCTTTTCTTCCACACTTCCATGGTGTAGTTACACTGCTGGACTGGGGGCAAAAACGGCATCGCAGACATACACCAAGGATGTCACAAGTACACAGATGTACCGAGTGGGTCACCAATCTTTTAATTCAAAAAAGTGTATTTTTTCCAAAAAAAGTGCGCCTGTAAGATCGCTGAGCAAATACAGTGTGACAGAAAGTATTGCAATGACCGCCATTTTATTCTCTAGGGTGTTATAAAAAAATGTATAATGTTTGGGGGTTCTAAGTAATTTTCTAGCAATAAAACCTGTTTTTAACTTGCAAACAACAAATCTCAGAAAGAGGCTCGGTTCTTAAATGGTTAAGCACCATGTTTGGAGCACTGAAGACTGACCGTGGACAGTGATTTCAGTGTCACGTTGTAAACACTGAAGATTTTTTTGCTGTGGAAATTATTTGAAAGAAGTTTGTGTAACTTAATACAGACTTTTTTTTGTTTTGGAGTTCCTTTTTGGGTTGATCACTTTTTTATGTGTAGAACACATTTGTTTGCTGATGCACAGTTGATGTTTTTTGTTAAAAGTGCTGCACTTCCTTGTCTTTTTAATTTGTGTATTGCGAGTGAAACATGTTATCGTGTGGGCTGGTTCTTTATTTACGTTCCGGGATATATAGGCTTTGCTGAGACACTATATACACAAAATACACTATATTGTATAGTGCACGTTTGTTTCTTTACTGCATATATTAAAAGTTAAAGCCCTGCTCCAAACAAAATGTAAAATTTTGTTTTGGAGAGAGTGGCAAAGAGCTAGAACATCTGTCATGTAGTTATTGCCATGTGTGATCCTGTTGGGGAGATTTCCGACCACTTACTGTCAGGAGAAAATAATGGCAAATCCATTCAACAGGTACACAAAAAAAAAACAACATTTTTCACAGAGTGGTGGAAGTGTAAAAATATCCTCTGTTTTTTCCTTCTATAATGAAAAGAACCACTCCCTCATATCCTGTACTGGTGTCACTGGAACAGGAGATTAAAAAAATCTCTCCAATGGGATCACAGAAAACCACAGTTAAAACTGTAGACCAACCAAGGTAATAGATGATGACACAAATCTAAATCTTTTGTTGCATAAACAGGGTACATACAGAAAGCTGCAAGACTCTTGCATGTCTCTGTAAGAGAGTGAAATGTGTAAATTAGCAAAGTTTTCTCTATGTATCCTGTTTATTTAAAAAATATCTAAATTAGTGTTTTGTTTTTTTTTCTATTGACTAACACAGAAATAACACAAATTATGACTACGTTTAAATACTCTGAGTGGTATAATAAGGAATTTCTCTCAAAATCAGTGTTAAACCCAAAAACAAAAATATAATATATTGCAGCTTATCAGTCTTTTCATCTGCTCGCCCGGCCTACTGTACAATGAGGTCTGGGCAGGAGCACTGTTGTTGTCAAATGATGTCCTCCCAGGTTTGAGATGCGCTATGGCGTAAACTGTCACCCACTGTGTCCACCAGACATGGCCAATGACAGTTCACTGTAAGGGCTTGCTGACGGTTCTAGGTGACCGCAGTGGCCAATCACAGCAGGTCATATCACAGTTGTACCATGTTGAAATGCTTTGTTACATGCATTTCATTGTGTACTATTGTGATCAGCTCTGTGATTGGTCACAGTCATCACATGGTACAGACAAGGCCAATCACAGCCCATCTGTACCATGTGATTAACTGTGGCCAATCATAGCTAATCACAATAGTAAACACTGAATGAGTAGTTTTCATTCATAAAAAAAATGGTTGCTTATAACTGTAAAATTCAGTTACTATAAAAGCAACCATAGTATGTAAAAAAAAAAAAAAATCCTATCACCCCTCCAGAGTAGTACAGTGTTATTATGGTAACACTGTATTGTTCTGGTCACTGTATGTAAACAAAATGTAATAAAAAAGTAAGAGATATAAAAGAAATTGAAAAAAATTATTAATTTCTTTTACTACATACTGTCACCAGTCAGTGTCCCTGATCACTGCCACACCAGTTATATGATGATGCTGTACTATACTGGTGACAGTATGTAGAAATTTTTTTACTTTTATTGATTTTCAAAAAGGGGCCATTTGGGGGATATTTGTACTGTCCTGGCATTTTCGTGTCTCGATTTTCAGATATATATATACCTTAGTTTGTGGACTCTATAACTTTCCTACAGAATAAATTATATACACATTTGGGTTATTTTCACCAAAGAAATTTAGCATTTTGGCCTAAATTTATGAAGAAAGATTACCGTATTTATCGGCATATAACACGCACTTTTTTCCCCTGAAAATCAGGGGAAAATCGTGGGTGCGTGTTATAGGCCGATACCCCCCCAATTGTGTGTGATCGGAGCGATCGCGGCAATTGCCGCGATCGCCGCCGACATACACAGCCATGTGGAAATTCAAATACGGCGCCGAGACTGCAGTGTCTCGGCGGAGCGAAGCTACACATAGCCGAGAGTCTTCGGGTTTTCTCGGCGCCGCTTACAGTCCCGCCCATAGGGCGGAACTGGGCGGGACTGTAAGCGGCGCCGAGAAAACCCGAAGACTCTCGGCTATGTGTATCAGCGCTCCGCCGAGACACTGCAGTCTCGGCGCCATATTTAAATTTACACAGGGCTGTGTATGACGGCAGGGATCGCGGCGATCCCACAAAGCTGGACAGGGGCAAGGCTGCACGGGGGGGCAAGGCTGCATGGAGGCAAAGCTGCACTGGGGCAAGGCTGCACTGGGGCAAGGCTGCACTGGGGCAAGGCTGCACTGGGGCAAGGCTGCACTGGGGCAAAGCTGCACTGGAGCAAGGCTCCACTGACATGGCTGCACTGACATGGCTGCACTGACATTGCTGCACTGACATGGCTGCACTGGGGCAAAGCTGCACTGACAAGGCTGCACTGGACACTGGGGCAAGGCTGCACTGACACTGACAAGGCTGCAGATGGACACCAATAACGCTGCATTGATGGGCATTTTAATGTAAGTCTTTCTTCCTTAAACTTTACTCCTAAAAGTTTTTTTCCTTAAAATTCCCTCCTTAACTTGGGTGCGTGTTATACGCCGGCGCGTGTTATACGCCGATAAATACGGTATTTGTTTGTGAAATTTTATAACAGAAACTAGGAAAATTTGTTTTTTTTCTCCAAAATATTCTGTCTTTCTTTCATTTGTTTTGCAAAAAAAAAAAACAAAGAACAAAAAACGTTGATTAAATACCACAGAAAGAAAGCTCTATTTGTGATAAAAATGTCATATGGGTACAGTGTTGCATGACTGTACAATGTCATTCAAAGTGCAACAGCGCTGAAAGCTGAAAATTGGCCTTAACAGGAAGGGGGTAAAAGTGCCTGGTATTGAAGTGGTTAAATGTTGTTAAATGTGGTGTTCATTTTTTTTGTGTCAGGAACACTGCACCAGTGTGCGCATAAGCATACACATTTTTGCTGAAATTCTAAGTGCACCTGCTTCATTTTGAGCATGTATGAGCATGTGCATGAGCACATAAACACAGGACTTGCTCATATGTTCTTGATCTGCATTTTGATTTTGTGATTGACTTGGCTTCCACCTGACCTTGTTTTCAGAGCACCCTTGTACGCTTTGTTCCCTGTCTACATCTGCTACTGACCTTGGCCTGGATTACTGCCTAGTACACATGTGTCAAAGAAAAGGCTAGAGGGCCGAATCCAGCCTACCAGACAATTTCATGTGACCCTACACCTCTCCTGCAGCTACAGTACCCCCTCATCTCCTCCCCTACCTTGGCTCAGCAGTCTGCAGTAGAGAGGAGGACAGGACTCCTCCACCAGATCCTGCACTTCTCTGTTCAGCTACAGCACTCCCTCGTTTCCACCTCCCCTGGTCTCGGCATTCAGCAAACTCTGTCAACTAACTCCAACCCTCTTCTGGTCCTCCTCCAGACCCTGCACTTTCTGCTTTCCAGTTCTGCCCCCAGCTTCTTCCCAGCAGCAACACAAGGTAAGGGGAATACACTGTAATGTAAGGGATAGTGGGGCACTCTTGACTTCTGATGGTTGGGGGCCCTTGACATGTAATGTAGTGGCCTTGGAGTGCTTTGGACATTTAGTCTTGCAGATACAACTGGCCCTTTGAGGGCAACCATAATGCTGATGCGGCCCATGATGAAATTGAGTTTGCCCCTTTGGCCTAGAGAATTTGTGCCTCATTGCTCACTCGTCAACCTTTGCCTGTTTGACTTTGATCCTGCCTACAACTTGGTGCCTTCCCGCTCGGCTGCTACTAGACCAAGCTTGAGGCCCAGGCTTGATTATTAAGTGTGACACGCTTAAAGTGTTTCTGAAGTCAAAATGAGAAACAGTGTTGCTGGCTGATGCTCACAGCAGTAGATTCAAAATAACATCATATAATACATAATAAAGCATGTGCACTTAGAACTTCTGCAAAAATGTGTATGCTTATGCGCACACTGGTACAGTGTTCCTGACGTAAAAAAAAGAAAACCACATTTAACAACATTTAACCAGTTCAATACCAGGCACTTTTGTCCCTTCCTGCCCAAGCCAATTTTTGGCTTTCAGCGCTGTCGCACTTTAAATGACAATTGCGCGGTCATGCTACACTGTACCCAAACTACCGGTAATTTTTTATCAGTTTGTTCCCACAAATAGAGCTTTCTTTTGGTGATATTTGATCACTGCTGGCATTTTTATTTTTTGCGCAAATAAAAAAAGACCGAAAATTTTGAAAAAAAAATTTGTTTTTCTTTGTTTCTGTTATAAAATTTTGTAAATAAATAAGTTTTCTCCTTTCCTGACGGGCACTGATAAGTCTGCACTAATGGGCACTGATGGACACTCATGAGGTGGCACCAATGAGGTGGCACTAATGTGCACTGATGATGGGCACTGATAGGCGGCACTGATGGGCACTGATAGGTGGCACTGGTATGTAGCACTGATGGGCATTGATAGGCGGCACTGATGGGCACTGATAGGTGGCATTGATGGGCACTGATAGGTGGCACTGATGGGTACTTATGGGTGACACTGATAGGTGGCACGGGTGGGCACTGATTGCCACTGATAGGTGGGCACTGATGGGCATTGATGGGCACTGATAGGTGGCACTGATGGACACTGATGGGTGGCACTGATGGACACTGATAGATCGCACTGCTGGGCATCACTGATGAGGAGACATCTGGCAGGCACTGACTGACTGGCACTGACTGGCAAGATGTGTGGGCACTGATTGGCATTATTTGGGCACTTACTGGCATCCCTGGCAGTCTAGGGTGGCATCCCTGGTCATCGCCCAGTCAGGATAACTGAACCACCGCCTGGCCGTCATTCTGCTATAGGCTGGGAGGGAAGTGGTTAATGATACTACAACACAGAAGTATTTCTAAAGACAAGTGTTGTTAACCATGTGATTAGCTTGGAATTGTAATTGTGGAATTGTAATGTTGTTTCTTTGAAATTAAAGAATTAATAAAAAAAAGTGGTTCTAAAGTCAAGACATTTTTTTACCCTAATGCATTCCCTGCCTTAAGGTTAAATATGTCCCAGTAATTGTATGTCCCCCCCCTCCCCTTCTGTGTAATAGTATTGCACAGAGCGGGTAAGTATAACATGTTTATTATTTTAGGAAATAAAAATAGCCTTTATAAGCACTTAAAGTTAATGAAGCTTTCTTATTGATTAAATGTGAAACCCACAAGGTCAGTGAAGCCCTTTCTATGTATCCTGTTTTAATTAAAAATAATATTTAAAGCTGTAATAAAACCAAAACCAAAAATGCAATATATAGAGTTTTTTTTATACTTTTTTCATCTGGCGATGCCTACAGCAATTAAAAGGGTAGGTATTCCTCAAGTTGCTTGATTATTCTTTAATAGGAGTAAATAATTATGCTCTCTGTGCTGTAACTCTATTGTATTTTGTATATTTTTCTTATTTTGGTACGTTTGGGGACACCCCTGCTTGCATAAAAAGATTACTATAATTACCGGTTGGTGCTCTCCACCCTCTAAATTGTCATGTTTTCTCTCATTGTGGTTGTACATTGCTGGATCTCCTAGCTGTGTCTGTTTGTCACATTTTGGGTCCATGCCCTTAGGAGTATACTATTAAGAACAATTTGGCAAAGCGCAAGGAAGTGTAGGGACTGGCCAAAGACAGATTACTTTGACACAGTTGGCCAGCTTGAACATGTATTGCAATTAGGGATGAGCCGAACACCCCCCCGGTTCGGTTCGCACCAGAACCCGCGAACGGACCGAAAATTCGCACGAACGTTAGAACCCCATTGACGTCTATGGGACTCGAACGTTCAAAATCGAAAGTGCTAATTTTAAAGGCTTTTTGCATGGTATTGTCCTAAAAAGGGTTTGGGGACACGGGTCCTGCCCCAGGGGACATGTATCAATGCAAGAAAAACTTTTATAAACGGACGTTTTTTCGGGAGCAGTGATTTTAATGATGCTTAAAGTAAAAAAAAAAAAAAAAAGTGAAATATTGCTTTAAATATCGTACCTGGGGGGTGTCTATAGTATGCCCGTAAAGTGGCACGTGTTTCCTGTGCTTAGAACAGTCCCTGCACAAAAAGGTCATTTTTAAAGGAAAAAAAGTCATTTAAAACTGCTTGCGACTTTAATGTAATGTCGGGTCCTGGCAATATGGATGAAAATCAGTGAGACAAACAGCATGGGTACCCCAAGTCCATTACCAGGCCCTTTGGGTCTTGTATGGATATTAAAGGTAACCCCGCACCCAAATTAAAAAAGGAAAGGTGTGGGGCCCCCAGGCCCTATATACTCTGAACAGCAGTATACAGGCGGTGCAAACAAGACAGGGACTGTAGGTTTGTTGTTAAGTAGAATCTGTTTGTAATTTTGAACTGGTACATTTTTACTGTGTTTAGCTCCAGCCAAAAAATCTATTTTAAGCTTTTTGGAAAACCTAGGGAAGGGTTATCACCCCTGTGAAATTTGTGTTGCTGTCTGTGATCCTCTTCAGAAGATTTCACCTCACTTTTTGTCCCAATGACAAATGTTTTTTGAAAATTTGTTTTTTTTTGTGATTGGTGATAAAACATCAGTGGAAAGGAGAAAAGTTTTTCCCATATTAACTCTTACAGGAGAGAATTTCCCTTCCTAGGGGTAGATTTAATCTCACTTCCTGTTGTCTCCTTCCGTTTGCAAGTAGGAGTCGTTTGTAAGTTGGATGTTTGAAAGTAGGGGCCTGCCCTATATACTCAGCAGAAATTTGGGCCTTAGGTGTTGTTGTGGCCACAACACTGTAAGCCCTCACAGGGCCCTGCTGTGAAATTTTAGGTCAAGAAATGTAATTAGATGCCCCTGTTGAACAGGGGCAGAAAAATTGGGCCTTTGGTGGTACTGGTGCCACAACACTGTAAGTCCTCACAGTTATTCTTGGTGGGCGCAGAAACGGGCCCTGCTGTGAAAGATTAGATCAAGAATTCTAATTACATGTCCCTGTTGAACAGGGGCTGAAAAATTGGGCCTTAGGCACTGGTGCTTGTGCCACAATACTGCAACCCCTCACAGATACTCTAGTTGGAGCACAGGAACTAGCCCTGCTGCAAAGAATTGCAATAAAAATTGTAATTACCAAACTGTTAATCTCATATCTGCTTTTTTATGCCAAAAAGGAAATATTGTGCAAGTGGACCTCCTCTGCCCCCCCTGATATAGTCACATGGGAAAATAAAGTTAATGCTGCCCTCCCACTATATAAGTTGACGTACATTAGTCGTGGGTGCCCCTGGAAATTCGACAAAGTATGGTTACCACGGACAACAATTTAATCAACGGGATACAGAGATCCAGGACCCGTCTATCTCCCTTCTATTTCCCTCTTTTTTTTCATTCTTCTTTTTCCCCCTCTTCTACGCCCCTTATTCTTTGCTGGGTTTTCCCCCCTCCCTTCCCTTTCTTTTCCCCTTCCCCCCTCATTATGGGATCATACCCCTGATCACACGACCACAGGATTGAGAAATGTACTTCCTCCTGTATTGGAACACAGTCCACACTGCTAGTTAACTATATATGTACTATGTGAAATGCTTATACCACTGTTATATATTGTACCTTTGTAACACATTGATTGTAATTATGCTATAATGTATGTATTCTTTCCTTCAATAAAGCACTCCTGATTGTTAAAAAAAATTGTAATTGCACGCCCCTGTTAAACAGGGGCTGAAAAATTGGGCCTTAGGCACTGGTGCTGGTGCCACAACACTGCAACCCCTCACAAATACTTTAGTTGGAGTGCAGGAACTAGCCCTGCTGCAAAGAATTGCATGAAAAATTGTAATTACATGCCCCTGTTAAACAGGGGCTGAAAAATTGGGCCTTAGGCACTGGTGACGGGACTGGCGGCGCCCAGAACCAAAAATGTTCTTACAAGCAATCATCATGATCATTGAGGAGGAAGAGGATAATTACTCAGTATAACAGGATAGTCACTCAGCATCAACATAGGCAGTCTTTGAAGGGATCTGACATTTCAAAAAAACGTATTCGGTTACATCAGCATCAGGTGCTTGGTAGCTGGTGGTGATCCAAGACTGATTCATTTTTATGAAGGTCAGTCGATCGACCGAGTCGGTGGACAGACGCACCCTGTGATCGGTTACAAAGCCTCCAGCAGCACTGAATGAGCGTTCCGAAAGAACGCTGGATGCAGGACAGGCCAGTAGCTCAATTGCATACTGTGCAAGCTCTGGCCAGTGATCCATCCTCAAGACCCAGTAACCCAGAGGATTTTCGGTGGGAAAGGTGTCCAAGTCAGATCTTGCCCCTAGGTATTCCTGCACCATGTAAAACAGACGTTGGCGATGGTTGGTGGAACCGATCATACCTTGGGGCTGCGGACTAAAAAATTGTCTGAATGCATCGGTCAGACGGCCACCTTCTCCACCGCTCCTTCTTTGACTGACTGAAGCCTCAGCAATACGTTGTCCAGAAACAGGAGTTTGTAACCTCCCAGTCTCTGGGAACGCATTGCACAGACCTTTCTGCAAGGCCTCCCAAAGATATTTCATCCTCTGCTCCCTCTGTGACGGCAAGATAAGGTCCACAACCTTACCCTTGTAACGTGGATCAAGGAGGGTTGCCAGCCAGTATTGCTCCTTCTCCTTGATACCACGAATACGAGGATCCTTCCGCAGGCTTTGCAGGATCAGGGAGGCCATGCAGCGTAGGTTTGCTGAGGCATTCGGTCCGGAGTCCTTTGGGTCACTAAGGACAACATGATCCGCAGCCACCTCCTCCCAGCCAGGTACAAGTCCATGTGTTTCTTGGGACTGTAAATGATCCCTTAAAGGGGTTGTAAAGGTAATTTTTTTTTTTTTAAATAACAAACATGTTATACTTACCTTCACTGTGCAGCTCGTTTTGCACAGAGTGGCCCCGAACCTGGTCTTCTGGGGTCCCTCGGCGGCTGTTTCAGCTCCTCCCCGCAAGAACTAACCACCTTAATGCGAGCTCCCTCGCATGGTGGTTAGTTCTTGCAGGCGCGCTCCCGTGATACAGCCGGCGGCCACAGCCGCTCACTGTATCACTCGGCCCCACCCCCCCGGCGCGCCGCGTTATTGGATGTGATTGACAGCAGCTCAAGCCAATGGCTGCGCTGCTTTCAATCCATCCACTGTAGCCAATCAGCGGCCAGGCTAAGCGGCGAAATGGATGTCGGGAGCGAGCGGGGGACTTTCGAGGAGTCAGGTAAGTAAAACGGGGGGGCTTTACAACCCCTTTAAAGACTGCTGCTGAGTGCCAGGCTCCACCTCCATACTGACACAATCCTCCTCCTCCTCCTCGTCCTCTTCCTGTGTGATCGGCGGGCACGCAGGAACACTATCTGGATAAAGGGGGCCTTGAGAGCTAAAGAAGTCATCCTCTTCCTGCCTCTGTTCTGCCTCAAGTGCCCTGTCCATTATTCCACGCAGCGTGTGCTCCAACAGGTGGACAAGGGGGACAGTGTCACTGCTCACCATCCTCGTGGCCTCCTCAAATGGTGACAGGACAGTGCATGCATCCCTGATCCTGGCCCACTGGCGTGGGGAAAAAAAACAAGCTCCCCTGACCCTGTCCTGGTGCCATAGTCGCACAGGTACTCATTGATGGCCCTCTGCTGTGTGTGCAGCCGCTGCAGCATGGCCAACGTTGAGTTCCACCTGGTGGGCATGTCACAGATTAGGCGGTTCTTGGGCAGGTTAAATTCCTTTTGGAGGTCTGCCAGCCGAGCACTGGCATTATATGACTGGTGGAAATGCACACAGACTTTCTTGGCCTGCCTCAGCACATCCTGTAAGCCCGGGTACCTGCCCAAGAACTGCTGCACCACCAAGTTAAGGACGTGAGCCAAACAGGGCACATGGGTCATTTATCCCTGTCGGAGGGTGGAGAGGAGGTTGGTGCCATTGTCGCAAACCACCATTCCTGCCTTAAGTTGGCATGGCGTCAACCACCTCTGAACCTGCCCCTGCAGAGCTGACAGAACCTCTGCCCCAGTGTGGCTCCTGTCCCCCAAGCACACCGGCTCAAGCACCGCATGGCATCTTTTAGCCTGCATACTTGAGTAGCCCCTTGAACGCCTACGGAGCACCGCTGGTTCCGAGGACAAAGCACAGGAAGAGGCCATGGAGGAAGAAGAAGAGGAGGGGGTGGAGGAGAGAGGTGTGTCAGAAACATTAGTAGTGGCAATTTGGAGGCATGGTGACGGAACAACTTCCAACACTACTGCACCTTGCCCTGCATCCTTCCCAGCTACCAGCAGAGTCACCCAATGCGCCGTTAAAATTAGGTAACGTCCCTGTCCATGCCTGCTGTACCATGAGTCAGCGGTAATATGCACCTTATGCACCTTACCGCTGATCGCCCTGTCCAGCGAAGCATGGACATTGCCTTCCACATGCCGGTAGAGAGCCGGAATCACCTTCCGTGAGAAAAAGGGGCGTTTGGGTACCTGCCACTGAGGAACCGCACATTCCACAAACTCACGGAAGGGGGCAGAGTCTACCAACTGAAAAGGTAGCAGTTGAAGTGCTAGAAATTTTACCATGCTAGCATTCAACAGCTGGGCATGTGGATGGCTGGGAGCGAACTTATTTTGGCGGTGCAGCAGCTGGGGCAGGGAAATTTGCCTGGTACAATCTGACGTTGGTGTACCAAAAGCAGATTGCCTACAAGTACTTGGCTGTGGCACACCTAATTCTACACCTTCATTCCTCTCAGTGCAGGTCTCAGAGAGGACTGAAGGTATAGTGGGGTTGGAGATCTCAGCTGATGAGGAGCAAGGAGAGGTCCTCTTTGTTCTTTGGTGTGGGTCTTTTAGATACGCTTGCCAACGAACTGCGTGGCAGGTCAACATATGTCTGGTCAAGCATGTGGTGCCTAAGCAGGAGATGTTTTGGCCACGCGAGATACGCTTGAGACATATGTTGCAAATAGCAGCGGTGCGATCTGATGCACTCGTCTCAAAAAAGGCCCACACCAAAGAACTTTTGGAATAACGCGCAGAGACAGCAGCGCCCTGCACATGCGGAGCTTTGCGGTGCGATGCAGTCAGTGTGCTGCCCTTAGGCTGGTCCCTGTAGGGCATCCTGCCTCGTTGGTGATGTGCCTCCTCCTCCTCTTCTCTCCTATCAGGCACCCACGTTGAGTCAGTGACCTCATCATCCCCTCCCTCCTCATCACTGGAGCAAACCAGGCAGTATGCTGCAGCAGGGGGAGCATGACTGCCAAATTGCTGTCCTTCTTGGGCACCCCCTCTGTCCGTGCTCACGTTACTGCCTTCATCTAGCTCAGTATCATCATCAGAGCCTTCTAAACGCTGGGCATCCTCCTGGAGCATGTACCCAACACTGTGGTCATACAGTTTGAGGGACTCCTCAGGAGGACATGGTGGGGCTAGGGAAGGAGTCACTGATGCCATTGAGCCGAGGGAAGAGGCCGCGTTGGCAGCTGCTTTGCCAAACAAAGTACCCTGAGCATGGGTGAGAGAGGATGAGGAGGATGAGGACGGCTTGGTCATCAACTCGACCAAGTCTTCCGCATGTTGCGGCTCAACATGGCCAGCTGCCGAAAAAAAGGCCAAGCGTGTCCCACGGCCACGTGCTGATGAGGATGCACCGTCTCCACGACCAGCACTGTTGCCTCTAGACACAGAGCCTGCTTGCCCTCTTTTATTGGCTTGTGACTGTCTGCCTCTCCTTCTTGACCCTCCAGACATACTAATGGCCTGCAGTGAGATGTAGCTGCACAAAGCTGGGATATATATATATATATATATATATATATATATATATATATATACTGATACTGCAGCTAGCAAAATCAACTGCCTGCCTGTAGTATGAGAACACCACCAATCTTCTACAGGTAGCTTTAGCTGAACACTCTGCAGAGGTCGCACTACACTAACTTGTAGCTTTAGCTGAACACTGTGCGGAGGACGCACTACACCAATGTTAAAATAATGTAGCTGCCTGCGGTAGTGATAGGATCAGGAAAACACCACCAACCTTCTACAGGTAGCTTTAGCTGAACACTGCGCAGAGGTCGCACTACACTAACGTGTAAATAATGTAGCTGCCTGCGGTAGTGATAGGATCAGGAAAACACCACCAACCTTCTACAGGTAGCTTTAGCTGAACACTGTGCAGAGGTCGCACTACACTAACGTGTAAATAATGTAGCTGCCTGCGGTAGTGATAGGATCAGGAAAACACCACCAACATTCTACAGGTAGCTTTAGCTGAACACTGTGAAGAGGACGCACTACACTAACGTGTAAATAATGTAGTTGTCTGCGGTAGTGATAGGATCAGGAAAACACCACCAACCTTCTACAGGTAGCTTTAGCTGAACACTGTGCAGAGGACGCACTACACTAACGTGTATATAATGTAGCTGCCTGCGGTAGTGATAGGATCAGGAAAACACAACCAACCTTCTAAAGGTAGCTTTAGCTAAACACTGTGCAGAGGTCGCACTACACTAACGTGTAAATAATGTAGCTACCTGCGGTAGTGATAGGATCAGGAAACACCACCAACCTTCTACAGGTAGCTTTAGCTGAACACTGTGCAGAGGTCGCACTACACTAACGTGTAAATAATGTAGCTGCCTGCAGTAGTGATAGGATCAAGAAAACACCACCAACCTTCTACAGGTAGCTTTAGTTGAACACCGTGCAGAGGTCGCACTACACTAACGTGTAAATAATGTAGCTGCCTGCGGTAGTGATAGGATCAGGAAAACACCACCAACCTTCTACAGGTAGCTTTAGCTGAACACTGTGCAGAGGTCGCACTACACTAACTTGTAGCTTTAGCTGAACACTGTTCAGAGGACGCACTACACTAACTTGTAGCTTTAGCTGAACACTGTACAGAGGTTGCACTACACTAACTTGTAGCTTTAGCTGAACACTGTGCAGAGGTCGCACTACACTAACTTGTAGCTTTAGCTGAACCCTGTGAGGAGGACGCACTACACTAACTTGTAACTTTAGCTGAACACTGTGAGGAGGACGCACTAAACTAACTTGTAGCTTTAGCTGAACAGTGTGCAGAGTTCGCACTACACCAATGTTAAAATAATGTAGCTGCCTGCGGTAGTGATATAATCAGGAAAACACCACCAACCTTTTACAGGTAGCTTTAGTTGAACACTGACCAGAAGTCGCACTACAATAACGTGTAAATAATGGAGCTGCCTGCGGTAGTGATAGGATCAGGAAAACACCACCAACCTTCTACAGGTAGCTTTAGCTGAACACTGTGCAGAGGTCGCACTACACTAACGTGTACATAATGTAGCTGCCTGCGGTAGTGATAGGATCAAGAAAACACCACCAACCTTCTACAGGCAGCTTTAGCTGAACACTGTGCAGAGAATGCACTACACTAACGTGTAAATAATGTAGCTGCCTGCGGTAGTGATAGGATCAGGAAAACACCACCAACCTTTTACAGGTAGCTTTAGCTGAACACTGTGCAGAGGTTGCACTACACTAACGTGTAAATAATGTAGCTGCCTGCGGTAGTGATAGGATCAGGAAAACACCACCAACCTTCTACAATTAGCTTTAGCTGAACACTGTGAAGAGGTCACACTACACTAACGTGTAAATAATGTAGCTGCCTGCGGTAGTGATAGGATCAGGAAAACACCACCAACCTTCTACAATTAGCTTTAGCTGAACACTGTGCAGAGGTCACACTACACTAATGTGTAAATAATGTAGCTGCCTGCGGTAGTGATAGGATCAGGAAAACACCACCAACCTTCTACAGGTAGCTTTAGCTAAACACTGTGCAGAGGTCGCACTACACTAACGTGTAAGTAATGTAGCTACCTGCGGTAGTGATAGGATCAGGAAAACACTACACTACACTAACTTGTAGCTTTAGCTGAACACTGTTCAGAGGACGCACTACACTAACTTGTAGCTTTAGCTGAACACTGTTCAGAGGATGCACTACACTAACTTGTAGCTTTAGCTGAACACTGTGAGGAGGACGCACTACACTAATGTTTCCAGAAGCGCATTTGTGAGGTCAGGCACTGATGTTGGACAAGAAAGCCTGGCTTGCGGTCTCCACTCTAATTCATCCCAAAGGTGTTCTATCAGTTTGAGGTCAGGACTCTGTGTAGGCCAGTCAAGTTCCTCCACCCCAAACTCGCCCATCCATGTCTTTATGGACCTTGCTTTGTGCACTGGTCCAAATCATTTGGTGAAGGGGGCATTATGGTGTGGGGTTGTTTTTCAGGCGTTGGGCTTGGCCCTATAGTTCTAGTGAAGGAAACTCTTAAGGCGTCAAGATATTTTGGACAATTTCATGCTCCCAACTTTGTGAGAACAATTTGGTAATGGCCCCTTCCTGTTCCAACATGACTACACACCAGTTTGGTGTTGGTGTCTCTTGTTAATTTCACATTGTATTTTTGAAATGTACCTGCCTCCTCACAAACAAACTGTCCTTTATGAAGGAAAACACACATAGGCAAGTATAATTGAAACAAAAATTCCTTTATTAAGGGCTCATAACCAAACAAAGAGGGAGGCAACGCTGGAGAAACAGCAAAAATTGTCGAAGCCTTTGACCCCCAGGGCAGACATCAATTATTTGACAGCAAAATTTGTGGCCTGAGGAGTCCTTATGTAAGGGAGTGCAGTCTGGTCCAGAAATCCCAGAGATCCTGAAAGCAGCAGATGACATCTGTGTCCCCAGGCTGTGGTACTACAAGAGGCTGCATATTTTGCCAGACCAGACTGAACCCAGGGTCATCACTCTCTGGTCTTCCTTCCACACTTCCTTCCCGGCTGTGGCTCTGGTGTTGGAGATGTGGCAGGAGGAGGAGTAGGACCTGGAGGAGGAGGAGCTGGAGGAGGAGGAGGAGGACTATGGGTGAGGTAACAAATGTGGGTTGCACATGTGATTTGGCCCCTCAACCCCTTATTTAGAGCTTCCAAAATTAAGAACTCACATAGGAGTCGTTGGCCCTCCTCCATCTGCATCATTTTGCAGGCAGTTATGGCATCAAAGTCCTCCTCCACAGTGTGGGGTGTTCTGAGGGCCTCAGTAGCCTTCCAAAAGAGGCCTATGGCAGCCTCCTCCAGGTTATTCCTCTTCCTGCCACTTTGTCTTTGAAGGCGGAGGGTAGGGACCTGTGTATCAGGCAGCCTGCTTGGCCCTACCACCTCCTGGCTGAGACTTCCCTGTGTATGTAAAAGGGACATGGTTTTAGTTTTTGCATCATCAATCACAATCCTAAATTAGTACTCCAAACTAACATCTAGTTAACATCATTGATTGGACAACCAGAAATATTTAGAAGAATGCTATACCTGGCTCAAGCTGGGCTCCTCCACATGTTGCTGCCTGGAAGGCCCAGGTTCGGCATCTGAAGCCTCAGCTGGGGGGAAGGAAGCGTGGAAGGAAGAGTGGAGAGTGCTGGCCTGAGTTCATTCTGGCCTGCCAGAAAATGCAGCCTGTCATAGTACCACAGCCTGGGGACATAAATGTCATCTGCAGCTTCTGATCTCAGGGAATCCTGGACCTTCTTGTGCTCCCTTAGATATGTACTCCTCAGGCCACTAATTGGGATCTTCAAATAGATGATGTCTGCCGTGGGGATCATCGCCTTCACAAATTGCAGCAAATTATCCAGCGCTGCCTTCCTCTTTGTTTGGTTCTTATATTCAAGGTGGTTTATCTGCCACAGACAGGGCAGCTCCCTGAACATATCTATGAAGATTGGCATAAAGTCATGATCCTTAAAGATATCCATTTTAACTGCAAGACACAACACAAGACAAACTCTAATGTCAGCCTAAAGTCTTCTAAACTTGTCCAAATACAGGCCTCAATCTAGAAGCAGTATAGGCCCAATGTTAAATCTTACCTTCGCTATCACGAACGGCGCCTCCGTTGCTCCTTCCTCCGCTCACAGATCGTACGTACTACGCATGCGTGTTACACTTTATAGACACTGCACTTGCGTGAAACTCCGCCCGCCCCTGACGTTCTTTCTAGTCTATTCCCCGCCCCTTCTTGTTCGTCGCAGTGGGGGAAGAGCACATGGCGGAGACACAGCAGGTGTCAGATAATTACACCAACGAGGAGGAGGAGGAAAGCCCGGAGCCTGAAATGTCCCGATCCAGAAGGAGACGATTTAAAGCATCAAATATGTTCTTTGGGGAGATGTTGGAGATGGTGGACATCCTGAAGAAGGCTGACTATGATGGGAAGTATGGACCTTACCCCAACCCCAATGTCCGAAAGGCCAAGATCATGGCGAAAGTGGTCAAGAGTCTGCACCGGAATTTCGGGGTACGGCGATCCAAGGATCAGCTCAGGAAGCAGTGGTCGGACCTGAAATTAAGGGAGCACGAGCAGTACAGAAGGATCAGAAGAGTGCTGCAAAAAAGTAAGTAGTTGTGCTGTGTTCCTATTCTTTATGATTATTACGTTTGTGCTGCTCCATGTGCTTTTCTTTACTGTTGTACAGTTTAAAATGTCAACTTTCATGTTCATGGGCACATTATTCGTTCGTATGAAACATTGTTCGTTCGGCCTAGAAAACACAATTATTTTGGCCATATGCATTTGAAAACATTTTTTATGGCCTACTTGGCAGAAAATAATTTGTTTGTGTAGATGGGTTTATAACCAGAATTAAATGCAAACTAGATTCTGTGTAAGGAGAGGACACTCAGTAGCTGTTTACACATCTGGACACAGGAGCACTAGTGTGGGACCCCAGAACACCCTTTTTATTAGGGGGTCCCACACAGGTGCTTCAGTGTATAGTATAGGGGTGACTCCATCTGTGAAGCTTGTACAAAACAGGTAAGTATTCAAGCTTGACAAAGGACAAAAATATTTCTTCATCTTGGAACTCTGCCATAACAGACAATTGTATCCCACTTCCAAGCAATGTTTCATATTTATAGTTCTGCCATCAAATATCTGTGTGCTAAGTAGACCTATTTGTTTTTACATAGGGGAGAAAAGACTCGGAGGACACCCCTCATCCGAGGAGACCACAGACCCCACACCTCTGGAAGAAGTGGAAATCCCACAAACACAACAGGAGGAGGAGGAGGAAGGAGACGTGGTGGAAATTGTCACCACAACAGGTGAGTGTCTGCGACCACAGGCTCAGGTAAGAGATGGATGCCAGCAGATTTATAATACATGGTGTGTTTTTGTTTCTATCTTTTTAGATGATCGTGATGTTGTGGATCCAGATCATTTCACCTCTGAAAGTGCACAGATCCTGATTGGGGAGATCATGGGGTATAATAGGGACTTGGAAAACATCCATAAAAACATCAATGATGTTCAAAAAAAATGAAGAACATCATTGATGTTTTAAGGTGAGTTTAAAACCCATCCAAATCCCTTTGTTTTTTTGTGCTTTTTGTGATCTAAAATTTAATACCGTTTTTTGACATATTTGCAAAAAGCCAAATTTTGAAGATGCACACAGTGTGTCAACATGTACTATCTGCCATCACAGGAGATCAATGTATGCATTTTGGGGGTGCAACCCCTTCCTCAATAATAAAGTAGCTGTGAGGAAGGGGTTGCATCCACAAAACACGTCCCTTGATCCTCCGTGATGGCAGCTAGCACATGTTGATATTCGATAATTTGTGTGCATCTTCAAAATTTGGCTTTTCCTGGGGTGACTTCACCCCATCTGAACGCAATATCAAACACAGTTTGTAAATACTCATGTCTGATATTGCCTTCAAGTTCTACCAAATGTGAACTTTGTAAGTTCAAGATTTGTGTCTTTCTTGTTGGTTTTAAACATGCCTGTTTTATCTTAAATGGACATTTCTACTTTTTCTAATGTGACCCCAAAAATTGTTATACAACAAATATGTTGGTTTGTTTTAAGAACCTTTTATAAATGCACATGTGATTGTGCTGGGATTAAAAAGATTGATAATCAAGAATGTGTGGATTATTGTTTCAACGCTCCAAAACTTTTGTTGTGCTCTAATTGGTGTTTTCTGTGACAATGGGTGTTATTTCCTAAGGAAAAATCCACTTTGCACTACAAGTGCAGTTTCAAGTGCACTTGTAGTGAAAAGTGTCTTTGCCTTTAGTAAATAACACCCAACAATGCTTTGTAATGTTACACAATCACGCCATTTTCAGGACTCACCACATTTCTGTCAGGGTCAGCTAAAAGAAACACAAGCAGTAAATGTCACCAAAGATTTTAGTAGTTAAAATGATTTTTTTATTTGAAAAAGGTTTCAGACATTGTCTGGCATATTGATGGCCCCCCTACCCGCAAAGTATTCAAGGTATCTTAGACGGACCTCACAGGCACTCAGGGGGTGAAAGCCAGGACTGACACTTTCAAGCGCCATCAGGGTTGGTTCATTCGGAATTCTGGCCTCAGGCCCAACTGAGCCAGCACAGTTGGCAGAATGTTGCCGTAAAAAGTTGTGTAGAACACAGCACGCCAGGATGATATGATTCAGTTTGTACTCCGCCATGTGTATGGGTGTAAGAAATAGGCGGAACCGGCTGGCCATGATTCCAAACGTGTTCTCCACCACTCTTCTGGCTCTGGCCAGCTGGTAATTAAAAACCCTCTGGTCCGGGGTGAGGGTCCTCATCGGGAATGGCCGCATAAGATGGTCCCCCAGCGCAAATGCTTCATCTACAATGAAGACGAATGGGAGACCTTCCGTACTGTCTTCTGGAGGTGGCAAGTCCAAGCTGCCATTCTGGAGATGCCTGTAGAACTCCGTCTGGGCAATGACTCCACCATCGGACATCCGGCCATTCTTCCCCACGTCCACATACAGGAACTCATAAGTAGCCGACACCACTGCCAACATCACAATACTATTGAACCCCTTATAGTTGAAATAGTATGACCCCGAGTTGGGTGGTGGGACGATGTGGACGTGTTTCCCATCAATTGCCCCTCCGCAGTTAAGAAAGTCCCACCGCTGGGCAAACTGGGAGGCCAAAGTCTGCCATTCCTGTGGGTTGAAAGGAAACTGAGGATTCAAATAAGAAAAAAATAATAATAATTTTGCACATAAACAGGGAAAGCAGATTAGACACAAACATTCTTGGCCAACATCAAGATAACATTTATTTGAGGGAGTTTTTAAAGACCAAGGTATAAGGTACACCTATCAGATTCCCCCTCTCCCCCTCTCATGGGCCATTTCTAACATTCTAGGGGGGGAGCTCTTGGACAGGTAACCCTCTCCACTTCATTGAGAGATGAATGCCTAAATAATGTGTGTTACTTTGGTCAGCCCCTCCTTACTTACACTATTGACAGCCCACTGGACAGGTAAGAAGTGTCAGAATACAAAGATATAAATACACATTGTACACATTTGAGCACATTTGGACATTCTGCTATTACCTATCAAGATAATAATAGTATACCAAAACTTTAAACATTACCATTTTAAAGTATACAGGCAGGCCCTTGCACTACATGCTTTGTGAAATTCATCCAGAAATATGACCACAAAAGAGATGGGTATAGTGTGTATGGGTTTGGCAAAATCAGCAGATAGATGATTGAGGATAGATAGAGAATTGGTATCAGCTGACTTAGCAGTTGGGGGGAGGGAGGGTTCCAACTGATTTGGGGACCCCCCCAAAAAAGCCTCTGGCACTCTGCCTGAATTTTAAGCACAAATCACATTTTAAAACATTTTAGGGGGTGTTTGGGGTAAAGCACTACTATGGAGCTGACAAAATACATTGTTAAGTGACTACATGAGGTGAATATAGGGCCAGGAGACCATGCTGGGGAGGTAAGTGAAGGCAAATATGTATGAAGGACAAAAAAAATAATTACATAAAAATCCAGCATGAATGAGGACAAAGGGGACATTCACAGCATATTACAATCATGGTCATTAGGGAATGAGGAAAGAAATACTATATATTATCAAACATTATATACAATAAAATGTGATGTTAAAGGATAAAAATCTTACCTTAATATGCTCCTTCTGCAGGACCTGGATGCTGGCAGAACAGGTCTCTGGGATAATGATCCCCAGAGCCTGGGGGGAGATGCCTGTCGAGAACTTGAGGTCCTGCAGGCTTCTCCCCGTCACCAAGTACTGCAGGGTGGCGACGAGCCTCTGCTCCGGAGTGATGGCCTGCCTCATGCAGGTATCCTGCCTGCTAATATAAGGGGTCAGCAAAGCCAACAAACGGTGAAATACGGGGTTCGTCATCCGGAGAAAGTTCCTGAAATCATCAGGATTATTCTCACGGCTCTCACAGAGCAAAGGCATATGACCGAACTGGTCACGCTGAAGCAACCAATTCTTGGTCCATGAACTCCTCCCCACCCTGTTCATGGACTGGACTTGTGTCAAGGTAAGGACCCCAACACCAAGCCCCTGCACAGCACGAACTCTACGAGGAGTACGTATACGCAACATGGCTAGAAAATGGTCGGCTGCTCAGAACAAAGTAACAGAACACACTGAAGAACAGCAAGGCCTGTGAAGAGCGACCTTAAAAACAGCAACGAGCAGACAAGATCGCACAGAAAACTCCAATACGAACTGACTGCACGCACTGAAGAGCAGATACAAACCCACAAGCACAAACTGAACAGCAGAAAACTATCTGAAAACCACGAGTCTGAAAAAGCACGAATCATCTCTCACCAAACTTTTACTAACACGAGATTAGCAAAAGGAGCCCAAAGGGTGCCGTGCTTGGTTCGGACCTGCCCTTTTCTAGTCTCGTCGTACGTGGTGTACGTCACCGCGTTCTTGGCGATCGGAAATTCCGACAACTTTGTGCGACCGTGTGTATGCAAAAAAAGTTTGAGCCAACATCCGTGGGAAAAAATCCATGGATTTTGTTGTCGGAATGTCCGATCAATGTCCGACCGTGTGTACGGGGCATAAGACTGAGATGCCATTAAAGTTCCTGTGCGTGTAAAGGCAGACGTCACAATACTTTTGGTAATACAGTGTACACATCCATTTCTACTGCATAGCGCAGGTAAGTGATTAAAGGGCAGGGCTAGTTGCTTAAAGTTGCTTAAATATTCTTTAAATAATTATGCTTGCTGCACTGTAACCCCCTTATGATATACAGTACCCCTCACATTTTTGTAAATATTTTATTCTATCTTTTCATGTGACAACACTGAAGAAATGACACTTTGCTACAATTTAAAGTAGCGAGTGTACAGCTTGTATAACAGTGTAAATTTGCTGTCCCCTCAAAATAACTCAACACACAGCCATTAATGTCTAAACTGCTGTCAACAAAAGTGAGTACACCCCTAAGTGAAAATGTCCAAATTGGGCCCAAAGTGTCAAATTTTCTGTGGCCACCATTATTTTCCAGCACTGCCTTAATCTTCTTGAGCATGGAGTTCACCGGAGCTTCACTGGTTGCCACTGGAGTCCTCTTACACCCCTCCATGACGACATCACAGAGGTGGTGGATGTTAGAGACCTTTCGCTTCTCCACCTTCCGTTTGAGCATGCCCCACAGATGCTCAATAGGGTTTAGTTCTGGAGACATGCTTGGCCAGTCCATCACCTTTACCCTCAGCTTCTTTAGCAAGACAATGATCGTCTTGGAGGTGTGTTTGGGGTTGTTATTGTGACAGACCTTGCCGGAAAAGAGGCTTTTAGAGGGGACTGAATGCCAGCCTCCTGCAAACCAATTATGGTCCCTGGCATTTGGGGGGACGGTGCTCTTTGTGAGCTGTTTGTCTGGGGACCCTGGAGGTGGCGTTACTTTAGATTCAGGTCCATGTCCCCCAAGACACACAGACTCTGGGGACTCTGGATATGCTAGTCAGAGACTCAATGCTGTATATGTGTGTATATATAATGTGTGCTGTCTCATTGTGTTGTGCACTGTTTGCTGTGCTAGTTTGGGGTGGGGCTGTATTCCAATGTTCTATTGTGTTTGTCTGCCTTGGATCACAGGATGTGTATTGCTGTGAGGAAAGAGGGAGGGGGGGATTCCTCCAGCAGCCCCCCTGTTAAGACTGGTTACTGATGAAAAGTTAAGCACACCTGACCTGTGTGTCCATTGTTATTGGACAGTTTAACCCGCCCTGTTTTCCAAGGGTGGGGGGGGAAATGTTTTGAAGTGGGATCTGTATAACATGTGTTTTTTGAATAAAGATTCATTCCTGCTTGGAACCTGAAGACAGAGCCGTGTCTCGTTTTTGGGGTGGATTATTTGTATGGGTTCCTTGTTTGGCTGATTGGAGTGTTCGGTAGCTGCCTTTGTGTTTGGGTTTGAAATGTCCTAAACGACTTTAACCCCTTTCATACTCGGGGTGTCGTTACAGTTATCATGTTGGAATACTGCCCTGCGGCCCAGTCTCCGAAGGGAGGGGAACATGCTCTGCTTCATTATGTCACAGTACATTTTGCACTCATGGTTCCCTCAATGAACTGTAGCTCCCCAGTGCCGACAGCATTCATGCAGCCCTAGACCATGACACTCCCACCACCATGCTTGACTCTAGGCAAGATACACTTGCCTTTGTACTCCACACCTGGTTGCCACCACACACGTTTGACACCATCTGAACCATATAAGTTTATCTTGGTCTAATCATGGTTCCAGTAATCCATGTCTTTAGTCTGTTTGTCTTCAGCAAACTGTTTACGGCCTTTCTTGTGCATCATCTTTAGAAGAGGCGTCCTTCTGGAATGACAGCCATGCAGACCAATTTCATGCAGTGTGAGGCGTATGGTATAAGCACTGACAGGCTGATCCCCCACCCCTTCAACCTCTAAAGCAATGCTGACAGCACTCATACGTCTATTTCCCAAAGACAACCTCTGGATATGACGTTGAGCACGTGCACTCAACTTCTTTGGTCGACCATGGCGAGACCTGTTCTAAATGGAACCTGTCCTGTTAAACTGCTGTATGGTCTTGGCCACCATGCTGCAGCTCAGTTTCAGGGTCTTGGCAATTGTCTTATACCCTAGGCCATCTTTATGTAGAGCAACAATACTTTTTTTCAGATCTTCAGAGAGTTCTTTGCCATGAGGTGCCATGTTGAACCTCCAGTGACCAGTATGAGCGAGTTAGAGCGATAACACCAAATTTAACACACCTGCTCCCCATTCACACCTGACCTTGTAACACAAACGGGTCACATGGCTAACTGGACCCAATTTGGACATTTTCACTTAGGGGTGTACTCACTTTGTTGCCAGCGGTTTAGACATTAATGGCTGTGTGTTGAGTTATTTTGAGGAGACAGCAAATTTACACTGTTATACAAGCTGTACAATCACTACTTCACATTGTAGCAAAGTGTCATTTCTTCAGTGTTGTCACATGGAAAGATATAATAAAATATTTACAAAAATGTGAGGGGTGTACTCACTTTTGTGAGATACTGTATATACACAGTATATATATATATATATATATACATACTATATATACTGTGTATATACATACTATATATACACAGTATATATATTATGTATATAAATATATACAGAATAGAGTATATATACTGCAAAATTCAGTCTGTTCAAACTCCCTCCAACAAGGAATTAAAGCACGTACTGTAATTGCTTATCTTGGAGTTCTATTGTTCACAGGATGCATATAAATCTTATGATCATCTTCTGCAAGGTTTTGATAAGAATATTACAATCTAGATAATATTCACAAATTCACAACAGCTATTATTTAATCAAAATCTTATCTCCCAGAAGATTGAAGCATCTTTTTTAAAAATCTGTTTCTGAAAGCAAATAAAACAAGCTTTTACAGCAGTATAGGACTATAGGATGATGAACTTGTGTATAAAATACACAAAGCAGAGTAATAATGTTTTCAATAGCATCATACTGTAATCTATAGATCAGCCATCTCAAAAGGCCATGGCTTGGAAGTGGAAGTATACAGCATTAAAATGAGATTAAAAAGTTGTGTTAAAGTATATGAAAAGCCAAAACTTTTTTTAAGCATTGGATAGAGTGGGGAATTTGTTAAAAAAACCTGTCAGTTTTTTGTTTCTATTTGGATCCCACTAGCATAGCTCCCAACTGTTCTTGATTTCGAGGGACTGACCCTCATTCGGAACAAAGTCTCTCTGTGCCTCTTTCCTCCTCATTTGTCCCTCATTTTGGTCTGATCTATATAGTTGTATATACAATGCACTACTTATCTATCAAAACATCTTTTACAGGGCTAAACTTTTCATCCAATTTCTAAATTGTTGCATGTGTAAATTACGAAAGGCAATATAAAGGAATAGTAGTAGTAAAAAAGCAATTATGGGTTTAACCAATCATTTTTTGTGTGCAATTCTCCCTTAAGGGAGCATGGCAGGGGGTGCGTCCTATGCCTACATACTTTTGCTAATAGGTGTCCCTCATTCCCATGTCAGAAATTTGGGAGGTATGCACTGGGGAGATTTCCCTTCTCTTCCCATCCTCAGGAAGGGAGAGGAAAATTTTCTTTTGGTGACAACTTCTCCTTCCCTTTTAATGACAGTGGTTACCAGGACAAATAGAGATGGTAAACCTTTCAAAAGGCAGCAATAAAACCCGAAAGGGGTTCTAACCTCTCATCACTCTATTTGAAAAAATAAAAACAAAGTTTTGGCTTTAGATACACATTAAGGCCCCATGAACTTTGGGCTTAAAAAAACTTAATTCTCTTGTTAGAAAAAAGAAAAACGCTTATGTAGAGCATTTTTTTTATGTGTTTAGGTGCGCTTCAGGCTGGATTCACACCTATGCAGTTTTAGTGCTTTTTGCATTTGCAGATTTGCACTACAGAACATGTTCCATAGGAAACTATGTTAAATGGATTGTAGTGCAAATCTGCAAAATGCAAAAAGCACTAAAACTGCATAGGTGTGAATCCAGCCTAAGAGTGTTTGGAGTTTTCTAGCAGAAAAAAAACACTAATCAAAAAACACAAACCAGAAGAGCCAGTTCACACTACATGCAGTCCAGTGCATTTTTATGCATCAAGAACACATGGAAAGTAGGTGATATGGTTTTTAATGGCATAGTTCACACCAGTGCAGTCAGTTCCAGGGTTTTCCAGTTCTAGAAAAAAAAAAAAAGTAGAACATGCTGCATTTTTCCTGCACTAGACTGTACTGGAATGCAGTAAAAAGCATGAAAAACGCACTGCAATGCACTGGGATGCATTAAAAATGCACAAAAAAACGCACCGGACCCCAGTGCAGTGAAATACAAACAGGAAAAAAAAAAGAAAAAAAGCATCTAGAATGTATCCGGAAAAGCTTAAAAAACACGCCAGAAGGCATAAAAAAAAAGTTAAAAACGTTAATGCAGAAACGCATCCGGATCTGGAGTGTGTTCTTGTGGTGTGAACCAACCCTTATGCCCCGTACACACGGTCGGACATTGATCGGACATTCTGACAACAAAATCCTAGGATTTTTTCTGATGGATGTTGGCTCAAACTTGTCTTGCATACACATGATCACACAAAGTTGTCGGAAAATCCGATAATTCTGAACGCGGTGACGTAAAACACGTACGTCGGGACTATAAACGGGGCAGTAGCCAATAGCTTTCATCTCTTTATTTATTCTGAGCATGCGTGTCACTTTGTGCGTCGGATTTGTGTACACACGCTTGGAAATTCCGACAACGGATTTTGTTGTCGGAAAATTTTATAGCCTGCTCTCAAACTTTGTGTGTCGGAGAATCCAATGGAAAATGTGCGATGGAGCCTACACACGGTCGGAATTTCCGACAACAAGGTCCTATCACACATTTTCCGTCTGAAAATCCGACCGTGTGTACAGGGCATTAGGCTGCATTTACACCTGAACATAGCGCCTTTGAGCATTTTTCTGGCGGTTTATGCATGACTTTGGTGTGCCTTGTGCGCGTTTTTGAGCTTTGGCGTTTTTTTATTAGCCAATAAAGAAAACTATCATCTGTTGCATCATTTGTTGCTAGGTATTTCAGCTTTTTAGCTTTTCCCTTAGCTTTTATTTATTTTTTAATTATTATTATTCAGTTATTATTATTTTTTTTCATTAGGGTAAGGGGTTAGAGTTAGAGTTAGGGTTGGATTAAGATTAGGAGTTGGGGTTAGGGTAAGGATTAGGGGTTAGGGTGTCACGTACCTTGGTTGAAAGGCCGAGTTGATGAGAGGACTTCCCTTGCAGCTCTGGTCCGAGCATCCATGAATGTGGTGAAAGAGGTACAAGGCTCAAAGATGCATGGGTGCCTGTAGCTTGATAGCAGGTGACTGCCACAGTCAGGGACCTAGTCAAGGTAGTCAAGGTGAGCTGGGGTCATACACGGTAAGACAACCGGGTGGTCAGGAGGCGCCTACGTGTCAGTGCACACTGGATATTAGCCTGAGCAAGTCCTGTGTGCTGGTACACATGCACGAGCATTAGCTGTATGGAAATGAGCAGTAGCTGCAAAAGAATTTGCATTAGCTCTATGAGAATGTACAATAAATACACAAAGAAATAAAAATAATCATAATCAAATACATTCAATAAATAATAATTTAATAAATAATATAATAATAAATACTAAGTAATAGTAAATAATAAATATTTAACCCCTAACCTTAACCCCATAACCCTTAAAAAATAAAATAATAATAAATAACTAAACAGCCTAACACAAAATAAAAAATAAATTACTATTATTATTATTTTTTCTCTGGTTTGAGTGTTTATATATTATTATTATTTTTATGATAATTTTATCTTTTTTAAGGTTAGGGGTTAATTACCATTTAAGTATGTATTATTACATATACATTAAGTATGTATTATTACATATTATTCATTTATTTTTATTTATTTATGATGATTTTTAGTTATTTGTGAATTTAGTTTACATTTATTTATTCATATATTATTGCTATTTTGCGTTTAATTTGAGCAGAAAATCGCGTACAAGCCTGAATGGCGCATTTCTATTCACTTCTGTGGGAGTAAAAACACGCCCAAAATGCTCAAATCTGCCCGATTCGAGCTCCAAAAAAGCTCCAAGGCTTCAGGTGACTTGGAGCTTCAGGCTTTTGGCTTCAGGTGACTTGGAGTCCATAGAGAATAAATAATTTTTTCTCCTCAAGCTACAAAACACTGAGGTGTAAATGGGGCCTAAGAGCTTAAAATATGCCTCTAAGCATCATAATATGCATGGACACATAGGATAACACTGAGCTGCTTCTACAAGCAATGATTTTTAAGCCAGTGTGCATGGACCATACGTCTATTAGGAATAGCATTGTGAATTGGAATAAACTGTAAGGACAGTAAAAGCAACTCAGCCATTTATTTCTGACAGCAGCATTCTTGTTGAAGTCACAAAGATTAGATATGAAATGTACACCCTGACCCTTGCTTTGTATTCCAGCTTTGTCCACAAAAAAATGTTGCTTAGTTCAAACTAGTAAGAGCAAGACTTTGTGGTGTGTGCTATATGTGTGTAGTAATCTGATATATGAAATGATGTACCTCCATCCCTCATAAAACAAAGAAAGGATACTCAAATAATGGAAAAATGCCTATGGGACTTTTCTTGAAGTACATCAAAACAGCAATTTTCATTTTTCATTTCTTTTCAAAACTTGTATTTATGAATACCAAGCAACAAAATAAATCTTTATAGATCTAAAGACAATTTAAAAGAAACAGATTGATTTACTGTTGTCAGCTTGCTAGATTAAAAAACAGTTGATAGTTATGATTTCATAACTTATTTGTAAATAATCATATGGAAATTCTACAGAATCACAGTTGAATACAGAAATGGAACGCATCACAAATCTCAACGCGTTTCGTGAATATTCATTAATTCCGTGGTGTGTACTATTGCCTTCAAGTTACTGAGGAGTAAGCAAACATGCAGATAATGTTTTTCCTTGAAGGATGGATAAAACATGTTTAGCAAAATGTGTTGTAATGCTCATTTATTGCATATTTCATTTGCCTTATGGGCTGAGTTTACTAGAACGTAGTGTCACTTAAAGAGAAGTTCTGCCTGGGCTGGGGAAAAAAAATGAAAAGTCAACAGCTACAAATAGTGCAGCTGCTGACTTTTAATATATGGAGACTTATCTGTCCAAGGATCCTGCTATATCAGCACCCCAGCCGATTTTTGGATCGGCTGTGGGGTGCTGCCGCCGCCATCTCCACTAAGGGAAACCCGGCAGAGCTTTCTAATTGGCACGGCGATGGAGGAAGGAGGAGGGGCCGAACTTTTGAGGGACGGCGCGGTCTCCTGGAAGTGGGGACGGGGACCTGTCAAAAACAGGTGTCAAGTGTGCCACTGGGGGGAGCAAATAAACAGAGGTTCCACTTTTGGGTGATACTTCGCTTTAAGCTGGCCATAAGCTAGTAGATTTTCGAACAAATGTTCGTACGCAAACTGGCGTTTCCAATATTATACATGCTGATCCTTTTCTTCTTAGATGTAAGTGCAATATAACCTTTTTTTTTAGAAAAAAATATTTTTAATACTAGACTATGAGAGTGCTCCTTCCTATCCCTCTTTATCCTTATATGGTCTTTGGAGTTTTGAATATAGTATTTATCTGCATATTGCACAGATGACAGCAGTTACTTGGATTTCATTACCATGATCACATGTGTGATATCCCGGGATTTCTCCCTCTATGCTCATCTTGACTCCCTGTAATAGGGGTCAATTAAGTCTGGTGAGTGTGTAATGTGTCTGCATGCTGGTGGAAAAAGAGACTTTTCCGTACTCACAAAGGACATTATCTGCACTTTGGATATACTATGGACTTCAAATTTATGTTTATTCACCTATTTTAATTGGAGTTACTTATATGTATTATATACTGTGGTGATGTTTCATTTACGATTTTATTTATAGGAGCGCGATTGTTTTGGTTTTATTTAAATGTTCATACTTGGTGCATTCGATGACTCGGTGACTGTCCTATGAAAGTACTTGTTATAAAGTCTTCTTTATAAGATTTTGAAAACAACAAAAATATACACGAAATAAACGTAAATCATATGTTCTCTTTGGGATACTAAAGGCTAAACCCCACCAGGAAAAACATTATCTACGGTCCTGTGTTCATTGAGTGTATAATGAAAAGCTATAAACCATTCAGCTCAATATAGTGCACCCCTTTGATTCTGAGGTTGAGGAGTGTTCAGCAGGTATGAGGGAAAAATGCAAATGTACTGGAGCAAAAGCAAGTAAAATATAAGGCAGGTAAAAGGTTCCCATAAACATGGTAATGACATAAAATCAATCAGTATTTTTTTTTTTGTTTTAAGATTGAATACCAGGAGTACTATAAATATATATTAAATACAAGATATGTATTTACTACTACTACTAATAATAATAATAATGTAATATGTTATTTATATAAATATAAATAACAGAAGTGTAAAGTACGAGAAGCCTTTGAACTCCCCATGGAGAACATTGCTTATTCATAGCCAGAGCTGAATATTTTTTAACTTCTGAAGTTTCCTATTTTTAGCTCCAGAACCTCTGGCTGCAGAAACAGATGATGTGATGTTATGGCTGGATGTTTGCTTTACCTGCCAGACATTGTGCTGATACTCAACTTCTATCTTCTATCTACCAACCTTTTAATATCTATCTATCTATCTATCTATCTATCTATCTATCTATCTATCTATCTATCTATCTATCTATCTATCTATCTATCTATCTATCTATCTATCTATCTATCTATCTATCTATCTATCTATCTATCTATCTATCTATCTATCTGTCTATCTGCCATGTTATGCTTTATATTAGAGAACTCCACTAAGCACTGTTTACATCTATATAACCCCATTGCTACTTCATTGTTTATGGAGTCTTCCAGCAAAGCATGACTCCCACTTATTTCCGAGTGATCTTAAAGCAGGATGGATGCTAACAACAATCCATTCTGGGTGTCTGGTTTGAAAGATCACTGTATTAGCAGGAGAATTCCTATTATCTTCCAGTGCAGGTGACTAAACTAGGATGAGGTTCTCTGGCACCAAAGGAGAAGATGCCAAAATACATCACCCTTCCCTTCTTGATCTAGGATGAGTCATTCTTGCCTTCCAGAGTAGTGGACAGGCACTAGGATTGCCACATGGAATACTGACGGAGATGGGGGAAGAGGGGTCAATTACAGTGCCTTGCAAAAGTTTTTACCCCCCACCTTGGCATTCTTCATGTTTTGTTGCCTCACAACCTGGAATTAACATGGATTGTTTTAGGATTTGTATCATTTAATTTACAGAACATGTCCACAACTTTGAAGAGTTTTTTTCATTTTTTATTGTGAAGCCAACAACAAAAAGGACAAAATAATAGAAAAAGTCAATGTGTATAACTGTTCACCCCCCCCCCCCCCAAGTCAATAATTTGTAGAGCCACCTTTTGCGGCTATCACAGCTCCAAGTCGCTTTGGATAAGTCTCTATGAGTTTGCCACATCTTACCACTGGGATTTTCGCCCATTCCTCCTTGCAAAACTGCTCCAGCTGCTTCAAGTTGAATGGTTTGTGTTTGTGAACAGCAATATTTAAGTCTGACCACAGATTTTCTATTGGATTGATGTCTGGGCTTTGACTAGGCCATTCCAACACTTTTACATGTTTCCTCTTAAATCACTCAAGTGTTGCTTTAGCAGTGTGTTTGGGATCATTGTCCTGCTGGAAGGTGAACCTCCGTCCTAGCCTCAAATCACACACAGAATTGTACAGGTTTTGCTCAAGAATATCCCTGTATTTAGCACCATCCATCTTTCCCTCAACTCTGACTAGTTTCCCAGTCCCGAACGCTGAAAAACATCACCACAGCATTATGCTGCCACCACCATGTTTCACTGTGGGGATAGTTCTTTGGGTGATGCGATGTGTTGGGTTTGCCCCAGACATAGCGTTTTCTTTGATGGTCAAAAAGTTTAAATTTAGTCTCATCAGACCAGAGCACCTTCCTCATATGTTTTGGGAGTCTCTCACATGCCTTTTGGTAAATTCAAAACGTGCCATTTTGTTTTTTGCTGAAAGTAATGACTTTCTTCTGCCCAGTCTGCCATAAAGCCCAACTCTATGGAGCGTACGGCTTATTGTTGCCCTATGTACAGATACTCCAGTCTCTGCTGTGGAACTCTGCAGCTCCTCCAGGGTTACCTTAGGTCTCTGTGCTGCCTCTCTGATTAATGCCCACTTTGACCGGTCCGTGAGTTTTGGTATGCGGCCGTCTCTTGGCAGGTTTGCTGTTGTGCCATGTTCTTTCCATTTGGTTATGATAGATTTGATGGTGCTCCTACGGTTCATCAAAGATTTGGATATTTTTTTTATAACCTAACCCTGACTAGTACTTTTCAACAAGATTGTTCCTTACTTGTTTGGAGAGTTCCTTGGTCTTCATGGCAGTGTTTGGTTAGTGGTGCCACTTGCTTAGGTGTTGCAGCCTCTGGAGCCTGTCAAAAAGGTGTGTATATGTAATGACAGATCATGTGACACTTAGATTACACACAGGTGGACATCATTTTACTAATTATGTGACTTCTGAAGGTAATTGGTTGCACCAGAGCTTTTTATGGGCTTCATAACAAAGGGGGTGAATACATACGCACATGCCAATTATCGTTTTTTTTATTTCTGAAAAATTGTTTTATGTATATATTTTACTAATTTTACTTCACCAACTTAGACTACTGTGTTCTGATCCATCACATATAATTAAAGATTAAAAAAGCATTCAACTAAAGGCTGTAATGTAACAACATTAGTAAAAAGCCAAGGGGGTGAATACTTTTGCAAGGCATTGTAGTCATAAAAAGCATGGTGAAACATGGGCAGGTTTTTATTTACATTGTGATCACCAAGACAGATACCTCACCCCTCTTACCCACCCCACAATAAAGGCCACATATCAATAAAGCTTATGCATGAGGCTGTATATAATGGTCTTCTACTTCTGTACCCATGCAGTTCAGAGGAAACTCCACTACATGGATACATGTAAAAGCAGTCTGGCTTTACAGTTGATGTCTCAAATCAAAAAAGGTCGAGCACCTCTGCTCTAGAGTACTGTACTTTGAATCTTTCTGGAAAATAAACACCATGGGAAGGGCACATACAATGCTGTGAAAAAGTATTTGCCCCCTTTCTGATTTTTTATTTTTTTGCATATTTGTCACACTTAAATGACTCAGATCAAACTAATTATTACACAAAGATACAAAATGCAGTTTTTAAATGATGGTTTCATTTATGAAAGAAAAAAAGCTGTCAAAACCTGCCTGGCTTTATGTGAAAAAGTAATTGCCCCCTAAACCTAATAATTGGTTGTGCCAGCATTGGCGGCAACAACTGCAAGCGTTTGTGATAACTGGCAATGAGTCTTTTACATTGCTCTGGAATTTTGGCCCACTCTTCTTTGCAGAATTGTTTTAATTCAGCCACATTGAAAGGTTTTCCAACATGAACGGCCTGTGTAAGGTCATGATACAGCATCTCAATTGGATTTAAGTTTTGCTTTGTTTGTACCATTTGGAGGTGGACTTGCTGTTGTGTTTTGGATCATTGTCCTGCTGCATAATCTAAGTGCACTTGAGCTTGAGGTCACGAACTGATGGCCGGACATTCTCCTTTAGGATTTTCTGGTAAAGCTCAGAATTCATGGTTACATCAATTATGATTAGTCCGGGTCCTGAAGCTGCAAAGCAGCCTCAGACCATCACGCTACCACCACCATGTCTGACTGTTGGTATGATGTTCTTGTTATGAAATGCTGTATTAGTTTTATGCCAGATGTAACGGGACGCACACCTTCCAAAAAGTAAATTTTTTGTCTCATCAGTCCACAGAATATTTGCCTAAAAGTCTTGGGGATAATCAAGATGCTTTTTGGTAAATGTGAGATGAGCCTTTGTGTTCTTTTCGGTCAGGAGTGGCTTTGGCCTTGGAACTCTACCATGGATGCCATTTTTGCCCAGTCTCTTTCTTATTGATAAATCCTGAACACTGATCTTACCTGAGGCAAGTGAGGCCTGCAGTTCTTTAGATGTTGTTCTGGGTTCTTTTATGACCTCCTGGATGAGTCGTCGTCATGCTCTTGGAGTAATTTTTGTAGGCTGGCCACTACTTGGAAGGTTCAACACTGTTCCAAGTTTTCTCCATTTGTGTATACTGGCTCTCCCCATGGTTCACTGGAGATCCAAAGCTTTGGAAATGGCTTTGAAACCCTTCCTAGACTGATACATGTTTGTTTCTAATCTGTTTTGAATTTTTTTTAGATTGTGGCATTATGTGTAGCTTTTTGTGATCTGTTAGCGTGCTTCACATTGTCAGACAGCTTCTATTTATGTTATTTCTTGATTCAACAGGTATGGCAGTAATCAGGCCTGGGTGTGGCAAGTGAAATTTATCTCAGCTTTCCAAAAAATTGTGGTTAATCACAGTTCATTCATGATTCAGCATGGGAGGGGCAATTACTTTTTCACATAGGGCAAGGCAGGTTTGAACAGCTTTTTCCCTTAATAAATGGAAAATTAATTTAAAAACTGCATCTTGGATTTACTCAGGTTATCTTTGTGTAATATTAAAATTAGTTTGATGATCTGAATCATTTAAGTGTGAGAAATATGCAAAAAAATAAAAAATCAGGAAGCGGTAAATACTTTTTCACAGCACTGTACAGCAACTATATTTTATGAATTGTCTTTTTTTTACTAATCACCTTACGATTCACTGGCCGTAACAGGAGTAGGAGAGCTTATAAACCAAGGAGCTAAGCTATGTTGAATACAAGCACATTAATTGATGGGGATTTTTCTTAGCACGTAAATCAGGGTAGATGACAATGACCTTACTAATTTTAAATAAGTGACAGGATGCCAGATTGCTTGGCTTCAAATGCTGAGAATGTGCACTAGTTTATGAAACTAAATAAAATGTGTCAAACAGTATCTGTATATAAATGAGCATACATAATGGTTTAGAATGTACATATATTTTCAGAAACTTGTTCTAATGAGGATTACAGAGTTCAAGTGCAACTAAAAAGCCGTTCTCTTTCTCTGTTATTCTCTAAGGGCATCTTTCGCTCAACTCATATGACACTGTATTTGTTATGTGTATGTAAGGAGATAAAGTATTAGGATATACTGTTAACACTCAAGAGTTGAGGGGACCCCACACACAGGTCAATACGGGAAAGTGACCCATGGGTTTTGGAGAAGCAGGAAAATTGTTTTGTAGTAGGGTATTTAGCTCTCCATAAGTCTATCCAACCCACTTCTATCAGTAATCTGCTCAGAATAGTGCCCCTGTTTCCCGAGGGTGGCCGTGCCGGGGGATGCTTGTCTAGTCTGGGATCTAAGTAACCATTAAAGTCACCCATGATCATTATTGGGACCTCAGGTTTGTCAACTAGGTAAGTCAAGAGGAGCTGCAGGATTTCCCTGGAGAACGGAGGAGGTATATATACAAACACCAATATCAACGTCAAAGTATACAACCTGCAATGCAAAAACACATATCTGCCTATGGAATCAATAACAGCGTCTAGTTCCTGGTAGGCCAAGGACTTATGTACCAGAACACTCACCCCGCGAGAATATGCAGTGTGAGTGGAATGGTAGGCCTTGCCCACCCAGGAATACTGCAGAAAACTGACTGTATCCTTTGTTAGATGAGTCTCCTGGAGGCCCACTATTGCTGGGTGAAATTTTTTCAGGCATGTGCTTATCATGGTACGTTTCAAGGGATCATGGACACCTCGAACGTTCCATGTCACAACCGGGGTGTTAGCCATATTTGGTGTTGTACTGTGACAAGTCCTGGGTGATCCTGTTGCTTCGCCATATCTCCTGGCCGTAGAGTATCAGTGCATTTCTCGATGACCCAGATAGTCCCGGAGTAGCCTTCAGCGTTGTTTGGTAATGACGACCCGAGGCAGCTGTGGAAGAATGTGCGTGATGTCTTCATATTCAGAAGTGTCCTTCCTAACCGGAACTGTGTGTTCCACGTTTTGGCGCCTGTACCGTGGATGTGAGAAATTTTCCCAAAGTGGTCAGGGGGGGATTCCCCCGTTCCGTCTGTGCATCTTAAGTTGTGCTATAAACCGGTTCCAACCGGGCACATTTTAACCAGCCCCTTCAACTGGGCCAAAACTTGAATTTTCAAAAAAGTTCCTGTGGGTACAGCTATCCCACCTTGGTATTTGCCGTTTCTCGGTATATCTCTTGTGAACAAAGCTCCTGTCGCGCGTTAACTTTGTGAAATAGTAACATTGTCCCGCAAAATATGTTGTAGACTATAAAACGTCTAGTGATGACTGACCGACTTCCCAGCTTCTCGTAGTGTTGTTCACTCCTTAGATCCTGCTCGTTGCGGTCCAACCAGGCGGACGCTTCGGCTGCAGACTCAAAGAATGTGGACTGACCTCTTGCCGTGATGCGTAATTTGGCCGGGTATAACATGGCATATGTGACTTGAATCTTCTGCAATCTTTTCTTTACCTCCGCAAACTTGGCCCTTTTGCGCTGTACCTCGGCCGAGAAGTCAGGATAAAAGGAGATTTTTGTTCTGTTATAGTGCACTGCACCCTTCTCCCTGGCTAATCGAAGTATTATTTCTCTGTCCTTATAGTTCAGGAGTCTGGCTAGCATTGATCTAGGTGGATTGCCTGGGGGGAGGGGTCTCAGTGGTGTACGGTGTGCTCGCTCCACTGCAAAGAGCGCGGTGAAAACATCTTTGCCAAATATGTCCTGTAACCACATTTCTGTAAATGCTGTGGGGTCCTTTCCCTCCACCTTCTCTGGGAGCCCCACTATGCGTACATTATTCCTCCTGAGACGATTCTCGATGTCGTCATTTTTGGCGTTGGCCTGGGCTGCTTGCTGTAATGCACTTCCAGTATCTCTAGTGAGGGGAGGATATATATCCTCCACCTCACTGATCCTTCCCTCCACCGCTGTGGTTCTCTCCCTAATCTTTTGGATGTCATGGCGCAGGAGAGAGACAGTCTTAGTGAGGCTCCCAAATTGCATTTTCAGTCCATTTACAGACGCTGTGCAACTCTGTACCGCCCGCAGAATATCGCTTAATGTAGGCTGCTGTGTCTCTTCCTGCATGGAGTCAGAGCCATCTGCATTGAGGATCAGGGAGCCCTCTAATGGCAGCGTGTCATCTAGTGCCATGGCGCCTTCATGTCCCTCAGTGTCCATTGCCAGTGACTGCTGATTCAGGGGGGAGGCACCGCTCTGTCCCTGCATCTTTTGGGCATAATATACCATGTCCCTGGGCTGCTCTTTCCCCCACTGTTGGCAGACTTTGCTGCCTTACTGCTCGGTTCCTGTGTCTTGTCTGTGCTGCGAGCTGCACGCTGTGGCAGAGGAGGGCCGGCGCCATCTTGGCCATCCATGGCCGCCGCTGCTGCTGCTTCTTTCTCCCCCTTTCTGGTCATTCTGGGCCTCCTAAATCATTTGCCGATGCTGTGAGGCGTTCTGCGGGGTCGCGGTGTGCTGGTGGGTCGGTTCTGGGTCCGGATCAGAAGCGGGTTCAGGATGTTAGAAGGATCAGTGGCGGGAGCTCCGTGTAATGCGTCCGCTCACATGCCCGACTAGGCCACGCCCCCCCAGGATATACTGTTAACCTGCTTAGCACTGGTGGATCAGGATTCCAGGGGGACCTTATAGGAAAATAGCATAGCTGCCATTAGGGACTACAAGTTCCAAGCTGTTAAATAAACAACCATGGTGGCCAGCCAGGTGACAAAAAATGCCCTATATTCCATTTATTTCCATTTATTTCTAACTGTCCACTATGCTATGCCTTATACCTAGTTTTCTGCATCTGACCCTTTAATTTGTGCCTCATTGCCCTAGCCTGTTCACTACTTTTTTGCCTTATGCCTGTGTCAATCAGAATCTTGTAACACTAAATAAGTCTAATGCCCCGTACACACGGTCGGATTTTCCGATGGAAAATGTCCGATCGGAGCGTGTTGTCGGAAATTCCGACCGCGTGTAGGCTCCATCGGACATTTTCCATCGGATTTTCCGACACACAAAGTTGGACAGCAGGAGATAAAATTTTCCGACAACAAAATCCGATCGCGTCAATTCCGACCGTGTGTGGCCTGTTCCGACGCACAAAGTGCCACGCATGCTCAGAAGAAATTCCGACACGGGACAGCTCGTTCTGGTAAACTTAGCGTTCGCAATGGATACAGCACTTTCGTCACGCTGCAATGCTCAAAATGGTTTAATACAGCGCACTCTCTTCTTCTTTATAAAGTGACAAGAATTAAGTCGTTTTGCTGCTCATATTCACACACACTTCTCACAAAGTTTTATTTGTGTTTTTTTAGTGGGATTCCCTCAATATATTGTTATTAGTTGTCACATCTGACAGTTTTATATTTTTTATGGTTTTTTTGTTTTGTTTTTGAGCCTTTTTTTTTCTTTAATGTTTGGATTTTTTCCAAGGCTGATCTTTGTTCAATGTTATTTTTATTTTTACTCCAGAATATTTTTGTGTGTGTTTTGTGTGGCAAGTTACCCCAACACCATTGATATCTTTTATTATTTAATCTCCATGAGATTTTTTGTTGTTGGTGTGCCTTGTTCATTTCACATTGTATATTTGAAATGTACCTGAACACTCACAAACCAACTGTCATTTTTGAAGTAAAACACATAGGAGAGTATAATTCAAAACAAAAATCCTTTATTAAGGTATCAGAACCAAACAAAGAGGAAGGCAACACTGGATCAACAGGAGAAATTAGTGAAGCCTGGGACCCCCACGGCAGACATCAATTCTTAAACCTCAAAATTGGTGGCCTGAAGAGTCCATATATAAGGGAGGGCAGTCTGGTCCGGGATTCACAGAGACTTGGATAGCAGCAGATGACATCAGTGTCCCCAGGCTGTGGTACCACAAGAGGCTGCATCTTTTGGCCGACCAGACTGGATCCAGGGTCCTCACTCTCTGGTCTTCCTTTCACACTTCCTTCCGGGCTGTGGCTGTGCAGTTGGAGATGTGGCAGGAGGAGGAGTAGGACCTGGAGGAGGAGTAGGACCTGCAGGAGGAGGAGGAGGACCATCCCAAAGCTGTGTGTGAGGTGTAAGTTGGCCCCTCACACCTTTCGCCAAAGCCTCTGATATGAGGGCCTCACACATGGCTTTTTGGCCCTCCTCCATCCTCTGCATTTTATAGGCAATGAATGCCGCAAGGTTCTCCTGCCTGGTATGTGGTGCTCCCAGGACCTCTGTAGCCCTACAAAAAAATCTTATAGCTGCCTCCTCTAGGCTACTCCTCCTCCTGCCACTTTCTCTTTCCAGGGGGGGTGGAGGGACCTGCAGATCAGCCACCTCCTGGCTGAGACTTCCCTGTGTATGAAAAAGGGACATGGTTTTAGTTTTTGCATCATCAATCACAATCCTAAATTAGTACTCCCAACTAACATCTAGGTAACATCATTGATTGTACAAGCAGAAATATTTAGAGGAATGCTATACCTGGCTCAATCTGGGCTCCTCCACATGTGGCCTGGAAGGCCCAGGTTGGGCATCAGAAGTCTCAGCCGGGGGGGAAGGAAGCGTGGAAGGAAGACTTGAGAGGGATGGCCTGGGTTCAGTCTGGCCTGCCAGAAAGTGCAGCCTGTCGTAGTACAACATCCTGGGGACATAGATGTCACCTGCTGCTCCGGATCTCTGCGAATCAAGGACTTTAGTGCGCTCCCTCAGATATGTGCTCCTCAGGCCACCAATGAAAATCTTTAAATAGAGGATGTCTGCCGTGGGGATCACCTGCTTCATAATTTCACACAATTGCTCCAGTGCTGCCTTCCTCTTTGCTTGGTTCTTGTAATGGGGGTGTTTAATCTCCCACAGACAGGGCAGCTCCCTTAGCATATCAATGAAGACTGAAATGAAGTCCTGATCTTCCAGTACCATATCCATGTTCACTGCAAGACACAACACAAGACAAAGCCTAATGTCACACCAAACTCTCCTAATCTTGTTACAATATAGGCCTCAATCTATAGAAGCAGTATAGGCCCAAGTTTGTCTCTTACCTTCGTTCTTACGATCGCCGCGTTCAATGCTCCTTCCTCCGCTCACAGATCAAACGTAATACGCACGCGTGTTACGCTTTATATACACTGCGCATGCGTGTAACTCCGCCCGCCCCTGACGTTCTTTCTAGTGTATTCCCCGCCCCTTTTCGTTCGGAGCAGTGGGGGAAGAGCATGATGGCGGACATACAGCAGGTGCGGGCTAATTGTAGCAACGAGGAGGAGGAGGAGGAGGAAAGGGCGGATCCAGGCACGTCCCGATCCAGAAGGAGACGTTTTAAGGCCACAAATATGTCGTTTGGGGAGATGTTGGAGATGGTAGACATCATGAAGAAGTCCGACTATGACGGAAAATATGGGCCTTACCCCCACCCCAACATCCGAAAGGCCAAAATCATGGCGAAAGTGGTCAGGAGTCTCGAGCGGAATTTCGGGGTACGAAGGTCTAAAGATCAGCTCAGGAAGCGGTGGTCGGACCTGAAGTTGAGAGAGCCAGAGCAGTACCGAAAGATCCGGAGAGTGCTGCAAAAAAGTAAGTAGTTGTGCTGTGTTCCTATTCTTTCTGTCTTTATTACGTTCGTTCTGCTCCATATGCTTTGATTAGTTGTAACGTTTCCAAAGGTCAACTTTAATGTTCATGGGCACATTATTCGTTCGTATCAAACATTTTTCTTTCGGCCTCTAGAACACCATTGTTTAGGCCATATGCATTTTCACACATTTTTGGGGGCCTACTTGGATGCCAAATATTTGTTTGTGTAGATGGGTTTGTTACTAGAATGAAATGCAAACTAGATTGTGTGTAAGGAGAGGACACTGAGCAGCTGTTTTCACATCTGGACACTGGAGCACTAGTGTGGGACACAAGAACACCATTTTTATTAGGGGGCCACACAGGTGCTCCAGTGTATACTATAGGGGGGTCTCCATCTGTGAAGCTTGTACCAAACAGGTAAAGTATTGCAGCTTGACAAAGGGCAATAAAAAATATACATCTTGGAATTCGGTTAAAATAGACAATTGTACCCCACTTCCAAGCAATGTTTCCTATTTCTATAGTTCTGCCATCAAATATCTGTGTGCTAAGTATATCATTTTTGTTTTACATAGGGGAGAAAAGACTCAGGGGACACCCCTCATCCGAGGAGACCAGAGACCCCCCCCCCTCTGGAAGAAGTTGAAATACCAACCCAAGAAGCTGAGCAGGAGGAAGAAGAAGACGTGGTGGAGATTGGCACCACAACAGGTGAGTGTCTGCGACCACAGGCTCAGGTAAAAGAGATGGCTGGTGGCAGATTTTTGAGACCTTTTTTTTTGTTCTTTATCTCTTTTTAGGTGATCGTGATGTGAGGGATCCAGAACGCTTTACTTCTGAAAGTGCCCAGATACTGATAGGGGAGATCATGGGATGCAATCTCCAATTGCAAAACATCCAGCAACAAATCAGTGATGTTATTAAAAAAAATAATAACATCATTGATGTTTTGGGGCGAATTTAAACCCCACAAAATCACCGGTTTTATGGTCCCAAACTTTTTTCTATGTTTAGTTAGAAAAGCCAAATTTGGAGGATGCACACAGTGTGCCAACATGTGCTATCTGCCATCACGGGAGATCAATGGACGCGTTTTGGGGGGGCAACCCCTTCCTCAATTATAAAGTAGCGTTGAGGAAGGGCTTGCTCCCCCCAAACACGTCCCTTGATCCCCCCTGATGGCAGATAGCACATGTGGACATTTGTAAATTGGTGTGCATCTTCCAAATTTGGCTTTTCCAGGGGTGATTTCCCCCCATCTGAACGCTATATCAAACCCAGTTCCTAAATACTGATGTCTGATATAGCCTTCAGGTTTTACCTAATGTGAACTTTGTAAGTTCTAGTTTTTTGGCTTTCTTGTTGGTTTTACACAGGCCTGTTTTATCTGAAATGGATATTTAGATTTTTCATAATGCTACTGCAAACATTTTATACAACAAACATGTTGGTTTGTTTTAAAAACCTTTGGTAAATGCACATGTGATTGTGCAGGTATAAAAAAGTGCCTTACTCAAGAATGTGTGGATTATTGTCTCAACACTACAATACTTTTGGGGTGATGTAATTGTTGTTTTATGCACAAATGGGGGTTATTTCCTAAGGGCAAATCCTCTTTGCACTACAAGTGCAGGTTCAGTGCAGTTGCAAGTGCACTTGTAGTGAAATGTGTTTTTGCATTTAGGAAGTACCAGCCAACACTGTTTTTTATAAGGTTACCCAATCACGACATTTTCTGCACTCAACACATTTCTGTCAGGGTCAGCTAAAACAAACACAAGCAGTAAATGTCCACCAAGAATTTCTTTTGGTTGTTTTTTATTTGAAAAAGGTGTCACATATTGTCTGGCATATTGATATCCCCCTACCCGCAAAGAACTCCAGGTATCGTAACCGGACATCACGGGCATTCAGGGAGGGCAAGCCAGGACGGCCGCTTTCAAGTGCCGTCATTGTTGATGTATTTGGGATTCCGGCCTCAGGCCCAACTGAGCCAGCATAGTTGGCTAAATGTTTTCGTAGAAAATTATGGAGAACACAGCAGGCAAGTATTATATGGTTCAGTTTATACTCCGCCATATGGATGGGTGTCATAAATAATCGGAACCGGCTGGCCAGGATTCCAAATGTGTTCTCCACCACTCTTCGGGCACTGGCCAGCCGGTAATTAAAAACCCTCTGTTCCGGGGTGAGGGTCCTCATCGGGAATGGCCGCATCAGGTGGTCCCCCAGCGCAAATGCTTCATCAGCAACGAACACAAATGGGAGACCTTCAAAATTGTCCTCTGGAGGTGGCAAGTCCAAGCTGCCATTCTGGAGACGCCTGTAGAACTCCGTCTGGGCGATCACTCCACCATCGGACATCCGGCCATTCTTCCCCACGTCCACATACAAGAAGTCGTAATTAGCCGACACCACCGCCAACATCACTATACTATTAAACCCCTTGTAATTATAATAGTACGACCCCGAGTTGGGTGGTGGGACGATGTGGACGTGTTTCCCATCAATTGCCCCTCCGCAGTTAGGAAAGTCCCACCGCTGGGCAAAGTGGGAGGCCACAGTCTGCCATTCCTGTGGCGTGGAAGGAAACTGTTGAGGAAAAAACAATAAACATTACTATTTTTGCACAGAAACCTGGCAAGCAGATTAGACACCAACATTATGGGTCAACCTCCAGATAGCATTTATTAAGGGGAATTTAACAACAACAAAGTATAAGGTACACCTATCATATTCACCACCCCCCCCCTCTCATGGGCCATTTCTAACATTAGAGGGGGGAGGAACTCTTGGACAGGTAACCCTCTTCACTTCATTGAGAGATGAATGCCTAAATACAGGGTATGACTTGGAACAGCCCCTCCTTAGTTACACTATTGGCAGCCCACTGGACAGGTAAGAAGTGTCATAATACAAAGATATAAATACACACTGTACACATTTGAGCACATTTGGACATTCTGCTATTACCTATCAAGATCATAATAGGATACAAGAACTTTAAACAGTACCATTGGAAAGTATACAGGCAGACCCGTGCACTACATGCTTTGGGGAATTCATCCATAAATCTGACCAGTAAAGAGATGGGTATAGTGTGTATGGGTTTGGCAAAGTCAGCAGATAGACGATTGAGGATAGAGAATTGGGATCAGCTGACTTAGCAGTTGGGGGAGGGAGGGTTCCAAAAAATTTGGGGACACCACAAAAAAAAGCCTCTGGCCCTCTGCCTGAATTTACATCAAAAATAACATTTCCAAACATTTTAGGGGGTGTTTGGGGTAAAGCACTACTATGGAGCTGATAAAATACATTGTTAAGTGACTACATGAGGTGAATATAGGGGCAGGAGACACCATGCTGGAGAGGTTATTGAAGGGCACATATGTATGAAGGACCTAAAATAATAATTACATAAAAATCCAGCATGCATGAGGACAAAGGGGACATTCACAGCATAATACAATCATGGTAATTAGGGAATGAGGAAAGAAATACAATATATTATCAAACATTCAATACAATAAAATATGATATAAAAGGATAAAAATCTTACCTTTATATACTCCTTCTGTAAGACCTGTATGATGGCAGAACAGGTCTCTGGGATAATGATCCCCAGAGCCTGGGGGGAGATGCCTGTCGAGAACTTGAGGTCCTGCAGGCTTCTCCCTGTGGCCAAATACCGCAAGGTAGCGACCAACCTCTGCTCCGGAGTGATGGCTTGCCTCATGCAGGTATCCTGCCTGCTGATATAGGGGGTCAGCGAAGCCAACAGACGGTGAAATACGGGGTCCGTCATCCTGAGAAAGTTCCTGAAATCATCAGGATTATTCTCACGGATCTCACGGAGCAAAGGCATATGACAGAACTGGTCACGCTGAAGCAACCAATTCTTGGTCCATGAACTCCTCCCCACCCTGTTCATGGACTGGACTTGTGTCAAGGTCAGGACCCCAACACCAAGCCCCCGCACAGCACGAACTCTATGAGGAGTACGCATACGAAACATGGCTAGAAAACGGTCGGCTGCTCAGAACGAAGTAACAGAACGCACTGAAGAACAGCAAGGCCTGTGAAGAGCGACCTGAAAACCAGTAACGAACTAACAAGAATACAGTGACTAAAGTCACGTGGAACTTGCTTGCACGCACTGAAGAGCAGATACAAACCCACAAGCACAAACTGAACGGCAGAAAACGATCTGAAAGCCACGAGTCTGAAAAAGCGCGAATCGTCTCTCACCAAACTTTTACTAACACGAGATTAGCAAAAGGAGCCCAAAGGGTGCTGCGCTTGGTTCTGAACCGGCCTTTTCTAGTCTCGTCGTACGTGCTTGACGTCACCGCGTTCTTGGCGATCGGAAATTCCGACAACTTTGTGCGACCGTGTGTAGGCAAAACAAGTTTGAGCCAACATCCGTAGGAAAAAATCAGAGGATTTTGTTGTCGGAATGTCCGATCAATGTCCGACCGTGTGTACGGGGCATAAGGCTGTGTTCACACTAATGCGGCCGTGGGTCCCAGCAGGGGGTCCGGTGCATCCCTCCACACTGATTCAAGTGGGAATTAGGTCCGAATTTTTGCCTGAATTCGCTCCTGAAATGGAGCCAAAGACGCACAGGACCCTTTTCCAATGTGGACCACGAATGCCTCCGAGCTGTGTGAACTGGCACAGTTGAGAGCCGGTCACAGTCTCTTGCGATGTGAATTTGATGCGGGGAAACCCACATCCAATTTGCATGTGTGAACCCAGCCTTACAGTTTAATATAACAAGGCTAGGGTCCCTAACCAGAATGCAGTCAAGATCAGATTTTGATGGGAACAGTCCACACAATTCTCTCACAACAGAGTAACAGTGTAGTGAACATGGCAATCTAAAGCTGGCCATACCACGGCTCAGGGGCACAGAGCTATTCTCTCACTCGATGCTGCCAAGGCATTCAACAGCGTAGAGTGGCAATACTTATGGTGAGTATATGACCCCTTTCACACTGGGATGCTTTGCAGGCGCTACAGCCTTAAAAATAGCGCCTGCAAAGCGCCCTGAAACAGCCGCTGCAGTCTCTCCAATGTAAAAGCCCCAATGTGAATTTTTTTGGTTATTCAAAAATTATTTTCTAGTGATCTCCATATTTTTTTTTTTGTGTGTGTCAAGTTACCACAATAACATTATTATCTTGTATTTTTAATTAACCTCAAGGAGGTTGGGGTCCCTTGTTAATTTGACATTGTATTTTTGAAATATACCTGCCTACTCACAAACAAATTGTCCTATTTTTCGAAAAACACATAGGCAAGTATTTTCAGAAAATAAAATCTCCATTTAATCTGGGTAACAAAATAAAGAGGAAGGCAATGCTGGAGAAACTTTTGGAGTTTGCAGAGCCTTTTGGCCCCCAGGGCAGACATCAAGTCTGTGGAAAATAAAATTGTTAGCTTGAGGAGTCCATATAATTTGATGCCCAATCTGGTCCAGGACTCCCAGAGATCAGGACCAGCAGCAGATGACATATATGTCCCCATACTGTGGTACTACATCAGCTTGCGTCTTCTGTCAGACCAGACTGAACCCAGGCCATCACTTTCTTCTCTTCACTGCAGCCTTCCCTCCATGCTTCCCTGCACCCTTCCCTGGAGCCTTCCCTGCAGCCTTCCTTGGAGGCTGTGGCTCTGGTGGTGGACTTGTGGCAGGAGGAGGAGGAGGAGGAGGAGGAGGAAAATGGGCAAGCCCATATACGTAGCTGTTCTCAGTCAGCTGGCCCCTCAACCCCTTCTGAATGGCCTCACCAAAAATTCCCTCACAGAGGAAGCGTTGGCCCTCCAATTTCATCAATCTAGTGGCTAAATAGCAGCCATAGGCCTCTTCAGCATTGGGGGGGCTTCTGAGGACATCACTTGCTTCCCTAATGAGTCCCAGTGCCACCTCTTCCGTGATCGTCCACTTCCTGGGCCTTTTGTTGTAAGGCGGAGGGGAGGCACCTGGGATTGGGTGAGGCTCCTACTGGGCCCAGCCACCTCCTGGCTGACACTGGGCCCGGCCACCTCCTGGCTGACACTGGGCACGGCCACCTCCTGGCTAACACTATCCAGACCCTCCTCCTGGCTGAGCTCATTCTGTGTAAAAAAAAGGGACATAAGTTTAGTTTTTGTTTCATCAATCACAGTTTTTAGCTCATGACTTGCAAATTGAATGGTAATAAATAGAAAAGACTATCATTCTGACCCCAGCATTTTTCATTCTTATCCCAAACATTTTTGGCCACTACTGTCTATTGATGTAAATCTCTTTGTTTTAAATCATTGATTTGTTATCAATTGTAACATCTAGTTAATATCATTAATATTAGGACAATAAATATGTCCAAAAAAAATATACCTGGCTCCAGCTGGGCGCATCCACTTCTTCCAGGATGGAAGGCCCAGGTTGTTCCTCGTCAGCCTCTGCTGGGGTTGAGGGAAGGGTGGAGGGAAGGCTGCAGGGAAGGGTAGAAAGTGATTCCCTGGCTTCAGTCTGGTCGTCTAGAAACCGCAGTTTGTTGAAGTACCACAGCCTGGGTACATACACTTGTGCTGCTGCTGCTCCTGATCTGAGTGACTTCTGGATCTTATAATCCTCCCTCTTTTACATGTTCCTCAAGATCCCAATTTTCTTTTCCAAGAATAGGATGGTTGCATCGGGGACCCAAGTCTTCACAAATTCCAGAAGTTTCTCCAGCGTTGACCTCCTAGCTTGTTTATTATAATATAAGCTGTGTTTCACCTCCCACACATTCCTTATCTGCCTGTACCTGTCTATGAAACTGATCAGGAATTCTGGGTCCTTAAAGTAATTCATATTTCCTGTAATACAATACACAAGACAAAAACACTAATGTCAGCCTAAACTCTCATAATCTTACCCAATATAGGCCTCAATCTTGAAGCAGTATAGGCCACTGATGGGCCAAGTTCAAATTTTATCTTCGTTTAGGATACTCGCCACTTCTGTTCCTCCGCACACAGATCGTACGTAAGACACATGCGTGTTAGCTTGATATACACTGCGCATGCGTAAAAACTCCGCCCGCGTCACCCGCCCCTGGCGTTCTCTCTAGAATATTCCCCGCCCCTTCTTGTTCGGTATGCAGTAGGAGTGACATGGCGGAGACAGAGCAGGTGTGTGATAATAGCAGTACCGGGAAGGAAAGCCCGGAGCCATAAACGTCCCGATCCCGGAGGAGAAGATTTAAGGCCTCAAATATGGCCTTTGTAGAGATGGTGGACATCTTGAGGAGGGCCGATTATGATGGAAAGCATGGACCGTACCTAAACCCAAATGTGGGAAAGGCCAAGATCATGACTAAAGTTGTGAAGAGTCTGCACAGGAAATTTAGGGTACGAAGATCCAAGGAGTGATTGAGGAAACACTGGTCAGACCTGAAACTGAGGGAGCAGGATCAGTATAGAAGGATCAAGAAAATGCTTTTAAAAAGTAAGTAGTTGTCGTGTGTTCCGATTATTAATATTACTTGCATGTTGCTCCATGTGCTTTTCTTTACTGTTGTACAGTTTAAAATGGCGACTTTCATGTTCGTGGACACATTAATCAGTCGTAGGAACATTGTTCGCTCATTAAATACCATGTTTTGGGCAGATACAGGTTAAATACATTTGGTCATGCCTATTTGTATAAAAATAAGTTTTGTACATTGCTGTATAGATGTGTTTGTAACTAGAATGAAATGCAAGCTTGATTTAGTGTTATGTAAGGAGAGGACACTCAGAAGCTGTTTACACATCTGGACTCAGGAGCACTAGTGTGGGACACAAGAACAAACGTTTTAAGGTGTCCCACACAGGTGCTCCAGTGGATACTTGGGATGTCTCCATGTGTGAAAATTGTCACAAAAAGGTAAGTATTCCAGTTTTGGTAAGGTAAAAAATCATGTCTTCAGCTTGGAACTCTGCCCAAAACAGGCAATTGTACCCCACTTCCCAGCAATGTTTCATATTCCTATTTCTGGACTCAAATATCTTTGTGCTAAGTATACCTTTTGTTTCATTCTCATAGTGGAGAAAAAACTCGGAGGACACCACTCAGAGGACACCAGGAACCCCCCACTTGAGAAAGAAGGGAAACTCAGAACAACACACTCCGAGGATCTGGAGGAAGGAGATTGTCACCACAACAGGTGAGTGTCTGACACCCCAGCTTCAGGTAATATATGTATGCCTGCATATTTCTAATACATGTTTTTACTCAAATTTTTAGGTGATGTGCTGGTTGTTGAAAAGCAAGCTGAACATTTCACAACATTTCACAAGTGACAGTGCACAAAGGCTAATCAACGACATCATGGTGTGAAATGGTGAAATTGACATCATAAGGAAGAAACTCAATGTTTTGGAACAACAAATGAAGAACATGATTGATGTGTTGGGGAGAATCTGAATTTCTTCCAAATGCCACCATTTTAACATTTGTTGGACTACAAAAACTTTTTTTTGACATTTTAAAAGCCAAGTTTTAAAGATGCACATGGTGCGTCAACATGTGCTATCTGCCATCAGGGGATATCAATGTACGTGTTTTGTGGGTGCAACCCCTTCCTCGTAACTCTAGTAGGTGAGAGGAACGGGTTGCACCCCCCAAAACACGTCCATTGATCCCCCATGATGGGAGATAGCACATGTTGACATTAGGCATGGGATCAGGAGGAAAATACCCATTTTGACTCCCAAATTGTGTGCATCTTCTAAATTTGGCTTTTACAGGGGTGACATCACCTCGTCTGATGAAGGCAATATCAAGACATTTTTGACACTGTAATGTCTGATTTTGCCTTCAGTTTTTCTACGTTGAACTATGTAAGTTCCAGAGTTGTGTATGTTATGTTTAGAAACATGTGTGTTTATACCAAAAAAAAAAAAAAAAATTGTAAAAAAAATATTTTACATCAAAATTTTATAACGCACATGTGAATGTGCACAGAGTAAAAAGTTTGATAATCAACAATGTGTGGCTTCTTCTTTCAATGCTCAATACCAGTTTTGAAGTAATTTTTTGTTTACAGTGACAATGGGGCTTATTTACTAAAGGAAAATCTACTTGGCACTACAAGTGCCCTAGGAGAGCCTAGGAGACAGCCAAAAACAAACACAAGCAATAAAGAAAATTCAAGATTTTATGAAATGTTTTATTTTTTATTAAAAAAATATTTACACATTGTCTGGCATAGCAATGCCCCCCCCATGCGTAAAATAATTTACATATTTCTGCCGAACTTCACGGGTGCTTTGGGGTGCCAAGCCAGGACGGCCAGTATCCAGGCCCGTCAGTGGATTCTCAGGCCCAACTGAGGCAATATAATTTTGGTCATTTTTCCTTAAAAAATTGTGCAATATGCAGCAGGATAAGATGATATGGTTGATTTTGTAGTCCGCCATGTGTATTGCTGTCAGAAACAGGCAGAACCGGCTGGCCATTATCCCAAAGGCATTCTCAACGACTCTTCTGGCTCTGGCCAGCCGGTAGTTAAAAACCCTCCTCTCCGGGGTGAGGGTCCTCGGGGGGAATGGCCTCATTAGGTGCTCGCCCAGACCGAACGCTTCATCAGCAATAAAGACGAACGGGAGTCCTTCAATGTTGTCCGCATCAGGTGGCAAAGCCAGGCCACCAGTCTGGAGACGTTGGTAAAATTCCGTCTGGGCGAAGACTCCTCCATCCTCCATCCGGCCATTCCTCCCCACGTCCACATAGAGGAACTCATATTGTGCCAACACCACCGCCATTAACACTATACTATTAAACCCCTTATAGTTATAATAGTAAGACCCCGAATGGGGTGGTGGCACGATGTGGACGTGCTTCCCATCTATAGCCCCTCCACAGTTGGGAAAGTCCCAACGGTCGGCAAAATGGGATGCCACAGTCTGCCATTCCTGTGGCGTTGAAGGAAACTGTGGAGTCAAAACAGAAAAAAAAAATATTAGTACTTTTGCACAGATCATTGCAAGCAGATTAGACACAAACATTCTTGGCCAACAGCAGTATAACATTTATTTTAAGGAGTATTTAAAGAGAAAAATATAAGTTCCACTTATCAGATTCCTCACCCCCTCTAATGGCCCATTGTAAAAATTTTAGGGGGGGGGGGGAGGGTTTGAGCCTATGGCACTCTGCCTGAATTTAAGGACAACAATAACATTTGTACACATTTTAGGGGGTGTTTAGGGTAAAGCACTACAATGGAGCTGACAAAATACATTGTTAAGTGACTAGGCTAGGTGTATATGGGCCCAGGATAGCATGCTGGGGAGGTTAGTGAAGGCAAATATGCATGTAGGCCAAAAAAGGAGCATTAAAAGATTACAACATGCATGAGGACAAAGGAGAAATTCACAGCATATTACAATCATGGTAATTAGGGAATGATGAAAGAAATACAATACATTAGCAGACATTAAATACATAGAATGTGATGTTAAAGGAGAAAACTTACCTTAATATAGTCCTTCTGCAGGACCTGAATAATAGCAGAACAGGTCTCTGGGATAATGATCCCCAGAGCCTGGGGGGAGATGCTTGTTGAGAACTTGTAGACTTCTCCCAGTCGCCAAGTACCGCAACGTGGCGACTAGCCCGGAGTGATGGCTTTCCTCATGCAGATATCCTGCCTGCTAATATAAGGGGTCAGAAAAGCTAACAGATGGTGAGAAACCGGGTCCGTCATCCTGAGAGAGTTCCTGAAATTATCAGGATTGTTCTCCTGGATCTCACGAAGCAAAGGCATATGAGAGAATTGGCTACGCTGGAGAAACCAATTCTTGGTCCATGAACTCCTCCCCACCCTGTTCATGGACTGGGCTTGGGTCCAAGTATGAACCCCAACACCAAGCCCCCACACAGCACGAACTCTACGACGAGTACGTACCCGCAATATGGCTTCAAAACGGTCGGCTGGTCAGAAGGAACTAAGAGAATGCACTGAAGAACAGCAAGGTCTGTGAAGAGAGATCTGAAAATCAGGACTTTGGTGTGACGGTGTGTATGCAAGACAACTTGAGCGGAATTCCGTCGGAGAAACTTCAGGTTTTATTCCCACGGCAAAACCGCTCGTGTGTATGCGGCATTAGACACATTTAATCTAGGGAGCAATTTTATCTCTTGGATTAAATTGTAGTACAAGGCCACAAAAGCTCGCATCAGGATCAACAATACGTTATCTCCTTCCTTTGCATTACACAGAGGTACGAGACAGGACTGCCCTCTATCCCCCTTATTATTTGCCTTGGCAATAGAACCTCTGGTGGCTGCCATTAAAGGGAGTCCTGACATTTGTGGATTTAAACGAGATCTGGAGGACAAGTTGGCATTATATGCCGATGATGCGCTCCTTTTTCTGGGGGATACCTCTACCTCTAATGCCACAAATGTACACACGGTCGGAATTTCGGCCCGCAAAAGACAGATGAGATTTTTTCGGTGGAAAATGCGACTGTGTGTATGCTCTATCGATCTTTTGCTGGCGGAATTCCAGCCAGCAAAAGATTGAGAGCATGCTCTCAATTTTTCGGTCGGGAAAAGTTCCTATCCAAAAATGCGATCATCTGTGGCAATTCTGACTCGCAAAATCCTTACGCATGCTCGGAAACAATTTGATGCACGCTCGGAAGCATTGAATGTCATTTTCTCGACTCGTTGTAGTGTTGTATGTCACTGCGTTCTTGACGGTCGTAATTTTCAGACGAGAAAACCGATCGTGTGTACGTGGCATTAGGTGAATCTCATGACATTAATACAAAGGTTTGGATCCTTCTCAGGCTTCAAAATAAATTGTGACAATTCCACACTATTACCATTGGACCCTCTTGCTGCACCCTTACCCCAAATGGCAGAACAGATTAAGGTAGTGGATACATTTAGGTATCTAGGTATATTATTTATTTATTCATCCCAATTTAGAATCCTATGTAATGGTTAATATTAACCCTTTAATTCAAAAACTTCAGTAAAAAAACAACTAGCTGGATTAAATTGCCATTGTCCATAGTGGGCCGCTGCAATCTGATAAAAATGATATGGAGCCCGCAGCTCTTATACATGCTCCATAATGCACCCATCTGGATTCCTATTCATGTTTTTAAAAAGTGTAACACCATATTCTACACCTTGATATAGAAGAAGCAAGTACCCCGTATCAGGTTGGAAACCTTACAGGAAGTGAAGGACTCGGTGGACTAGCAGTACCTAAACCATATTGCTACTACTTAGCTGCTCAATTGCAGCATTTAACAGGCTGGCTAAACCTTGAGTCTTCTGACCCTGTTAGAAATATTGTTACCACACTACTATCCAGCAGTAGCGGCTGGTGCTCAAAATTTTTGTGGGGGAGCAAACAAACTGAAAAAAAAAATCAATTGCAGCCACTGTGCCATCAAACGCAACTACTGTGCCCATCAATTGCTGCCACTGTGCCATCAAACGCAGCCACTGTGCCCATCAAACGCAGCCACTGTGCCCATCTAATGCAGCCACTGTGCCCATCAAACGCAGCCACTGTGCCCATCAAACACAGCCGCTGTGCCATCAAATGCTGCCACTGTACCATCAAATGCAGCCACTGTGCCCATCAAACCCAGCCACTGTGCCCATCAAATGCAGCCACTGTGCCCATCAAACGGGGCCACTGTGCCATCAAACGCAGCCACTGTGCCCATCAAACGCAGCCACTGTGCCATCAAATGCAGCCACTGTGCCCATCAAACGCAGCCACTGTGCCCATCAAACGCAGCCACGGTGCCCATCAAACGTAGCCACTGTGCCATCAAACGCAGCCACTGTGCCATCAAATGCAGCCACTGTGCCCATCAAACACAGCCACTGTGCCCATCAAACGCAGCTACTGTACCCATCATTCGCTGCCAGTGTGCCCATCAATTGCTGCCAGTGTGTCCATCAATTGCCGCTACTGTGCCCCATCAAATGCTGCCAGTGTGCCCATCAATTGTCTCTACTGTGCCCAGTCAAATGCTGCCAGTGTGCACCGCCCGGCACTTACCTGTCTCGCAGTGGGTCAGACTCAGCGGCGATGTCCTGCACGCTCCTCAATGTTTTCTTCCATCCTCTCTATCAGGCATCCAATCGGAGCGCCTGACATTTCCGCCAATAAGGTGACAGGTAACAGACCCTACCACCTGATTGGCTGAGAGGCGGTTCCGTGTTAGCAAAGCGAATTCCTTCACTTTGCTAACACATATATACACACAGCTGAGTGAACAGCGAATGCACAGCATGCGTCTGCTGTTCACCTTTTTGGGCGCCTATTAGAGACTATGGCTCTAATCAGCTGCTTCCAAAAAACACCCCTGCAATACAGGTGCCCGGGGCCCGAAAAGGGGCTGAACACCTGAATAGGGTGTCAGCGGCGACCATAGATAGATTCATGCCAGGTGAGAGGGGGCGGCGCTCCTGGGCCCTTTATGGATGCACCGCCACTGCTATCCAGTGATAGCCTTGTGGAATGTATAGAAGCAGGAGAATTTAACACCTTGTCACAATATCCCACTCTGGTGCTCATTGATAGAATGTAGAAAAAAACTAAGCAACACTTTCAATATACGGGATACACTACTTATTCCCGTACTCTGAACAATGGGAATTACTCAGAACTGGGTAAGCTACAAGACTTCTCCACTTGGACTTCTTAGAGTCCTATTTATTGCTAAAAAACTCATTGCACGAAAATGGCTTTCTGCACTGCCTCCTACATATGCGGAATGGGTTACTACTGTAAATGAGACTCTTTTAAGGGCACAACTAACATACAAACATAGGGGTAACCTGACAAAATTTGAACATATATGGGATGCTTGGTTGGATGCACCTGGGTTAGCTCCTTTACAATTGGTTCACAATAGAATTCTTGGTGGTAGGACATCATCTACTTAGCTGAAAAGAGGCTAACTGGGTGGGAACTACCTGTAGCAGCGGATGGTGAATATTGGAGATCTCTCTATAGCTCTGTTTGAAGTAATACATTAGATGTGGTGGTACCATGACTTGCAGAGGTCAACTGTTATGGTTTTTGTTCTTACAGTGGGGACGGAAAGTTTTCAGACCCCCTTAAGTTTTTCACTCTTTGTTATATTGCAGCCATTTGCTAAAATCATTTAAGTTCATTTTTTTCCTCATTAACCACTTGCCGACCGCCGCACGACGATGTACGTCGACAGAGCGGCACGGGCAGGCAAAAGGGCTTACCTGTACGTCCCTGCCTGCCCGCGGGTGGGGGGTCCGGTCGGACCCCCCCCGGTGCCTGCGGCGGTCGGATCGAGGTCAGGGTCGATCAAAGGTGAGGGGGAGGCCACTCATTCGTGGCCCCCACCTCGCGATCGCTCCTGGCCAATGACAGACTTCCTCGGCTTCTGTGAATGTAAACAGAAGCAGAGGAAGTGATGTCATCTCTCCTTGAGCCGGTCTTTTCGTCCGGCGCCGAGGAGAGAAGACATCCAAGTAAGTGCACCAACACTACACATACAGTAGAACACGCAGGCACACTTGTCACCCCCCTGTCACCCCCCGATCACCCCCTGATCACCCCCCTGTACCCCCTGTCACTCTGACACCAATAGCAGTTTTTTTTTTTTTCTGATTTTTTGCATTGGTGTCAGTTTGTGACAGTAACAAGTGTTAGGGCAGTTAGGTTAGGCCCCTTTAGGTCAGGGGTACCCCCCTTTAGGTCCAGGGTACCCCCCTAACCCCCCTAATAAAGTTTTAACCCCGTGATCACCCCCCGTCGCCAGTGTCACTAAGCGATCGTTTTTCTGATCGCTGTATTAGTGACACAGGTGACGCTAGTTAGGGAGGTAAGTATATAGGTTCGCTGTCAGTGTTTTATAGCGACAGGGACCCCCATATACTACCTGCTAAAGGTTTTAACCCCTTGATTGCCCCCTAGTTAACCCTTTCACCAGCGATCACCATATAATTGTTACAGGTGACGCTGGTTAGTTGGTTTGTTTTTTGTAGTTTATTGTAGTTTATTACAGTTTTAGGGCACCCGCCGTTTATTACCCTATAAAGGTTTAACCCCCTAATTGCCCGGCGGTGATAGAAGTTAAGTTTTTAGGATCAGATAAGGTCTGCGTCGCCCCAGGCAGCGTCAGGTTAGCGCTAGTACCGCTAAAACCCACGCACGCAGCATACACCTCCCTTAGTGCTATAGTATCTGAACGGATCGATATCTGATCCGATCAGATCTATACTCCCCAGCAGTTTAGGGTCCCCCCAAAAAACGCAGTGTTAGCGGGATCAGCCCAGATACCTGCTAGCACCTGCGTTTTGCTCCTCGGCCCAGCCCAGCCCAGCCCACCCAAGTGCAGTATCGATCGATAACTGACACTTACAAAACACTAAGCACACATAACTGCAGCGGTCGCAGAGTCAGGCCTGATCCCTGCGATCGCTAACAGTTTTTTGGTAGCGTTTTGATACAGTCGCTGACAGTCAGGAGCTTTTTTGCCTGTGAGTCTCACTAGTGTACCCCTAAATTTAGAGCCCAAAATGGCAAATAGAAGGTACACTAGTGAAGAGGCCTACAGGATTCTGAGCATGACAGATAGTGAAGAGGAAGTCACTCATCTGTCAAGTTCAAGCTCAGAATACGAACCTGTAGAGGACAGCGGCTCCATGACAGATAGCTCTGACGACGGAGTTGTGGTCCCTGCTAGGGTCAGGCGTACCAGACCCCGATCTTCTTCTTCTGTCCTTGACGTGCAAGAACCGCAGGGCTCTCGTAGGGAGCAGAGAGGTACTAGCGCCGCTACTCCTTCTGGTGAACTGGCAAGCACCAGCGGCCTAGTACACCCTGGTCGTACATCCAGCACTGCAGTATCACGTGGTGACGTGGCGAGTCCCATAAGTGCAGTTCAAGCTGGTGAGGTGGCAAGCACAACTAGTGTCCCGCTGCCACCAATAAGACAAAGACAGGCCCGTCGTGCCCATAGTGCCCTTCCTGCTGCATTGGCCAATCCGAATTGGGTACCCACCACTTCTGCAGCACCCGTACTTCCCCCTTTCACTGGCCAACCCGGAATTCAGGTGGAAACAGTTGACTTTATGCCACTGGATTTTTATTCACTGTTTTTCACCGAAGATCTCTATAGATCTATTGTGGACCAAAGCAATTTGTACGCTGGTCAACACATCGCCGCTAATCCCCAGTCCTCCCTTGCCAGAGATTGGAGACCAATTACGGTCTCCGAATTTAAGATCTTTCTGGGCCTTTCCCTCAACATGGGCATAACCAAAAAGAGTGAGTTGCGGTCATATTGGTCCACTGACCCAATTCACCATATGCCCGTGTTCTCTGCTTCAATGGCCAGGGCACGATACGAGCAGATTTTGCGGTTCATGCACTTCAACGACAATGAACTCTGTCGTCCTCGTGGAGACCCTGCATACGATCGGCTCTACAAAATTCGGCCCCTCGTAAACCACTTCAACCAACGTTTTGCAGACTTGTTTACCCCCCATCAAGTTGTCTGCGTTGATGAGTCCCTGATTAAGTTTTCTGGCCGCTTGTCCTTCAAACAGTACCTTCCCAGCAAGCGTGCCAGATACGGGGTCAAGATGTATAAGCTCTGTGACAGGGCCACAGGCTATACATGTAGATTTATGGTTTACGAGGGCAAAGATAGTCACGTAGAGCCGATAAACTGCCCTGACTACATAGGAAGCGCTGGCAAGATAGTGTGGGACTTGGTGTCACCCTTATTCGGAAAGGGGTACCACTTGTACGTGGACAATTATTATACGAGCGTGCCACTTTTTAGTCACTTGTTTGATCATCAGATTGGAGCATGTGGCACCGTGCGACCTAATCGCCGGGGCTTTCCCCAGCGGCTTGTAGAGTCCCGTCTTAGGCTGGGGGAGAGAGCCTGCTTGCAGTATAATAATTTGCTCGCTATGAAGTGGAGGGATAAGAAGAATGTTTTCGTTCTCACCTCCCTTCATGCAGACACGATGACCCAAATTACTACGGCGACTGGTGTTGTGGAGAAACCCCTCTGTGTCCACGAATACAACCTTAATATGGGAGGGGTGGACCTCAACGACCAGTTGTTGGCGCCGTACCTAATTGCCCGTAAGGCCAGACGCTGGTACAAAAAAGTGTCTGTTTATTTATTTCAATTGGCTTTGCTGAACGCTCATGTGCTATACAGAGCTTCAGGACGGACTGGATCCTTCCTTAAATTCCAGGAAGAGATCGTCAGAGCCCTTCTGTTTCCAGACGGTGCTCCACCTCACCTTCCCAATCCAAATGCAGTAGGCCGGCTGCATGAGAGGCATTTTCCTTATGTCCTCCAGAGTACCCCTACCCAACGAGCCCCCCAAAGAAAATGTCGTGTCTGCAGAAAGCGCGGATTTAGGCGTGACACCCGGTATTATTGTCCCTCCTGTCCTGGCAATCCTGGTCTTTGCATTGGTGAATGTTTTGAACGCTACCATACACTGGTTGAGTATTAGCGTAGGGTACAGCACTGCACAGACTAGGACACACTTCCACAGGGTCTCCCAAGATGCCATCGCATTTTGAGAGACCCAAACCTGGAACCGTTACAGTTTTAAAAGTTACAGTTATAAAAAAAAAAAGTAAAAAAAAAAAAAAAAGTAAAAAAAAAAAAAAATACACAAAAAAAATATAAAATAAAAAAACCAAAAATAGTTGTCGTTTTATTGTTCTCTCTCTCTCTATTTTCTCTCTATTGTTCTGCTCTTTTTTACTGTATTCTATTCTGCATTGTTTTATTGTTATGTTTTATCATGTTTGCTTTTCAACATTTTTTTGTTTTCAGGTACGCCATTCAGCTGCAGCACGGATTTATTTATCTTGACAGCAACAGCGTTTGCTCCCACGATACATAAAGCCGCGACTCCAGCGCTGTCGGAGGTGATTTCACCACCACAGTTACATACTTCAGCATATATGCCGAAGCGTGGGGGCAGAAGTGGGTGGAGGAGCGATTTGCTCCTGCCTTTTGCGGGAGGATGCCCCCATGCTTCGGCATATATATATTTTAGGTAGGCACAGGTTGCGTTAAATGTTTTATTTTTTACTATGGTTTTTTTTTGTATTTGCTTTGCAGGTATGGTAAGTATTACTGTTATACTGTAATGTTACTTTGTTTTTTGTTAACCATCATTTGCTTAGCAGGTACGCCATTCAGTTGCAGCGCGGATTTATTTATCTTGACAGCAACAGCGTTTGCTCCCACGATATATAAAGCCGTGACTCCAGCGCTGTCGGAGGTGATTTCACCACCACAGTTACATACTTCAGCATATATGCCGAAGCGTGGGGGCAGAAGTGGGTGGAGGAGCGATTTGCTCCTGCCTTTTGCGGGAGGATGCCCCCATGCTTCGGCATATATATATTTTAGGTAGGCACAGGTTGCGTTAAATGTTTTATTTTTTACTATGGTTTTTTTTTGTATTTGCTTTGCAGGTATGGTAAGTATTACTGTTATACTGTAATGTTACTTTGTTTTTTGTTAACCATCATTTGCTTAGCAGGTACGCCATTCAGTTGCAGCGCGGATTTATTTATCTTGACAGCAACAGCGTTTGCTCCCACGATATATAAAGCCGTGACTCCAGCGCTGTCGGAGGTGATTTCACCACCACAGTTACATACTTCAGCATATATGCCGAAGCGTGGGGGCAGAAGTGGGTGGAGGAGCGATTTGCTCCTGCCTTTTGCGGGAGGATGCCCCCATGCTTCGGCATATATATATTTTAGGTAGGCACAGGTTGCGTTAAATGTTTTATTTTTTACTATGGTTTTTTTTTGTATTTGCTTTGCAGGTATGGTAAGTATTACTGTTATACTGTAATGTTACTTTGTTTTTTGTTAACCATCATTTGCTTAGCAGGTACGCCATTCAGTTGCAGCGCGGATTTATTTATCTTGACAGCAACAGCGTTTGCTCCCACGATACATAAAGCCGTGACTCCAACGCTGTCGGAGGTGATTTCACCACCACAGTTACATACTTCAGCATATATGCCGAAGCGTGGGGGCAGTGGGTGGAGGAGCAATTTGCTCCTGCCTTTTGCGGGAGGATGCCCCCATGCTTCGGCATATATAAATGGTGCATGTATGCCCATCATTAGAAGTGGGTGGATGAAGGGAGGTATTCTAATGGTGGGCATACCCACCGATCAATATCTTTTTTTCGTTCAGCCCACAGGCTGCATGAAAAAAAAGTTTACAATATATGCCCAACAAGGACCAGCAACGTACTGGTATGTTGCTGGACTTTGAGTGGTTATACCAGAATGATGCCTGCAGGTTTAGGTATCATCTTGGTATCATTCTTTTCAGCCAGCGGTCGGCTTTCATGTAAAAGCAATCCTAGCGGCTAATTAGCCTCTAGACTGCTTTTACAAGCAGTGGGAGGAAATGCCCCCCCCCCCACCGTCTTCCATGTTTTTCTCTGGCTCTCCAGTCCCAACAGGGAACCTGAGAATGCAGCCAGTGATTCGGCCAGCTGACCATAGAGCTGATCGGAGACCAGAATGGCTCCAAATATCTCTATGGCCTAAGAATCCGGAAGCTACGAGCATTTCAAGACTTAGATTTCGCCGGATGTAAACAGCGCCATTGGGAAATTGGGAAAGCATTTTATCACACCGATCTTGGTGTGGTCAGATGCTTTGAGGGCAGAGGAGAGATCTAGGGTCTAATAGACCCCAATTTTTTCAAAAAAGAGTACCTGTCACTACCTATTGCTATCATAGGGGATATTTACATTCCCTGAGATAACAATAAAAATGATTTAAAAAAAATAAAAATGAAAGGAACAGTTTAAAAATAAGATAAAAAATCAAAAAAATAATTAAAAAAAAAAAAAAAAAAAAAAAAAGCACCCCCGTCCCCCCCTGCTCTCGCGCAAAGGCGAACGCAAGCGTTGGTCTGGCGTCAAATGTAAACAGCAATTGCACCATGCATGTGAGGTATCACCGCGAAGGTTAGATCGAGGGCAGTAATTTTAGCAGTAGACCTCCTCTGTAAATCTAAAGTGGTAACCTGTAAAGGCTTTTAAAGGCTTTTAAAAATGTATTTAGTTTGTCGCCACTGCACGTTTGTGCGCAATTTTAAAACATGTCATGTTTGGTATCCATGTACTCGGCCTAAGATCATCTTTTTTATTTCATCAAACATTTGGGCAATATAGTGTGTTTTAGTGCATTAAAATTTTAAAAAGTGTGTTTTTTCCCCAAAAAATGCGTTTGAAAAATCGCTGCGCAAATACTTTGTGAAAAAAAAAAATCAAATACCCACCATTTTAATCTGTAGGGCATTTGCTTTAAAAAAATATATAATGTTTGGGGGTTCAAAGTAATTTTCTTGCAAAAAAAAATAATTTTTTCATGTAAACAAAAAGTGTCAGAAAGGGCTTTGTCTTCCAGTGGTTAGAAGAGTGGGTGATGTGTGACATAAGCTTCTAAATGTTGTGCATAAAATGCCAGGACAGTTCAAAACCCCCCCAAATGACCCAATTTTGGAAAGTAGACACCCCAAGCTATTTGCTGAGAGGCATGTCGAGTCCATGGAATATTTTATATTGTGACACAAGTTGCGGGAAAAAGACAAATTATTATTTTTTTTTTTTTTTTTTGCACAAAGTTGTCACTAAATGATATATTGCTCAAACATGCCATGGGAATATGTGAAATTACACCCCAAAATACATTCTTTTGCCTCTCCTGAGTACGGGGATACCACATGTGTGAGACTTTTTGGGAGCCTAACCGCATAGGGGACCCCGAAAACCAAGCACCGCCTTCAGGCTTTCTAAGGGCGTAAATTTTTGATTTCACTCTTCACTGCCTATCACAGTTTCGGAGGCCATGTAATGCCCAGATGGCACAAACCCCCCCAAATGACCCCATTTTGGAAAATAGACACCCAAAGCTATTTGCTGAGAGGTATAGTGAGTATTTTGCAGACCTCACTTTTTGTCACAAACTTTTGAAAATTGAAAAAAGAAAAAAAAAATACGTTTTTCTTGTCTTTCTTCATTTTCAAAAACAAATGAGAGCTGCAAAATACTCACCATGCCTCTCAGCAAATAGCTTGGGGTGTCTACTTTCCAAAATGGGGTCATTTGGGGGGGTTTTGTGCCATCTTGGCATTTTATGGCCTTCAAAACTGTGATAGGTAGTGGGGAGTAAAATCAAAAATTTATGCCCTTTGAAATCCTGAAGGCGGTGCTTGGTTTTCGGGGCCCCGTACGCGGCTAGGCTCCCAAAAAGTCCCACACATGTGGTATCCCCGTACTCAGGAGAAGCAGCAGAATGTATTTTGGGGTGTAATTCCACATATGCCCATGGCATGTTTGAGCAATATATCATTTAGTGACAACTTTGTGCAAAAAAAAAAAAAAAAAAAAAAAAAATTGTCACTTTCCCGCAACTTGTGTCAAAATATAAAATATTCCATGTACTCATCATGCCTCTCAGCAAATAGCTTGGGGTGTCTTCTTTCCAAAATGGGGTCATTTGGGGGGGGTTTGTGCCATCTGGGCATTTTATGGCCTTCAAAAATGTGATAAGTAGTGAGGAGTGAAATCACAACTTTACGCCCTTAGAAATCCTGAAGGCGGTGCTGGGTTTTCGGGGCCCCGTACGCGGCTAGGCTCCCAAAAAGTCCCACACATGTGGTATCCCCATACTCAGGAGAATCAGCAGAATGTATTTTGGGGTGCAATTCCACATAAGCCCATAGCCTGTGTGAGCAATATATCATTTAGTGACAACTTTGTGCAAAAAAAAAAAAAAATTGTCACTTTCCCGCAACTTGTGTCAAAAAATAAAATATTCCATGGACTCAACATGCCTCTCAGCAAATAGCTTGGGGTGTCTACTTTCCAAAATGGGGTCATTTGGGGGGGGTTTGTGCCATCTTGGCATTTTATGGCCTTCAAAACTGTGATAGGTAGTGAGGAGTAAAATCAAAAATTTATGCCCTTAGAAATCCTGAAGGCGGTGCTTGGTTTTTGGGGCCCCGTACGTGGCTAGGCTCCCAAAAAGTCCCACACATGTGGTATCCCCGTACTCAGGAGAAGCAGCAGAATGTATTTTGGGGTGTAATTCCACATATGCCCATGGCATGTTTGAGCAGTATATCATTTAGTGACAACTTTGTGCAAAAAAAAAAAAAAATTGTCACTTTCCCGCAACTTGTGTCCAAATATAAAATATTCCATGGACTCAACATGCCTCTCAGCAAATAGCTTGGGGTGTCTACTTTCCAAAATGGGGTCATTTGGGGGGGTTTTGTGCCATCTTGGCATTTTATGGCCTTCAAAACTGTGATAGGTAGTGGGGAGTAAAATCAAAAATTTATGCCCTTTGAAATCCTGAAGGCGGTGCTTGGTTTTCGGGGCCCCGTACGCGGCTAGGCTCCCAAAAAGTCCCACACATGTGGTATCCCCGTACTCAGGAGAAGCAGCAGAATGTATTTTGGGGTGTAATTCCACATATGCCCATGGCATGTTTGAGCAATATATCATTTAGTGACAACTTTGTGCAAAAAAAAAAAAATTTGTCACTTTCCCGCAACTTGTGTCCAAATATAAAATATTCCATGGACTTAACATGCCTCTCAGCAAATAGCTTGGGGTGTCTACTTTCCAAAATGGGGTAATTTGGGGGGGGGTTTGTGCCATCCTGGCATTTTATGGCCTTCAAAACTGTGATAGGTAGTGAGGAGTAAAATCAAAAATGTATGCCCTTTGAAATCCTGAAGGCGGTGCTTGGTTTTCGGGGCCCCGTACGCGGCTAGGCTCCCAAAAAGTCCCACACATTTGGTATCCCCGTACTCAGGAGAAGCAGCTGAATGTATTTTGGGGTGCAATTCCACATATGCCCATGGCCTGTGTGAGCAATATATCATTTAGTGACAACTTTTTGTAATTTTTTTTTTTTTTTGTCATTATTCAATCACTTGGGACAAAAAAAAAAAATATTCAATGGGTTCAACATGCCTCTCAGCAATTTCCTTGGGGTGTCTACTTTCCAAAATGGGGTCATTTGTGGGGGTTTTGTACTGCCCTGCCATTTTAGCACCTCATGAAATGACATGGACAGTCATAAACTAAAAGCTGTGTAAATTCCAGAAAATGTACCCTAGTTTGTAGGCGCTATAACTTTTGCGCAAACCAATAAATATACGCTTATTGACATTTTTTTTACCAAAGACATGTGGCCGAATACATTTTGGCCTAAATGTATGACTAAAATTGATTTTAATGGATTTTTTTTATAACAAAAAGTAGAAAATATCATTTTTTTTCAAAATTTTCGGTCTTTTTCCGTTTATAGCGCAAAAAATAAAAGCGGCAGAGGTGATCAAATACCATCAAAATAAAGCTCTATTTGTGGGAAGAAAAGGACGCAAATTTCGTTTGGGTACAGCATTGCATGACCGCGCAATTAGCAGTTAAAGCGACGCAGTGCCAAATTGTAAAAAGTGCTCTGGTCAGGAAGGGGGTAAATCCTTCCGGGGCTGAAGTGGTTAATGTACACACAGCAAAAGATATGTACAATCAGCGCAAAACTAAAACAAAATAAATCTGCTTGCAAGCTAAACACTTAAGGGTAAACACCAAGCCCAATTGACATAATAAACAAAATAATATAAAGTGCAGCGCAAAATTTAAAAGAACTGAAAAAGTCCCATAGAAGACATGTATTTATCTCTGTCTTATTTCTTCTTGCTATAAGGCACCCAAATTCTTCAGCGTAACTGAGCAAATAAACTGCTTACCAGATAGAAGATCAAAGTAGGCATAATTACCACCGATGCTGGAGAAACCCGGAACAGCTGATCTGATGATTTGAAAAGGTATCCGGCAGTTAATCCTCCAATGCAACAGGTGATAAAGTCAATCCACAGTGCGGTAAACCAGAAAGAAAATAAGGGACATCTAAGAGCGTTCCATTTAACTCGATGTGAATTTATTAATAAGCAATTATATCAAGGTACAATCCATAATAAAGCGCTTATATGTAGCGCTGTTAAAAGCAAAGGCACGGCAACGAGCGGAGATGAAACAGACTGTTCGCGTCCGAACAGCTGTGAGATGACAACGGGTGACGTGAGACTCCACACAGACTGTACACACAGCACCCCATATTGACAAAAAAACACAGAATTGTTGACATTTTTGCAGATTTATTAAAAAAGAAAACCTGAAATATCACATGGTCCTAATTATTCAGACCCTTTGCTGTGACACTATATTTAACTCAGGTGCTGTCCATTTCTTCTGATCATCCTTGAGATGGTTCTACACCTTCATTTGAGTCCAGCTGTGTTTTATTATACTGATTGGACTTGATTAGGAAAGCCACACACCTGTCTATATAAGACCTTACAGCTCACAGTGCATGTCAGAGCAAATGAGAATCATGAGGTCAAAGGAACTGGCTGAAGAGCTCAGAGACAGAATTGTGGCAAGGCACAGATCTGGCCAAGGTTACAAAAAAATTCCTGCTGCAGTCAAGGTTCCCAAGAGCACAGTGGCCTCCATGATCCTAAAATGGAAGATGTTTGAGGATGACCAGAACCCTTCCTAGAGCTGGCCGACCCACCAAACTGAGCTATCGGGGAAGAAGAGCCTTGGTGAGAGAGGTAAAGAAGAACCCAAAGATCACTGTGGCTGAGCTCCACAGATGCAGTCGGGAGATGGGAGAAAGTTGTAGAAAGTCAACCATCACTGCAACCCTCCACCAGTCGGGGCTTTATGGCAGAATGGCCCGATGGAAGCCTCTCAGTGCAAGACACATGAAAGCCTGCATGGAGTTTGCTAAAAAAAAACACCTGCAGGACTCCAAGATGGTGAGAAATAAGATTTTCTGGTCTGATGAAACCAAGATAGAACTTTTTGGCCTTAATTCTAAGCGGTATGTGTGGAGATAACCAGGCACTGCTCATCACCTGTCCAATACAGTCCCAACAGCGAAGCATGGTGGTGGCAGCATCATGCTGTGGGGGTGTTTTTCAGCTGCAGGGACAGGATGACTGTTTGCAATCGAGGGAAAGATAAATGCGGTCAAGTACAGGGATATCCTGGACGAAAACCTTCTCCAGAGTGCTTAGGACCTCAGACTGGGCCGAAGGTTTACCTTGCAACAAGACAATGACCCTACGCACACAGCTAAAATAATGAAGGAGTGGCTTCACAACAACTCCGTGACTGTTCTTGAATGGTCCAGCCAGAGCCCCGACTTAAACCCAATTGAGCATCTCTGGAGAGTCCTAAAAGAGAGACATTCGGAAAGTCCGTCGGAAAGTCCGTCGAAAAAGTCCGCCACACAAAGTCTGCCGTAAAGTCTGCTCGTGTGTACGCGGCATTACATGGCAGTCGTCTTAACGCATGGGCAGACATAGGAGTGTAGTTGGACATGCAGGCACGATTACAAGCTTCTCTTCCACCTATGTTAGTGTTATAGAGACAAATGATTGGATCAACTAAACATTCATATCTACACCAATGGAGTGCAGAAAAGCAGTGTCAGCAGACATTGCCATTAAAGCCTATCACAGGTGGGAAAAACAGCCTTTATGACCACTTTTCTAATATGTCTGATCAATGATTCCCCCATGAACAGTCAGTTGTAGCTCATCTACCTGATTACATAGACATGACATGGTTTCTCCATTTGGCTAGAAACGGCTTTTATCTCATGTCTATGGGCAGCTTTACAGCCCTACGTAGAAAATGAACAGTCTCTTGTACCAGCAATCTCTAGCAGTATCTGGTAAAATAGCAATAATATTGTTGTGTAACCTGGAAGCAGTCTCTAACAATTTCTTGTTGCAGGCATGTTTCACTAAACCTACCCACAGACACAAAATAGTACTTGCCAGATTTGTGAATGTTCTTTTGGATAAAAGATTGTTTTATAATCGATAGCATATTTATGTGCTGAGGAAAAACAGATTTAGAATATACACATGTAAAGGTGTAGATAATATTGAACTAATGCTTCTAGGGACAGGAAATAGACATATGATAATCTCATTCATCCATCACTAAATGGATACATATTTCTAGTTCTACATATTGATGTTCTGGTGATTTCTGTCAATGATCTATTGTGCAAACTATCTTTTCTAGACAAACAAATGTTTGACTCAAAAATACAAGTGTTTTTAGTACAAGACGTAGAAAAGTCTCTTGTGAGGTTCTATCATGTTCTTGTTGCCCTGTTCCTCTAGCTCAAAGGTTCTCAACTCCTGTCCTCAGGACCCACTAACAGGCCAGATTTTAAATATAACCTTGGGGAGATGCCGACTAGAATATGACAATCACTGAGCAGCAAATGATATCACCTGTGATGTATTTCAGTTATCTTGCAAACCTGGCCTGTTAGTGGGTCCTGAGGGCAGGAGTTGAGGATCACTGCAACTTTGAGTCTCACTCATTTAAAACATGGATATAGTTAACCTTGTTGTTTGTTGGGGGTCTACATTCCAAGTTCTCTACTTTCTTTCTTGCTTGTAATTCTAGTTCGGAACATTTAGCCTTGTGATCTGTTTTTTTTTTCTGTCTGGTTGCTTAGCCTCCATTGTTATACCCTCTTGTTGTGTCAGTTCACTTTCCTCAGTCCTGTCTTCATCAACTCTTGTTATGCTCTTACCATGACTTTACTGTTGCATGTCGGGGGGCTAATGTGTTTTGTGACATGGTTTTCCCTGCATGTATGTCAGTTTCTATTTTTAGGGCATATATACAGGGGAACTAACCTTGTGGTGCAGAGTCCAGTGTGGGAGCTGTATAGAGAGGACCGCTACACCAAGTGATCTGCTTTGCTGACCGCATTCCTCTCCAATGGGATCTGTTTTCCAGGGCATCCATGTGTATAGACTTCATTCATGGACTTCTTTAGCCTAAAGGTATAAGCAGCACCACTAGGGACAGCACAGCCAATGTATGCACAGCCAATTGAAAGTAATGTACAGTCCTGTATGTGAGGATAATGTTCTGCATTGCAATGTTCTACCTCAAGTGTACATGACATAACTGTTCAGTGAATGGAGTCTTCATTCAAAAAGAAGCTGTCTGTGTCATATACAGAGAAAGAGGAGATTCTTGGGTTTAATAATGCTTAGTTATGGTGTAACACAAAGAACTGGGAACTAGGAGTGAAACTACTTTTAACCCTCCGGGTTATAAAGAAGAGTAAGTTGTACAGTAACAAGTGTAACCTAGTTAGCCCTTGAGGTTTATATAGAGAAGGAGCACCAGCCAGCTGACAGTGGAAGCAGTGTCAGTGGCAGGTGATGGGGTCCTGGTAATGAGTACAGGGCCCCTCTAGCGACCAAGTCTAAAGTCACGGTGTGCAAGGTGATTGCTTCCCCATATGCCAGAATTAAAATTTGATACCAGCTAGTGGATTTAAGTACTTGCTTGGTATTACTTTTTCAAAATATTTTGGAGTCATATATGGGACTGGTAGGAACAGACTATGTCACCGGCTGACAAGGTGAAGAATAAGACAAGAAGACACGGTCATTCTGTTAGGACGTGATGCTATAAAGTGCATCATGGCCTCTGGCCTGAAGGTGGTAATGCCATACTGAAGTGACATGTGAATTAATACTCTTGAGGTGCCCCTAGGAAGGGCGCACCCCTAGGCCTCCCTACATGTCTATGGATGCACACAGTTCAGCTCAGAGAGGAAGCACATATGGATGTGTCTCTTTAGCACAGGGCTAGACAAGGAGACACCTGCAAATCGAGGGCTGGGGACAGTGGTCTTAGGGTCCCCAGCTACAGGAGGAAAGAAACATTTTAGAAGAAGAAGCCTACACATAATAGGTGTGTGTGGGCCTCCTTTTCTAAAATAAATAAAAAACAGAGGGTTTAGTATCAGTTTAAGCAAATCGTTTTAGTGAATCTGTTGGGAGAGTTTCTTACCTGAAGATCCTGTGTGTAACAGCACTTCCTGTTTTAGGCTGACAACCCTACATCGCTGCCTCCCAATTGTCATAAACATTGTCAGCTTTCTTGTTTTTTCCGTTGGCTGTTTGGCTATATACCTGGTAGGCCTAAAAGGCACAGGAGTACAAATGGCAAGCTGGCAATTCTGTTGCTAAATACAAGACAATAGCTTAGCGTTGTCATCCTGTAAAAAGAAGTGGCAGAATCTCAAGGCAAGAAACTATGCAATAGATTAAAAAAATTGCTTAAAGAGTAACTCCACTTTTGTTGAGAAAAAATATTCCCTGCTGGTTGATCAATGAGAGTGGTTTCATAATTATCAATCAGCTGTTGCACCTGCAGGGCATTAATGAGGAAAATTGCAGGGTCTGCATCCCTTTAGACATAATTTTCAATTGGGAGTATCTCACCAAAAATTACATTTGCCTGAAAACTGACTTGTATCTTAGCCAATCACACAAGCAGGAAATTACATATCTAGGGGTGTTCTGTACACATTCTGTGTACAGAACACCTTCTGGTAGCCATATTGCCTTTTACAGAAAGTTACAGAGCTGCATATTGAAAAGGAAAGGTCATTTTTAATGGCATTCATTACAATATGACTTGTCGCAAGTGTATATATTATATTATTATTTTTTAATTTGCTATTTTTTTCCCCATGAAAGGGGAGTTACCCTTTAAGAAAACTAGATTCAGTGGGGCATGATGCTAAACATACTGAATTATTTATTTTTGGTTGACATACAGTTTAACATGGGTATGTCAGAAACCGTGAATCAGACCGAAACAGAAGTACAGCTAAATCACACTTGTTTTAATAATAAAGTAAATAGAACAAACATAGTCAAAACATAGCCAGAGTTCAGGAACCAGAACGGGTAGTCAGACAAGCCAAAATGTCAGGGAGCCAGAGATGAGCGTAGTAGAACAGCAAGCAGGATCTGGAGTCAGAAGAAATGTCAGCCAAGCAAGTCTTTAACAGGAGAGCGTCTCTAGAGATGTGACCAAGGGGAAGGCAGAGATCATCTGGGCTGGACGGCTTAAGTAGGCAGGACTGACGAGCAGGATATCATCAACAGGTGAGTCACTGTGGAGAGATAGGAGCTGGCAATTAGCCGACAGCTGAGAGGCCAGCTTTGAGAAGGAAGGGCTGAGCCCAGCCCTGACAGGGTAAAATTACACGCAGAAATGTATGAACATAGCATAGGACATTAATATGCTTTGGTTTTCCCAGCAATACACACACTATACTGTAGCTATAGACTTCACATCACACTACAAAATTAAATAGAATGATCAGAGTTCTAGTGAAAAGTGACTCCAAGCGTTTGTTTCTTTTGTTATAGAGCCGCTTGTGCATGATCAGAGCTGACAGGAATAATAAAGAAAGAAACAGCTTGGGAATATTTATATGACAGCCAATTGTCATTCATTGTATGTAGATAAATGGTAAATATGCGGTACAGACAAATGGCAAGGAAGTAATTATTCCTTTTTATGTTTCTATACATGTGGAAAGGTTACACAAATAAATACTAGCAGACAAAACTCGAAAAATCAAGCATCAGAGAGCATTTTTAAAGTTTAAGTGACCATTGGCTTGAGTGGTCTGTAGAATAAACATTTGGTAGGCAGTAAAGACAAATGTTGGTGTTTAAATTAAAAGGTCAAACTTAATAATAAAAAGGCAGCTGGAAAAAACAAAAACAAAACAATAAACGAATGGAACGAATGAAACGAAAACAAAAATGAACACATTTTTCAGCAGTGCACATGTCTAATGGACTAGTAAATTTAGATGAACTTGCATGTGACTAACAAATTAAAGCCTAATTCCAGCTAACAGGTTTGAAACCGTTTTAAAAGGTGACAATTTTAAGCACCGTGTCAGTGATAAATGGTTGATCTCAACTGTGTAACTTCCACTTTTGCTGCATAGCATGGTCTGTTGAAGGAAGTTAAGGAGATTGTAAATGATCACCTTGTAAAACAACCCATTCAGTTTAAAATAGAAATGATAGGCAAAACATGTTAGTATAGATAAAAAAAATATAAATACCTTTTTCCCCCTTTTTTATAAGTGATCACATTGCCTCAGTTCTCAGCTGCATAAGAGCTGGGGGGAGGAGAAGCAGCAGTACACTGATCTTCCCAGTGAATGGCTGTGCAGTGGGGGCATGTCAGGACAAGTCTGATCATTGGAGGAGAGTACAGTTCCAAGCATAGCTAGAGAACTGACCACATTGTGCTCTCCTGCTTAGTGTGGTCTTTTTGTAATAGGAAAGCAAGGGAACTGGCAGGAACACCAGGGATTTCACATCAAGGAAGCAATACAAAGAAAACATGATACTTTCTCATACAAGTACATGGTACAGCAGGCACATATCAGCAATATGCAGTGTTGGGGTAACAAACGCTTTAAGTAACAGCAGGATTACAGGTAAAATGACTAAAACTAAAGTTACATAGGGTTTTTACTAGTGACAGTCTGTACTGTATTTTTTGATTTTGCTTTTAGTACCATTTTAAAGTGGAAGAAAACCAAATCACTAGAATCCCATGCATGTTTTAACATAACATTGTATTTTCAAAAGTCATTTTCAATCCTTTTTCATTTTCAGCATTCATTAAAGTATTCAGTAAACCCTCTATTAACCACTTAAGCCCCGAACCTTTTGGCTGGCCAAAGACCAGAGTACATTTTGCGATTCGGCAGTGCGTCGCTTTAACTGACAATTGCACGGGCGTGCGACGTGGCTCCCAAACAAAATTGACGTCCTTTTTTTCCCCCACAAATAGAGCTTTCTTTTGGTGGTATTTGATCACCTCTGCGTTTTTTTTTTTTGCACTATAAACAAAAATAGAGCGACAATTTTGAAAAAAACGTATTATTTTTTACTTTTTGCTATAAAAAAAATCCCCAAAAAATATATAAAAAAAACAATTTTTTTCCTCAGTTTAAGCCGATACGTATTCTTCTACATATTTTTGGTAAAGGGGAGATGCTCGTTTATATATTTGCATCTCCCCGTTCTTCAGCTCCATGAGACAATCGCGGGTATGTCCGCGGGGACCGAGATCATACTCACGGAGCTCGCAGCAGGGTCACGCACGCGCCGCCGCCGCCGGGCACGCAACCGCATGGCGGCAAATTCAAAGGGACGTACCTGCACGCCCATTTGCCCAGCCTTGCCATTCTGCCGATGTAAATGTACATGCGGCGGTCGGCAAGTGGTTAAGGTCCTTGTTTAGTTACTTCCTGTTATAGGGTGACAACCTTTTGTTCTTGCCTCCCAATTCTGCTCCTGCATCATCCCCCTGACAAATGGGCTTCCTGTTGAAGACTATATAGGTGGCCATTTTACCTATTATGCAGTCATGGTCAATTATAATATAATCTCACTTGAATTATGTAGACAGGAAGTGGCTGTAAATAGATCATAAGCATTTAGGATGCAATAAAAAGATTTAAAAAAGGTGAACACAAACTTTTATTAAAACAAAAAGATGGCAGTTTATATACACGATGCTCTAGCAAACTAAATGTCATTCACTTGGGATTTACATCTACTTTAATTTGGTAAAGGATATCTATGGTCACAGCATACACATCAGCATTGTAGTACCAACATATATAATAGTTATTTCTGACAATTCAATAAACGTTTACTTGAAAAATCTCCTTTCATGTTGTGAGTTCTGCCTGCCTGCTGGCCATCTCTTTCCACGACTTCTTGTATTCCCTGCATGCTTTGCAGCTTCTCCTCTGCTCTTTACTTTCAATTTCTAAGGACTATATATCCCATGGTACCTTGCTGCCTGCAAGCTGTGATTCTTGTACTGACTGCACCTCCTGAAACTCCTCCTCTTAGCACCTCTGTAGCTCAGAAGGCAGGCTCTGTGAAATGTGTGACACAAAAGTGCTTACGCACAGGCCATGTTAAATATTAAATCATACCTCCCAACATTTTGACATGGGAATGAGGGACACCTACTAGGAAATGTATGTAGGCATAGGACATGCCCCCTGCCACACCCTCTTAAAGGAGAATTAACCCAAAAAAGGTTAAATTAAAAAAAAATTAAATCCACAAGGGACTTTTTTACCAATACTATACCTTATATTGGCTTTTCAAATTTACAAATGCAGCAATTTATAATTTGGATGAAAGGTTTAGCACTGGGAAAAACTTTTTGAAAGATAAAAAGTGCATTTTATATACAACCATACAGATCAGACAAAAATGAGGGACAAATGACTGGGAAAGAGGGACATAGTTCCAAATCAGGGACAGTCCCTCGAAATCAGGGACAGTTGGGAGCTATGTTAAATACATGTCACAGAATTCCAGGAATAAATGTTTGGGGATCTTCACAAAGCCTCTGCGCTACCTCTGTGTAAAATATATAAAGTGTTTGTTAAATGTGTTGTGTTTTAAAAATGTATAAACATACTAAGAAACTCAATAGGTAGGACTACATCTCCCAGGGTGCAGCACGGGGTCGGCCTTCTGTCGCCAGTGTGAAGCCTTCCGGTGCGACCCGGAGAAGAAGAAATAGACGCAGAGTCGTCATGACTAAAGGAGGAACAGGCCCTTCCTCGTTTTGCCTCCATCAATGTGAAGGGGTTGAATACCCCGGAGAAACGATCTATGGTGCTTTCCAACTTGAAACATATAACGGCAAATGTATGCTTCCTCCAGGAGACTCAATTTCGTTCCGATATACTACAGAGACTCTGTGATCGCTTTTTCCCAATGGCATACCACGGCTGCTCTTCTGATTCTAAGTCAAAGGGTGTGAGCATCTGGGTTTGTAGCACAACTCCTTGGTTGATGTGGGATCAGTGGAACAATGCTATTTGTGAAGGGCATCCTTAGTCACCCTGGTGAACCTCTACCTCCGTAACTCGAATAAGATTGACTTGAAGAATCCATTTTGACCAAATTAGGTGATTTCACGCAGGGAGCAGTGATCCTGGGGGAAGACTTGAACTTTACCACGAATCCGACACTGGAAGCATCCTGGTGTGCGCCTCAGATCTCGTACACAGCGCTGAAACGTCTAAAATTTCTACGCCTTTCATCTGGTAAATGTCTGGAGGGTTCTGAACCCGACTCAAGATTACACATTCTACTCGCATTCACACGATTCGTACACCAGAATTGATCATTTCATGATCCCACAATCACTTCTGTCCAGGGTATTGTCAGCCTCGATTGCTCCATTACTTTCTCGGACCATGCTCCGGTCTTTGTGGACATTGACTTGCTGTCTCCCATGCCCAAGCAGTGGATCTGGAAGCTTAACGACTCCCTGATTCAGACCCCTGAGGTCATAGAGGAGGTGTCCAGGGAAATTAGAAATTTCTTCTCTTCCAATGTGGACCCAGATAGTGCTCCCTTTATGGTCTGGGAGGCTCACAAGATGGGGATCTTGATCAAGATTGGATTCTGACTTAAGAAAGCGAGGACTCAGTAAACTGTTGACCTACTGGCTAAGATTAGGTCCCTGGAGACCATTCATAAAAGATCATTAGCTGCCCAGGCACTGACAGACCTTACGAATCTGAGAAATCAGCTGCGTCCCCTGGCTTTAGTAAAGGCTAAGGCCGTGATTGCTGAATGCAAATGAACATTCTACGAACACAGCAATAAGTGTGGCAAGCTTTTAGCGAGGACCCTGAGAACACAACAAGCCCGAGCATTTATCCCCGAACTTCTTAGTGAGAGTAATACTAAGGTGAATGCCACGGAAAAAAATGCTGATCAGTTCCTCAAGTACTACACCTCTCTTTACAATCTGCCGCACCTGTTCTCTGACAGGGAGAAATCTTCGGAACACAGAGTCATACGGGACTACTTACAAAAATTGGAACTGCCTTGGCTGTCTGATGAAGCGGTGGCAGCACTAGAGGCCCCTCTTTCCAGCATGGAGGTGGCCCCGGTGATGGCTCGAATGCAACCCAGTAAGGTCCCCGGGCCCAGATGTGTACTCCTTCTTGTACTACAAGACGTTTGGGAAACTCTTGACTCCACATTTCCTTACGGAGTACAATGCTGCTGGAGAGGAGGTTATTATCCTGGAAGACACGCTGCAAGCATACATCACGGTGATCCCGAAGGAGGGTAGAGATCCTCTCCTTTGCCAAAACTATCGGCCGATATCACTCCTTAAAGTGGATCTTAAAATTTTCACCAAAGACCTATTGATGCGTCTAATGGACCTGATCTCTCAACTAGTCCACTCCGACCATTTGGGGTTCATCCCCATGAGGGAGGCGCAAGACAACACTACAAAGGCAATTAACCTGATTCATGCTACTCAAAGGAGGGGGACCCCTATGTTGCGTCTGTCGACCGATGCCGAAAACGCGTTCGACAGGGTGAACTGGTCCTTACTATTTGAGACCCTTCAATGCGTGGGGCTAGGACACCAAATGATATACTGGGTTCAAGCCATCTACTCCCGCCCATCAGCCCAAGTGAAGGTGAATGGTCACCTCTCCTCATCCTTCAGAATAGTTAATGGGATGAGACAGGGTTGCTCCCTGTTTCCCTTACTATTTATCCTAACGCTCAAGCCCTTTCTGCGCTTAGTTAGAGATAATCCCGACATCACGGGCCTCCGCTTAGATGCTACGCTTTCCCCGAAAATTGTTGTGTTTGGTGATGATCTCCTATTCTTAGTGACTAACCCCCTGGTGTCTATCCCCAACCTGCTGCAGGAATTGAAGATGTATGGGGCATTATCCTTCCTCTAAATCAATTTCCAGAAATTAGAGGCGCTGAACATCTCCATGCCAGCCCCTCTGGCCACGTTACTTCGTTCAGATTTCACTTTCAAATGGGCAATGTCACACATCAAATATCTGGGCATCCAGTAGGACAGAAGACATATTCCCCCACAATTTTCCTCCCCTGCTGATGGCCATTAAATCGGACCTTTAGTCCTGGCAGCACGGATTGTTTTCCTGGTTCAGTCGGTGTGGAATTGTAAAAATGAACATTATTCCCCGGTTGTTATACTATCCTCAGTCCTACCCCATCCGGATTCCAAGTTCCTATATCAGGGCAGTGAACCGCACTGTATACTTCCTATGGGCCCAGAAACCCCCACGGGTGGCCCAGGCTATTCTGCGACTGCCAAAAGTGTTGGGTGGCATGGCTTTACCTGATGTCAACCTTTATCATATGGCCTGTCATCTGACATGAATCCTGGACTGGTGCTGCCATGGTCCTTTGGAACAGTGGATCCAGGTGGAGGGGCTCCTGTCTGGGACCCGGCTGGACATGTTGCCTTGGTGCCATTCGAATCTACCACACCGGATATTAGACCACCCCACTGTAGGTGAAACGTGGCGGATTGCTCAAAAAGCCCTTCGCGACTTTTCCATAGCACCCATTCCTTCGCCGCTCACCCCTGTTGTGGGAACCCTGCCTTCAGCCCGGGACTCAGTGACGCTAGATTTCAAGATTTGAAGGAGACTGAACGATCTCAGGTCCGGCACTTCCTCACAAGTGGACAATGGATGACCAGGCAACAAATCATGGATGACCCATCTTTAGTGGGCCTCTCCTTCTAGCAAAAACTACAGTTGGCCCATTTCATTGGCACGTTACCTCCCCAGTACCCTACACGAGAAGCCTTACTTCCTTCAAGTTTTTGTGTCTACAACGGTCCCCTATGCGTCACGTAGTATCCCAGACTTACCAGTTGCTCCTAACACCAAACCCAAATTTCAGACCTTCCTATATATCTAAGTGGGAGCAGGACTTGGGTCTTCAGTTCACGGAAAGGCAAGTAGAGAGCCCTCTTCTCTTGTAAGATCTCTGTTTGTGCTAATCACCTGGAAGCAGGATACAAGGTGCTTACAAGGTGGTAATATACGCCAGTAAGGATCCACAAGATGTTCCCACACAGATCTATGCTTAAGGTGTGGGGAGGAACCCGATTCTCTCCTACACATCTTCTGGACCTAACGCCTTTTGCTGCCTTACTGGACTGAGATTCACCGCATTGTTCAGAAATTTGCAGATCGCAAGCTACCTAGGACCCTGCGTTCTTCCTCCTTCATCACCACGAAATTCCAAGCAAGATCTATAGGAAATCCATCTTGCCTGTCCTGCTCACAGCAGCAAAGAGCTGCATCCCACTGTGCTGAAAGCAGACACAGCCACCGGCGGTTGCCGTCTGGTTGAAAAAAGTAGCCAAGATCAATGCAATGGAGGACCTGATGGCCACGGATAGGGGCCTCCGGGAGAAATTTCTCAAGAAGTGGTTTTATTGGCACAAATTTGTCTATTCTGAGGAGCATGCGGAGTTAGTGACCTAACTCCCCTGGGAGATGGGACTAATGGATTGGCTCCCCAGATGTGGTTGGAGTTGCTGGCTGGTGGTTGACCTCCCCTCCCCCTTCCATCCCTCTTTTTCTTACCCCCTCTTTTTCATTACTTTCGCTATTGCTCTCCTTGCTGCTTGGCCCTCTTGGTCTTGCATGCTCTCTCAATCCTTTTTTTAACAAAATAAATTAAACAGTGTTAAACATTAAAAACTGGGGGGGGGGGGGGGGGGTATGGAGACTTCCTAGTCCGTGAATCCCACTGTCTGAAACACATGTCATATGTTTATCTAATGATGACACTGTGATGACCAGGCATGTGGCCTTATAGGTGGAGATGATCCACTGTATGTTGAACAATGTTGATGTTTCTGTATAACCGTATGCCCTATTGAAATAAAGAATTGAAAAAAAAAAAAAAACGGCCCAATGCCCGCATAGCCTGCAGCGCTGACCAAGAAGAAATTTTTCAGCAGGACGCTTGTGCAGAAGTCGAATGGGAGATTTCTTTCTGTACAACCACAGTACCCATACAGGTAGATAAAGTTCTGTACAACCAGTGCTCATACATGGACTGAAAATTTCACTGCAAAAGTGGAAATACACTTTAAAGGACAAGTGCACTAGTACAGTTATCCTTATTACCATCAAACACCCTCTCCCAGCACCCCCTTTGAAGTCTTTGAAGTTTAGCCAAATGTAGAGATTAAACCCGGTACACACTGCTATTTTTTTTTCGTTCAACCCAGCAGGCTAAAATAACCCCTAAAAAACTGACAGCTCAGGTCAGAGCTGCTGCACTAACTCTGCAATGCTAGTACAGCAATCTCCTTTGCTGTGTTAATGTGTTCTGACAGGGGGCACCCCTCCCCGACAGGGCTTTACTCACTAGGGGAAACTCTCATTGGCTCATTGCTGTCACTCCCTTTCTGCTTAATAAATGATGGGATTCAGCTACACGTGCAGTGTGCTGTATTCAAAGAGTCAAATGACTTATAGACTTGCATTGTAAGAAAGAGCAGTGAAGCACAACCAGTATGTAGCTTTGCAAAGCAGAACCTGCATATGTGATGAGCAAATGTGGCTGTTCTTGTGTACATATACAATATTCAAGCTATAAATAGAAACAAGGTTTTTAACCCACATTATTATGATTATTAATATTAACACAACGTCTTTTACATGTTTCAAAAAAACATTCCAACAACTGGGCATTCCCTTAAATCTCATATGATCAAAATGAAAGAGGTCACAGTGAACACACTGTCCAATAACCCAAGTTATATTTGCACAACTACGTAAGAAAACAGGTTTCTTCCTTCCATAAGATCAATATTTCCATCTCTCAAAAGGCAGTTTGCTACATGTGAAATATCAAGAATCTGCATACAGGTCTGAAATGTTTGATACCTTGCAAGATAAAGCTTGGTGTCTGTAAAATTGCAGATAACTACTCAGTCGTGAAGACCTGTATGCATTTAGCAAGTATAATTTACTGCTGAAATCTTCAGGTCACTAATTCCCAGCTATGATCTTCACACACTTACCAGCTGGCAGCATCTCAAAAGGATAGAAAACCATTATACCATACTGTGCTATGGTCAGAGTTTAATGTGCCTTAAAAATGAAATACATGTGCTTATTTCAATTTATGGAAGTGATATAAAAATACAGGCTACTAAAAACTGCACTGTGCTGTCGATGAGTAAAACGATGTTCTGTTCCAGTGTGGGTGAATAAACCATTAATTGTAAGAAAACAGGAGCATATAATGAGACTGGAGCCCTTATGACAAGAGGGACAGAAACAGTTTTCACATCAAAGGACAATATGAGGTGGAAAGCAGTTTATCCAGACGTGTGAAATTGTTTAGCTCTAATGGGAAATACATTTTTACATTTTCTGTCTCAATGTGCTATCACATATGAAACACATCACTCAATGAATCATACCAATTTGTGAAGCCCTTTTCTTCTTTTCCCAGAAGAGCTGAGATTTCCTATTTCCTCCCTGCCATATGGTGGGAAAACGATGCCGAGCTGACAATGTTAGGACAACCTACTCATGCCATGCAACTGACCTGGTAATCAGCAATTGCATATACAGTACAGTATACAAAGCAGAGAAGCCCTTTTGATGAACACAACTCCATCATATCTAATATAGAATCTTTTAAATGTCTACTTAGTACTTTTGAAAAATGGGCATCTATTTACTCTTTTTAAAAGTAAGATGCACTATAGGTAATACTTTACTGTCAAATATATATTTACAATATTTTCATCAATAATCCTATTAAAGGTCCAAAACAGCATATTTCAAAATTGAAATGTTGCTTTATCCCATATAGAAGGAAATATGAGCTGGACAGTATAGAGAAATAATTATTTTTAAATAATGTGAGGGCCCTGTTAAAGTTATACCTTCTCTTTGCTCTGTTGTGCTTGGATACCCTGAGTTCAGGGCCCTGTTACAGTTACACATGTCCTTTCCACTGCTGTGCTTGGGCCCCCTAAATTCAGGACCATGTTACCATTACACTTTCCCTTGCTTGCTTGGATTCCCTAAATTTAGGACCTTGTTATGGTTACACCTTCCCCTTCCCATGCTTTGTTTGGGATCCCTGAATACAGGGCCCTGTTACAGTTACACTTTCTCCTTCCGCTGTTGTGCTTGGTTCCCCCTGATTTAATTGCCTTGTTACAGTTGCACCTCCTCCTTTCGTTGTTGTGCTTGGTCCCCCCTGATTTAATTGCCTTGTTACAGTTGCACCTTCTCCTTCCGTTGTTATGCTTAGTTCCCCCAGTTCAAATCTTTGTTACAGTTACACCTTCTCCTTCCACTTTTGTGCTATGTTCTTCTGAGTTCTTTGCCCTTTAACAGTTACATATTCCCTTCTCCTGTTGCTCTTGGGTCCTCAAAGTTCATGGTCCCTGTTACATTGAGACTTTCTTTGTTCTCCTTTCCAAAAGAAACACTTCCTTAAAGGTAAGTATAAACTTTTAAGGTTATGTTATAGTTAGAATGAGATTTAATAAGTGGGGTTAAATTTAGGTAATATAAAAGGTATTTTTTTTTAACAAATATGTTATATTTACCTTCTCTGCTCTGGCTCCCGCTGTTTTGTCTGAGCCAATGAGGAGCGAGAGAGCCGAGAGGGCTACTGCTATCATGCACATCTCTGGATTGAGATGGGCTCAGGTGAGTATTTAGGGGAGGCTGCAGTGGTTTTGTATAGAGCAGCCCTGTACCTCCTCTTTTCGGATCTCCCGCCAGTGCTCCTGGCTCCTTCTCCCTGCTGAGTGTCTTCATAGCAAGCAGCTTGCTATGGGGGCACTCGTACATGTTCAATCCCATCCCATCCATCAGACACAGAAAGGCCTGGCTCTGCTTCCCTTCTCCGCTTCCTCATCACTGGCTCTGATTGACAGCAGCTGGAGCCAATGGCTCCCTCTGTTTTATATGAGCCAATGAGGAGCGAGAGAGCTGAGAGAGCTGAGAGAGCTATGACTCTCATGCACATCTCTCGATCGAGATGGGGTTCAGGTGAGTATTTAGGGGAGGCTGCTGGGGATGTTGCACGCAGAAGGTTTTTTACCTTATTGCATAGAGTACAGTAAGGTAAAAAACCTTCAGCCTTTATAACCACTTTTAAGTGTGACAGTTAGATGGATAGGATTAAGTAGTTTTTTCAAGTGTAGGTCAAAGTAGTTACGGAAAAGTGTTAGGTATTAAGTATTAGGATGAGATTGAATGTTAGGTATTAATTATAGGTCACGAGCATGGGTTTTCTCTATGAAAAAATGTGCCTTCAAATAGCTTCAGTCTCTGTACACTCCAGGTCCTCAAGTGCATAGCTCTTACTACCGTAGTTTCTGAATGATATAAGAAATTATTAGGCCATTCAACTGTACAGAATCTACCAAAAGATGAAATATTGATTTTGAGTAGATTGACTCTTCCACACACTACCAGTAAACCTGCAGGGATTGCAAGATAAAAAAAACATCTTCTTGCATTAAATTGAAGCTAATTAGTATTCAACCAACTACAAAAAGGAGCTACTAAAATGAAATGTATATCAGATATATATATATATATATATATATATATATATATATATATATATATATATATATATATATATATACGGTACTTTTTTTCTGTCATCACCATCCTCATCACATTTGTTTAGTATTTCATTCACAGACTTCTTATACAGGAGTACTCTGATATAAAGGAAGGCTGATAGAGCTCACAATTCAGTCTATAATTGGAATAGAACAAGAAACAATAACAACATTTAGGAATCACTTGAATTCCAAATGTTTATCATCACAGTAAGTCTAAGAAGATTTATTCTGCCTAGTAATTGCGCAACGGAAAACGATTCATTTCTATTGGTATATTAATAGAACATTCACGGGGATGATTGATTTTTAAATCACATCGTTTTTTTTTTAACACAAGCATTCCACAACAAATGGAAAGTAGGAAATATTTGAACGATATTGGACTTTATGGGTGCATAGCGACAAGATATTAAATCAAAAATATGTTAAAAAATATATACAAATTTTATTAAATGAACTATGTCATAAATTTAATACATACAATATAATCATAGCCATAGGTGTGTGCAAAACATCCTATTAGTGACAATGATTTACTGTAAACACGTTCATGTTTTTTACATGTTTCGCCATATGACTTCTTCAGGAAAGAACGTGGCGGTTTGTTTGTTTAAATATAAGAACCTATAACCTGACAACTTTGGTTGTGCAATAAAGACATATTATATCTTATTACATACTTATGGCTGCACTTATACAGGAGGCAAGAGACACCCACTGAGAAAGACCAAAATCCCTACTTCATGATTTGAATGTGGGAGCCTGGACAGACTTAAAAAATGAATAGAGAATGAGATCCGGCAATATGCTGCATCCACATGGCCATAAATCCCCAATTATTACCAGGTCACCCGTAGGGAGGGGTAAAGAGTCATATGATGTCAAATGTTTTAACAATGACCTGCCAATAAAAATGAATGTATACTAAATTCAATAGATATATATAGGGTATAAATAAAAAAATAAAAATTCATGGCAGGAATATGGGCTTATGCTCAACTCACTTGATCAAGTTTATCTTCAGAAAATAAATGATAAACTGGGATCCTTAAACGCCAACAGGTAACAGGAATTGTGTCCCAAATGAAGAGATAATTTGACAGTTCTAGGAATAGCACAAAAGAAGAAAACAGGGAAAAAGGGGAAACTCGTAACATACAATATTTATAATGTAGTAAATTCTCCTACCAACAGTGGAACGTAGTCTATCAAAAATACAAAGTAATAATTTGTATTGGTTTCATATGAAATGAGACATGCTCTTACATAGTAACAATAATTACATTGTGCAGTATACGCATGAAGTATTTCAAGTTTCTACAAGCTTATTAACATTTCACATATTTTTGTATCATACCACGTACCCTTGCTACAGCATGTAGTGCCATGTAATTTGCATGCTACAATAAGTGATGTGTTTAATTAAAAAAGTGTTGACTTAAACTCTACCTGTGTGCTTTGTCCCACGGACCCTCTTTTCATGGGTGGTTTACTGGGTTACTGTTAGTATCAACCTAGTAACCCTTGTAGAATTAAATGTGGATGTGCTAGATTAATGCCCCGTACACACGGTCGGACATTGATCGGACATTCTGACAACAAAATCCATGGATTTTTTCAGACTGATGTTGGCTCAAACTTGTCTTGCATACAGACGGTCACACAAAGTTGTCAGAAAATCCGATCGTTCTGAAAGCGGTGACGTAAAACACGTACGTCGGGACTATAAACGGGGCAGTAGCCAATAGCTTTCGTCTCTTAATTTATTCTGAGCATGCATGGCACTTTGTGCGTCGGATTTGTGTACACACGATCGGAATTTCCGACAACGGATTTTGTAACAAGCTCTCAAACTTTGTGTGTCGGAAATTCCGATGGAAAATGTGTGATGCAGCCCACACACGGTTGGAATTTCCGACAACAAGGTCCTATCACATTTTCCGTCGGAAAATCCGACCGTGTGTACAGGGCATAAGTCTTTCAAGCCACCTTTCTCAGTATTTTATGATAACTTTGGGGATTGTCCGGTGTTCATATGCGAGTTGTTTTTTTAGGATAAGTGTACATGTACAGTGCCTTGAAATAGTATTCATACCCCTTGAAATTTTTCACATTTTGACATGTTACAACCAAAAATGTGAATTTATTTTATTGGGATTTTATGTGATAGACCAACACAAAGTGGCACATAATTGTGAAGTGGAAGGAAAATGATCAATGGTTTTCAATTTTTTTTACAAATAAATATCTGAAAAGTATGGTGTGCATTTGTATTCAGCCCCCCTGAGTCAATACTTTGTAGAACCACCTTTCGCTACAATTACAGCTGCAAGTCTTTTTGGGTATGTCTACCAGCTTTGCACATTTAGAGAGTGAAATTTTTTCAGATTCTTCTTTGCAAAATAGCTCAAGTTCTGTCAGATTGGATGGAGAGCGTCTGTGAACAGCAATTTTCAAGTCTTACCACAGATTCTCAATTGGATTTAGGTCTGGACTTTGACTGTCCCATTCTAACACATAAATATGCTTTGATCTAAACCATTCCATTGTATGTTTAGGGTTGTTGTCCTGCTGGAAGGTGAACCTCTGCTCCAGTCTCAAGTCTTTTGTAGACTCTAATGCCGCGTACACACGGTCGGACTTTGCAGCTACAAAAGTCGGACAGTCTGTCCGACATACTTCCGGCGTACCTTCGGCGGACTTGGGGCAGACTTTCTTACGAACGGACTTGCCCACACACGACCACACAAAAGTACGCCAGTTTAGTACGCTGTGACGTACACCAAGTCCGACGAGACTATAAAACGGAAGTTCAATAGCCCGTACGACACCCTTTGGGCTCCTTCTGCTAATCTCGTGTTTATCTCGTGTTAGTAGAAGTTTGGTGAGAGACGATTCGCGCTTGTGAGACTCGTATTTTTCAGTTCGTTTTAACTGTTGTTCAGTCTGTGCTTGTGAGGGTTTGTATCTGCTTTTCAGTGCGTTTGGTCAGTTGGCATTGAGAAATCTTTGTTTTATTGGCCGCTCGTTCCTGATTTTCAGGTCGTTCTTCACAGGCCTTGCTGTTCTTCAGTGCGTTCTGTTTAGTGCGTTCTGACCAGCCGACCGTTTTGAAGCCATGTTACCTGTACGTACTCGTCGTAGAGCTCGTGCATTGTATGTGCTTGGTGCTGTAGTTTATTCTTCAGCCCAAGACCAGTCCATGAACAGGGCGAGGAGGAGTTCATGGACCAAGAATTGGTTGCTTCAGCGTGACCAGTTCTGTCACATGCCTTTGCTCCGTGAGATCCGTGAGAATAATCCTGAGGATTTCAGGAACTTTCTCCGGATGACGGACCCCGTTTTTGATCGTTTGGTGGCTTTGCTGACCCCCTATATCAGCAGGCAGGATACCTGCATGAGGCAAGCCATCACTCCGGAGCAGAGGCTGGTCGCTACCTTGCGGTATTTGGCCACAGGGAGAAGCCTGCAGGACCTTAAGTTCTCGACAGGCATCTCCCCCCAGGCTCTGGGGATCATTATCCCAGAGACCTGTTCTGCCATCATACAGGTCCTGCAGAAGGACTATATTAAGGTAAGCTATTTTTATTTTATTAGCATCACATGTTCTTTTATGTAATCTTTGATAATGTAATGTATTTCTTGCTTCAAACACTACTTCCCATCATTGCAATATAGTGTGAATGTCCCCTTTTTATCCTCACACATGCTGGGATTTTTTCCTGCTATTTTTTGTCATGCATGTATAGTTTCCTTCAATAACCTTCCCAGCATGAAGTGATGGGAACATATCCACCTAGTCTACTCATTTTGAATGTATTTTGTTGGAGTGTATTTAGTGTGCTGCTAATTAGCAATTAGCTAGATTTCACACCCCCCCCCCCCCCACCTGAACTCACTCCAAATAGTGTGCTGCTAATTAGCAATTAGCTAGATTTCACAACCCCCCCCCCCCCACCTGAACTCACTCCAAATAGTGTGCTGCTAATTAGCAATTAGCTAGATTTCACAACCCCCCCCCCCCCACCTGAACTCACTCCAAATAGTGTGCTGCTAATTAGCAATTAGCTAGATTTCACAACCCCCCCACCCCCACCCTCGTTAAAATTTGCTTGAATGTTCTGTGGTGTTGATTTGTCTAAAGCAAATCTATGTTGCACTTTGCAAAATGCATGTGCACTCTACAAGTGCATTTGTTCCAGTGCTTTAGTAAATGAGCAGAAGCTCTGCTGATTTCCATCATCAAATCATATGCAAGCCTCAAAGTGTTTTCATTAATTGCCCTTGCATGTGATTGTGTACTGTTTGCAACATGAATGCCTTTTGACATTACCTCATTTACTGTAAGCTGGTTTGCAACTGCACCTGCAGAGTGCGACAACTGCAGTCTTGTAGCCTTTGTTATCCCTAAATTCCTGCGTGTTGTTAAAGTAATTTTTTTTGGGGATTTCACAACCCCCTAAAATGTAATCAATGTTCTATCAGAGGGGGTGAGCAATCTGATAAGTGTGCCTTTTTCCATATTAGTTATTCCAGAAGAATTAAATTATTGAATGTTATACTGATGCTGGGGAATAATGTTTTTAATTGTCTAATTTTCTTGCAATGTTAGCTTCCAAATTAATTGATTTTGGTTTTCTTGTTTGATTCCCCAGTTTCCTTCAACGCCACAGGAATGGCAGACTGTGGCATCCCATTTTGCCAGCCGTTGGGACTTTCCCAATTGTGGAGGGGCTATAGATGGGAAACATGTCCACATTGTGCCACCACCCCATTCGGGGTCATATTATTTTAATTATAAGGGGTTCCACAGTATTGTTTTAATGGCGGTGGTGTCGGCACACTATGATTTTTTATATGTGGACGTGGGGAAGAATGGCCGGATGTCGGATGGAGGAGTATTTGCCCAGACGGAGTTCTGCCAGCGTCTCCAGAGTGGTGGCCTGGGATTGCCACCTGATGAGGATAACGTGGAAGGACTCCCCTTTGTCTTCATTGCCGATGAAGCCTTCGCTCTGAGCAAGCACCTCATGAGGCCATTCCCCCAAAGAACCCTCACCCCGGAGAGGAGGGTTTTTAATTACCGGCTGGCCAGAGCTAGAAGAGTGGTTGAGAATGCGTTTGGAATTCTGGCCAGCCGGTTCCGCCTGTTTCAAACAGCCATTAATTTGGCGGAATACAAACTTAATTTTATAATTTTATCATGCTGCATTCTGCACAACTTTTTAAATAAGCATTCTGCCAATTATATAGGCACAGTTGGGCCTGAGGCCGGACAAATAGAAGCCAACCTTACAGGCCTGGATACTGTCCGTACTGGCTTGGCCCCCCAAAGTTCCCGTCAGGTTAGACAGCAATATGTTGATTATTTTATGGGTAGGGGGGCCATTGCAATGGGCCAGGATATATAATTTTTTGACAATAAAAAAAATATTGCTGAAATATTAGAATTTTAAAAATGTCTAAATAAGCTCCATTGCCACTGTAAACAACTTTTTGACAATTATAACCAAACTGATACTGAGCCTTGAAATAACAAACCACACATTTGTTAAAATCCTATAAAAGGAGATGTTTTTATTAATGGTTGGTATGCATTCAGTTCTGCATTTAGTATAAAATGTTCATAGACAAAAATATAATGGTATAATGATGTAGCAAAATAGAATTATATTTAAATATTTCTACCTAATCCACAAAAAAATATTTTGGGCTTTTGGATTTTCAAAAACAGGCTTTGTTTTTTGAAAATCAAGTTTTGTTTTTTTTTAAAAGCAAGTTTTTTATTTTTTATTTTTTGTTTTTTAAAATCAATTTTTTAATTTTTTTGGGTTTTTTAACATTAATTTTTTTATTTTTTTTGGTGTTTTAAAATCAATTTTTTAATTTTTTTTGGTTTTTTAACATTAATTTTTTTAATTTTTTTTGGGTTTTTTAAAATCACTTTTTTTTTTTTTTGGGGGGTTTTTTAAAATCACTTTTTTTTTTTTTTTTGGGGTTTTTTAAAATCACTTTTTTTTTTTTTTGGGGGTTTTTTAACATCACTTTTTTTTTTTTTTTGGGGTTTTTTAAAATCACTTTTTTTTTTTTTTTGGGTTTTTTAAAATCACTTTTTTTTTTTTTTTTGGGGTTTTTTAAAATCACTTTTTTTTTTTTTTTGGGTTTTTTAAAATCACTTTTTTTTTTTTTTTTGGGGTTTTTTAAAATCACTTTTTTTTTTTTTTTGGGTTTTTTAACATCACTTTTTTTTTTTTTTTGGGGTTTTTTAAAATCACTTTTTTTTTTTTTTGGGGTTTTTTAAAATCACTTTTTTTTTTTTTTTGGGGTTTTTTAACATCACTTTTTTTTTTTTTTGGGGTTTTTTAAAATCACTTTTTTTTTTTTTTGGGGTTTTTTAAAATCACTTTTTTTTTTTTTTTTTGGTGTTTTTTAGAAAATCAATTTTTATTTTTTTGTGGATTTT